>CM057163.1:12025683-12192350 GCA_029962745.1 Echinometra lucunter
TTATATGCCGATTTGTATGCTATAAGGAGACATATTATGATTTTGTACTCTATTTTTTACTTATTGCAATTTGTACCTCAGAAATATTGAATCAAGTATACACACCTTGCTAGCAAATTATATTCTACAATAATACACAGTGCGCAGTACACTCACGTCAACGGTATACGCACAACAACCAATATGATATATTTTGCAGCTACAGTAAACTGAGCGACGTGATACGGAGCCCACCAGGTGACATGAGGAGAATAAATTCTCCATGGATCATTGTATTCCCTCAAAATAATCATTTTGTTCACTCTAAATGATCATTTCACTCCCTCCCAACATCACTGCCTTTTCCTAATAACTTTTATGATCCCTCCAAATAACTACTGCGTCCCCTCGCAATGTGGTTTTTATTAATATTGTAGCACCCCTACAGGGGGGTATAGAGTGCTGTAATAAAACACGAGGACAGACAAGTGATGTAGAGTGATGGTGATGGTGTTAAAAGTAGAATGGCACATGGCATCACCTGATCACCAGTCAAACCCCAAAATTTCTAGACTTTTCCATTCCATAGGTGGGGGTTTGTGTCTTCTCAGCTGGGAAGGGGCAAAAGCCTCTCACTTTAATGCTTTAACTGATATATAGTCTGTCTCTGCCTAACTCTGTATCAAGACTATACTCCATATGAAATGAACAGTGTTTATGTGAGAGTAAATAAATATATAATAAGTGATTATAAAAAGAAAGAAATAGGGGGTCCAAATTTCCGCAAAATATTCATTTTGCCAGGATCACACTATTGCAGTCTTGAATCTTAGGCTGTTTTTTTTTCTCTCTCTCTCTTTCTATTCATTCTGGTGGTGACTGTGAGGTACCCACCTTCTTCGTTATCTGTATGTATTTGTATGGTGGCCTACTTGGCATTAGTTTTGTATTGAATTTAAACATCATGTTCAATGCTCCACACACATTCACTATTGAAGACCTTTTTTTTAATTCCTGTAAGTCAATTGTTATTCATACATGCTATTCATTCCACTTGCATGCTCTTGTACGATCCAGCTTGTCAATTACGTAGTCACTTTCTTATTGTAATCTACATTTGCCTACCTTTATATATGTGCAGTGAAGTCAGTTCAACCATTTCTGTACTGCTTATTACTTCACAACCCTTTTACTCTAACCCCAACTTTCCCTCAGTTTTCGATGGCTAAATGTCCTATGCGTACTATTACTACTTCAACGAAGATGGGTCTGGTGCTAATTCCTCTCTAAATTACGATCTTGAAAATTCTTATCCCCTGTATGATAGAGAAGGTACAGTTCACAGTAATGATCAACAATGAAATGATCGAGCTCCAGCTTGCCTTTGATGCAAATGACGTCCTGGTAAATAATATATCTTCTGCTTATGTTCTACCAAATCAATTATCCAAAATGTTTTAGCCAGCTGTCAAAACAAAATCTCTTTACTCCATCACAATGTATGTAGTCTTAACAAAAACTTTGACCACTTCCAGTTATTTTTTAATGATTTAGATGCAAATTTGTCCGTAATTGATCTGTGTGAAACTTGGTTAACTGACTCTTCTCCAACGTTATTTTCGATAGATGGATTCAAATTGATATCAAACAATAGGGAAGGCAAAACAGGAGGTGGGGTTGCCTTTTACATTTCAGATAAGTTTATTTTTAATACAAAACCTGAGCTAACAGATATGACTAAAGATATCGAATGTATATTTATCGAATTAAAAAAATCACTGTGACAAAAACATTATTATAGGCGAAGTCTATACACCTCCAAATGCCGATTTTACTGAGTTTATAGCTATTATTCAGGGTATATTAGCTTGACCTATTCTAAACAACAGGCCTTGTTTTATCATAGAAAATTTTGATTTGAATTTATTTCACTATCAGCTAAATTCAAATTGTAGGGACTTTTTAGATATCCTGCTCTCTCATTCTTTTGTCCCTGCCATTACGAAGCCCACCCGAATTTCCGATCACTCATCAACCCTTATTGATAACATCTTTACTAATGTACATTCCCCTGTCCTCTGTGGAATTATTGTCTCTGACTTATCCGATCACTTTCCAGTATTTTCCTTCATTTCGAATATAAAGCATTCGTCTCCAACACGTAACAGGAAACAGAACAAATTTCGAGTATTATCAGAGAACAATATTGACAGATTCAAAGAAAAGCTTTCATTTTTTAACTGGCAACCGGTATACAACATTGGAGACTCCAACTTAGCATTTGATAAACTTATTGATATGTTCTATGAAACTATTTGCGCCACCATACCCTTACAGCGTCCTGCCCGGATAAACTGTAAAAGGTGGCAAGATCCCCCAGGATCTCTAAAGCTCTTCTTAGGTCAATAAACAGAAAAATAGACTATTTTATGAGTACAAAGCCAATCCTAACGAAAGAAACAAAAACAGATATACTCATTACGGGAATAATTTAACTTCCTTACTTCGCGTAGCAAAAAAGCAATACTATTCAAATCAATTCCATTTATTCAAGTCCGATATCAAAAGTACATGGAAAATAATCAACAAAGTTTTAGATAAAACAAATAACAAGTCTGACTTTAGTAACATTCATGTTGATCGTTTACATATTGAAAATCAAACTTGTGTGGCCGACGCATTTAATTCATTCTTCGTAAATATATAGGCCCCGATCTTGCCCAAAATATATTAACATCAAAGTCACATTTCCATTCCTTTTTACGAGATAGAATTTCACCTTGTTTATTTTTATGTTAAAAAAAAAGTAAGAAAAAAAAAGTTATGGATATGAAGGTATAACATATGTTTTATTAAAAAAATTGTTAATGAAATAGTTAATCCCTTAACACAATTCAATTTATCCCTTACAGCCGGTACAGTCCAAACAAAATGAAGATTGCCAAGGTCATACCTATTTTCAAGAAAGGCGACCAACAAAACATAGGCAATTATCACCCTATATCTCTCCTAACTCGCTTCTCTAAAATTTTAGAAAAAAAATTGTTTATTCTCGGCTCATCACCTTTTTAAACAAAAATAATGTTCTCTCTGAGTCTCAGTTCGGTTTCCGTAAAGAGCATTCAACGACCCACGCGCTTCTGCTATTTATTAACAAAATTGCTAGAGCCATTGACTGCAGGTCACACCCCGCTGGTATTTTCCTGGACTTCTCCAAGGCCTTCGACACTATTAATCACGACATATTGTTGTACACAGTAAAAAAAAAAATTAAACAAGTTGTTTAGAAAAATAAACAACCACTGTTTACCCGGTGAACTGATCAGCCAGTTGTTTAAAATGTTAAACATCTCCAGTTGTTTAAAGTTTGAACATTTAGTTGTTTACATTTTTGAACAACTTGTTTAGAAATCACAATTGAACATCTCGGATTGTATAAAGTTTGAACATTTAGTTGTTTAAAATTTTGAAGAACTTGTTTAGAAATCACAATTAAACATCTCAGATTATATAAGGTTTAAACATTGAGTTGTTCAAAATTTCAAACAACTTGTTTAAAATAGCAATTAAGCAACTGGTGCTGTTTATAAATGGTTGTTCAAATTAACTGGGTTGTGCAATGAAAGTTGTTTAAAAGGAGCTGCTGGTTGTCAACAAAAAGAATATGGTGTGGGATCATTAAGGTGCAAAATTATAATTCTGTCTAATTAGGTACATAATAGACCGGCAACTATGTAACATGTAACTGTCAAATTGAAAATTTATTCTCAATACATTCACACACATTGCTTACGTTGCAAGGAATACATGCAATTCAAATGTAAGGTATTTTGACTGAACTGACATACAGAATATTTGCTGCTCAAGTTTAAATTGAAACATGCTTGAATTTATCACTCTTTTTGCTACGTCATATTCAGCTGCAATTGATTTGTGGCGAGTTGCAGGGCCCTAATCACTGTCTCTGCACAAGTTATTCTGCTACAGTATGGTCCTACTATTGCATTTGGGTGACACCAGTATACACGTCTATACACTCCTGGTCTGGTCAATTTTATCATAGGCCTGGCCTTTTCTGATTTCTTGAATTTGATTTTAATCAAAACAAGGAGTTTGCAATTACACTTATGAATTAGGATAATGACCGATACGATTATGTTGACGTCCTAATGACCAAAATCAATGCACTTGCCCTTTAATTGTTTCACATCACAATGCACTTCCCCCTTCTGGGTCGTGCAATGTTTTGGTGAAAAAAAAAATTAAATGGCCGTGCATTGATATTTATCATTTGCACTCTCTAAATCATATCCTGTCATTAACCTCTATACAAAAGTGCAAATTATATTTCATAATCAAGGCAAAGCATTATACATTTTTTTTGTCAAGTGAACCTCAACCTTTCTTAACCTCCCTTGCTTGGCTATATTAAAGATGAGATATAGGATAATAACATGATAGTTATATAGCTTTCCACCTAGTTTCCAAATAGAGAAAATAAGAAAAGAAAAAAAAAACAACAAACATATTTCAGCAATAAAATGATTGTAATTTGTCAAAGACAAAAACTAAGAATCATCTCCATTTGAATATTTATTATGGTTTGTACATTTGTGTATTTTGTTCCACATTATATTTATCAGAATTGATCATTATTTGGATTTGTCATATTCCCTGTTTGTCTAAAGAAAAAGATAAACTTAGTATAGATAGCTAGTTTTAAGATCCATGGTCAGCAAAACCGAAAGTAAATAAATATAAAGTTGAAGCCTGTCTTCTCTAGGGCCTACATGTATGTTCATATCTCTTCAGTCCTGACAGATTAAGATGTAAAATAATTATTTTGCTATACCATGAAATATTTTGCAACATCATTAACACTATCTACAATCAGCAGAGAAATAACAAGGAATAATGATTTTTCTACACCATGAAATATTTTGCAACATAATTGACACTATTTACAATTAGCAGAGAAATAACAAGGTATAACTCAAATTACCAATACCTTTTGTGATTTTTTTTTCTCACTGTAAAAACGAGCAGGCACCTGGTTCGGGCCCGGACCACACATGTCCAAGCCAAGCTTGTTCACACAGTAGAACTTTTGGATGCCTGGCGTTAAAAAGAACACATTTTAAACACAGTTTGGGAACACCTTTTCATGTTCTCCTACTGAAAGTTAAGATCAGGAACACCATCTTGAACACTACATTGACACATGGATGTTCACAAAGTATTTAGGTTCTGAACATTTATGTGACTAGAACATCCTGGCACATTGTAGATGGCACACTGCAAGAAATCCCACACAGCGATGCATGCTGCTTGATATTCCACATCAAGTACATAAATCAGCTTGAAACAGTAATCTACAGTTTTGGTGAGGGTGCTGAATTCAACTGCTCGTCGCTCCACCATAACAAAGATTTGAAGTGGCTTAATTCTTGAAGCCAGAATAAACTGTCTGATAACATGTAGTTACAGCATTGTTGATCTAACGGGTGCAACTGCCAAATATTAACATACATTTTTGACTTCTTTCAAAGGCCGTAAATCAAAAGGTTGACGCACTGACATTTTCAGTTAATCAGCCTCTTTTCATATCAAACATGTTAAGGCATTTGAACAAAAAACCTTGTATGTCAGTTTAACCAATGGGGGGGGGGGGCAAAGCAAAGTTTTACAAAATGTTTCACATACACATGTTACACCCATTAGACCTAAATTGAGAAAACTTCATGAAATTGGATCATCCAAATGTCAAACTCTTGTAATAAAACATTTTTAAAGCAATCATTGAGCATCAGGTAAACTTCTGAATCTCAAACTTCCTTCAGATCCCTGAAAATGAATGCACGCAATTCACGTATTGAGGCAGAGCCAAGATTAGCTCCTGGCACATTGTAGATGGCACGTTGCAAGAAATCCCACACAGCGATGCATGTTGCATGATATTCCACATCAAGTACATAAATCAGCTTGAAATAGTAATCTACAGGTTTGGTGAGGGTGCTGAATTCAACTGCTTGTCGCTCCACCATAACAAAGATTTGAAGTGGCTTAATTCTTGAACCCAGAATAAAAATGAATGGTTGTGGCTTGTCCAGCTGGCTAGCATAGAACTCCACGCATTGGCGTAAATCCCGGGGGATGGGGGGGGGGAATATATCCCCCCCCCCCCCCCCCACTTTTTGGAGAGGGGGGATGGCGTGTACAAATATCCCCCCTCCACTTTTTGAGAAAGAAAATATATTCTAATTAATCCGTTAGTAAAATCTTTGAATATCTGTCATAAACAACCATCATATTTTAGAATTTCTATTTGAAAATGCGATTGAAAACCAAAAAAGTGGTTATTTTTGGCTCGCTGGCTTCGCTCGCTCGCAAAATAAATATTAAAATGTGTGTAGGGGGGTCTGAGGGGGTCAGTGAGGGTGTGTGCTTATACTTAAGTGTGAGATCGACAGAAAAAACAATCGTCAAAAAAGTCAATCATCCCCCCACTCCTCAGAGTGGATTTACGCCGGTGACTCCACGTCTGTTCCTTACTGTACAAAATAAGAAACAAAATATTGGAAAAGATGTATCAGGCTAGGTAATTCATATTACAAATATTTCACTTCTGTAAGACAACTGCTGCTAATTTTCTAATTTGAGATAGCTACGTCTAATTTTTCAAGAGCTTAATTTATCAGGCTTCTGCTTTAAAAAATAATATTCATACACTCTAAGATAATGGAAGATCGCAGGATCACAAAATACCTTGAAGGCAGGGATGTAGCCGTGCTGTTCGGTGACAGTCGGCAATAACCAGCACTCAGAGTGATGGACCAGCACTCAAAAGGATTTTAGGTCCTGCCGGAACCAGCAACAATAAAACTGCAGTTGGTCACTTTGTTCCTGAAAACAGCTGTTACAATCCATAATTGGCACTTGCTGAAGTATTTTGTTTGAAATTTTATATGGCACTGAATTTGGGCTAGCTATCAACCTTGCTCTAAAGAAATTGACTTTGAACAACTTTCAATTTGTTCATCAATATATTAGGTTATTCCCTTGAGAATTAATCATTATGTGTGCTTGTTCCAGCAGACTGACCCGCCTCAGAAAAGTTTTATCTAGTTCTCAACTCTGCAAGAAACTGATATTGGAAACAAATAAGGCAGGTCTGTTGATCTCAGTTAAATATTTGTAAATACACAATATTGATAATACAAGTGCCATCTTAATGCAAAAGCAACTTACGGGTTTTGCATCGATGAATGACTTCAAACTCCTCATGGCAGAATACTTCCCTCTCTTGCCTTGCACCTTGCTGGCAAGTACACGGGGCAAGATGCTGAATGCAAGGTTCTCCTTTTCACCTGTTCAAAAATAAACAAAATATGGTATATGGAGATCGATGCTTAGAATAGTGAAATATAGTCTCAATAAATATTACAGGCCTCTTGGCCCAGATCCAAAGATTTATTTTTGGCAGTTAGAGTGAATGGCAAATGACAAAATGCTGCCACGAATTAGTGAAAGGATATTGAACCCGATCTCTGATTATTAATGTTTAATTACTCTTGTTAAGATTCCAATGTATTTGCATAAATTGAAATATTAGAACTACATAATGTAGGTAAAACAGAACTCATTATTTCAAACATTCTGCATGTGAATTGGCATTAGGGTGAAACTGAGTTTTCTTTTGAATTTGAAGTTTGATTAGAAAATTACTTTTCAGCTATCCCAAGTTTCAAATCAAAATACATGTAAATATTTTGAAATAAAAGAAAAAAAGACGATAAAAAAAGAAAAACAAAAGAAAGTTAAACACAAGCATGCTCCTAAAAAATGTCTAAAATGCAGATATGCCTTTGTTGCATTCACATGACATTGTGAACTTTATTCTTACTATTTATAAGATCAACATAGGTGTCTGTAATGCATTGAATTATAATTTACAAATATATTCACGATCTGAATCACCTGATAAAGGTTAATTTACGTACCCTGAGTCAGATTTTGTTCATCCTCTTCTTTGACCAGCAAACTTTCCTTGTATTTGGGGTGTACTCTATCAGCATATTTGATGATTGCATCTGCATATTTTGGCCATGTGTAAAATAGTGCATCATGTGATATTCTATAGTAATCTGAAAATCCTGTTCCACCTTCAGTTGCAAAAAAAATAAAATAACAGTTGATCAAAGCCAATTGCGTGCTACTGAAAAGATAATCGTATACAGCTTAATTTAGTGCCCAAACTGCAAAGGTGTGTTGATTTCAGGATTTTCAGGGTGCCCACTGATACAAATTTTATTCAATGATCTGATTAAATTAATGTAGACCATACATAAATTTTCAGGGTGCCCATATCTATGGCAAACCATGTGCTAAAGAGATACAATTGATTGTAAGATTGATTGTATCTCTTTATGTTACACCCCCTGGATCCAAAAGTCTAGGGTATTTATCCAAAATCATCAAAAGTGTTGGTCTTGGTTCTCCCTCCCTGATCCATTGGAATCTTCTATGTGCAGTTCGCTTCATCTTTGCTGCTACTGTCCCTTCTGGTTGGGAGTTGTGTCTTACTTAGCCACGCAACCTCATCTTTATCCTCTTGTTCTAGAAAAATAATAAGGAAAACACTTTAAAAACGTGCTACAATGGACACACTGCAAGCGTCAAACATAAGGAGAAAAGAAGTGTAACAACTCTTAGTAAGAACATCTAGAACCTAAAAGGAACAAGACAAATGCGACTGCGTCTCCTATATGCCTCCGCCTTTTTGCAAGGTGCGCCCAAGTTAAGTAAGAGGCTGATGAGCTCCACCGCCTTCGGCGGAGGAGCTCCCCGGGCCAAGTAAAGCAGACGGCGCATGCCTACGTAGACCCTACATCTAACTTACATCTAGACTACGTCGTGCATGGCCATCGATGATGCGACTTTTAAGTCTATGTATTCTGTTATTAAAATACAAATACCAATATTTTATTTTACATTGTGGACGTGCTATAAGTTGGCAACTGCAAGTTGATTTCTAGAAAAATGATGAAACTTACCTGCAAACGTTTCAATTAAACCCTCGAACCCCCATTCAGTCAAAGCTCTGGGACGTCCGCCATGGTGGGAATGCAGCATGCGTATTTGACTGGCACGTGACGCATGACGTCATTTATGAACAACGTTGTTTACTAATTCGCGCCAATCCGTGTCATATACTTTGTACGCATTCTTTACATTTTAAACAGTTCATGTTTAAGAAAAATAATTTCATTTTGAGCAACGTTTTTCACATTTTGTGCAACTGTTGTTTAAAGTATTCAACAACGGCGATTGAACAGCGATCTTCTAAACAGCGTTTCCTCTGTGTATAAGCTGTCTCACTATGGTTCGGGGAAAGGCATTGGAGTGGTTCAGGAATTACCTTATCGATAGAAAACAATATGTTTGCTCAAAAGACGCTGAATCAACCCTGCAACCTATTAATTGTGGTGTCCCTCAAGGCTCTATATTAGGCCCGCTCCTCTTCATTTTATACATCAATAATCTACAAAATTCATCCTCATTATTATCGTTCATTCTTTTGGCTCATGACTCCAGTATTTTTTGTTCCCAATATAAGCCAGATACACTTCTGAACATTGTGAATACTGAACTAGCATCTGTTTTCTGACTGGATTCAAGCCAACAAATTATCCCTTAATATAAATAAAACAAATCTATGCTGTTCAGTAATTCTGTATCAGCTTTGCCAGGTACTATACGAATAAATAATTAAAACATCTCCCAGGATGAATCTACCAAATTTTTGAGTGTCTATATAGATAGTAAGCAAAACCTGGAAAGTTCAAATTGATTGTTTATGTAAATTGTTTCACGCAACTCGGGTGTAATGAAGAAGTTGAAACCATTCGTGCCTTCTTATGTTATTCTCATACTTTATCTGAATTACTGTATATTTGCTTGGGGAAATAGCTCCATAACCCTAATTGATAAAATAAATGTTGTGCAAAACGGGTGATAAAAGTAGTCAATAATGTGGGTTTCCGTGCACATACAAATGAGCTCTTCTGTAATACTTTAAAGATATCAGACTTGTACTTATATAATCTTGGAATAGTCATGTACGAACTCTCGAAATGTAATTTACCAGATGCTTTTGCCCCTTTATTTTCCACGCAACTCTGCTTTACATTCTTATCCAACCAGACAGACAAACCACTTCCACCTTCCCGAAACCCCCACTGTTTTTGCTAACAACACTCTCACCTTTACTGGACCTAAATTCTGGAATAATGAACTTGTTGAAAGCCCTTCCATCAATTCCTTTAAACGAAAAGTAAGGTGTCACCTCTTGGAGAAGCACATGGATGCACTTGCTCCAAGTTATTAGTATCATTATTGCTATGTTCGCATGTAATGCTGGATTGTACAGGAGAATGTATGAAATTAGTTTTTTATTTATTCTACATACCTTAGTTTGATTTTCCGCCTCGCATTGTATTACACATAATCATCATAATTACCTATGTTTCACTTACGGGAGCCTAATCTATACAAGCTATGCTTTTGATCTAGGCTTCCCACTTTGTTTTACAATTTCTATTTTGTGCTTATAGTCCATTCGGAAATATTTTTCTTACCATATGATTTTGAAATGCATTATATTTTTGTCAAATGTGAATGATGTAAAAAGTGGAACAAAAAATAAATTCAATTCAAGTCAATTGCACAGGGCAGAGCATTATATTCGTTCCATGTATTGTCTGTCTGCTCTCATCGTTTAGGCGAGCTGAATAGACTTGTGTTTGGCTTACATACATGGACCTCAAAAGTCCTCACATAAAAGTTTCGTTCATTTGGAAACCCCTCGGGCACCCCTTTATCAAGAGCAATGACATCAGAATGAAAGGGAAAGAAGTTTGGAACACACAAAGAATGATCAGCACCAACCTCAGGCTACACCTGGTACGATGTAAACATAAATGATTATTTCGGGTTTTAACAATAACCTTGAGAGGAGACATTAATAATGCACTGTCTTCTCTTCATGTGACAGTGCAGTTGATAATAATTTTTGTAGCTATTATCTGCATGAGGATTGTGTTTGATCGATGTACCTGAACACTCGCCGTAGAAAATATCCCTTTGTATGGAAAGCGTTCTAGTGTACACCTTTATTTAGAAGAATTGCATCAAACTAGATAATATAAGGTGGTTCTCCTAGCCACACACACATGCACACCCTCACAGACTGATTTGCACAAACCAACCTTGTATGAGGTAAATGGGTCAAATCGTTGAACAATGTACAATTGCCTATTTTCAGACCTTGAGCACTTCAAATGCTTGTAAATTTCCCCTAAAGGAATTATTTTCTCAGTTTCTGGTACCAATGCAAAGGTTATGAGTTGGACTTTTAATTTAAAATATATACTTTTATAGATGTTAACTCATTTTCCTAAGAACTAGAGGCCTTCAAAGCTTAAAAACCAGCCAAAACGGCTGTTTTTGCAAAATTTTCATAAAAATAAACATCTCTCCTGCCTTTGAATCCCGTCCCACAGCTCATCCCCTTTTTGTTGGTAACAACACACATGTCCGCAAATATATCAATGGCCTTTGAAATACCTTGATGCAATACCGCCCACAAGGGGCAAGCCTAATCGAATTAATGTATAAAAAAGGAATGTCTCTGATCGATACTTCTTTGTCTACCAGCACAAGCTTTATTTAAAAATAGATATTCCCAAAGTTACGTACATTTAGTGTCCCATAAATCCTATCCATCCCCCAAAAATTGTTAGCCAATTCTCTTTGGTTGTGGCTTTAGAGCCACTCAAGTAAAATTATACTGGATTTCTGTCAGAGATGTTCGTTCCGTATTTACTGTCACTGCTTTGAGTGTTATGTGTTTCGGTTGAAATATTGGCCACCTACATGTCCGAATGAAACATACAAACAAGACTATTCTATATTTGAGTGGCATATTGGCTATAAACATTTGTTTCTAGAAGCATTTCTGAAAATCACGAACGTCTAGCATAAAAATGAAAGCCTCTGTTTGAAATCTTTGCGGGGAATCCCTGCACCGTTTGCGCACGCACTGCGTATCAATGCATTCGCCAGTATCAGCGGGAAGCTCAATCGCCAATATAGATTCAATCTTTGACAGCAGGAAACTTTCAAAAATCCTGAAAATATAAGTACAAAAAAACTTCACCGAGATTTTTGTTGTGAAAGTGATTGTTAAGTGAGGTGTGAATGGGTTAGTTGTGGGATTAGTTGATACTTTTTGAAGAGGAGGTGTATGAACTTTGGTTTAAAGCTATTTAGAATGAAGATGGCATGCCTTTGCCGACGTAATTCATGAAAGTTAACATTGCGAACGTCTCTGTTGAAAACAACGGACCTCTCTGACCATTATGAAGGTGTCAACAAACACTATCCACTATTGTTTGTAAAACCTCCTTAGCCGATATTAACTGTGGCTGATAACGCACACATAGTTTCCAAGTATTTATAATATGATTTAGAATTAATTGCTGTAAGAAAAGTAAGAAATTCGGATGTTTGAATCCGATGAAAACACAAAATCGGACTTAAAATATCACTTTCATAGTCTGTAAAAGTGGTGCAAACTAGTTGACAGTGCGGAAACCAATTTCTAAGGTTAGTATTAAGTGTATACACTTAAATTATTTAATTACTTTAACAATATGTTGCAAAATTTTTGTGCTAGATCTATTGATGAGGATTATGTCGTTTTTGTCAGAGACGTTTGCGTGTAAATAAATTTTCATTGGCGGAACTATATTGCGAGCCTGTACATACAAACTGGTGTGTTTAATTACAACCCATTACCATTCCAGTTCATAAGCTATGTCAGTTTCTTGTTTAAATGTCTGTGATTTTGTATTATGGGTCAAAATTATTTTTGTCATAGACGTTCTTTTGGGCATAAATTGTAAAAATTTTATATTTTTCTGTTGGGGTACCATCTCCATATGTTCATAGTATATGCCCCTTGTGCATTAACACCTTTTTGGTTACTTTCTAAAAAAAAAAAGAAGATGATGATTTTTGGATATCAATCAGAGACGTTCATTTTTGCCATAATAGGTCCTTTGGGAGAGATAATAATGATTGCATCACTAATATCATCACGAATCATATCCTACAGTGACTTGTGAAGAGCATGTGAAGACGCAGAAAAGATTCAGTGAAAAGAAAAGGCCCGCCTAGATCCAATCAGAATATCAAGAAAGGCAGAAAAAAATAATAGGTGAAAAGGAATACAAGGTTAAGAGGGCCAAGCAACGGGCCGAGTCACGAGTCCGGTGCTGGAAAAGTTACACTGCGGCTCAAAAAGAAGCGCATCGAGCCAAATAGAGAATAAGGGTTTCAAGTTTAGGCACAGCCAGCACTTTAAAGATATTGGAGAATGGTATCAACCTTTCATTTCTACTGCCACAACCTCGTCTGCACTTGCCATACCTGCAACCACCAACACCACTCCAAAATGTGCAGGACGAAGCAAATCCACCAACTAGCGAGTAAGATTAAAAAATTAATAATGCTGTGAAATTAGCATACGTAAAACAAAGAAGAAAAAGTTGACTTTTGAGTTGAAACGCAGTAATTGTGATACTCATGAATATTCACGAGTTGGTTTTTTTAACATTCAAAAATCATATAATTCCTTGATGTTTTAAGAAACGTTTGTTTAAAATACAAAATCTGTCTTTTAAACAACATTGTTTGAATTTTAAGCATCATACTTTATATTTGAAACAACTTTGTTTTAAGCAGCGCCAATTTGAACATCGTTTTTTATTAAAGTGTAATAAAATGATAGACTACTCCCCCTTATGTGAATGAGCGATAGATGATTTCATAACCGAATATGAATTCATGTGTTTATAATAACTGTGTTACGTTGCAAAATGTATCTACCATGTTTTTTCCTTAACGTAACTTTATTATTAAAGGTTGCTTATCAATGACAGGGTGTGAATAAGTACATTCTTGGACGTGGCGCAGAGCCGACGAATGAAACTCGATCAGGGGTACTTCGATCTGATTTTATGGAAGTAATGTTGAGGCCAAAAAGGCGATATAACTGTGTGTTTCACTCTTGTATTGCAGGATAGGGGTATTGCTACATAAATGTCATTAACTGTGTTTAAAATACAGTTTAAGTGTTGCGTCTGGATATTAATTTGTAATGTTTAAAATTTCTAATTTCTCTATTAAGAGTGAGGTATATGAGAGGATGATTATTTTCAGAAGTACTTATTTTTCACTGTTTACGACGGATTAAAAACTTGTTTCACCGAGAAAAGTGTTCTTCATCAATAAGCGGCAATAATTAGAGACCAGAACTGTATACTTGAAATCATTGCTTGTAACAAACGTCTCTGAATGAAAATCGAACGTCCCTGATTAAAACAAGGCTCTTTTTCATGTGCCACTGAGGTCTGTTATGGTTCTCTGTGAGAGCACTGTGTATATAATCCAGTCATCCCATCTCTTGATCTTAACATACTGAAAGAGCAACTCAGTCTGACTTGTTTTTGGAGAATGAGAGAGAAGTGACGAAAGAGTTTTGGAAAGGTGCTGTGATTGGAAAAATTATACACAGTTTGGTCCAACTTCAGTGCTCAGCCACTTGTTTTAGCTTTATAAACGAAATCTTAAGTTTTTCCCAGAGAGATGAAAACTCCCATACAATCCCTACCCGCACAAATGACTTCCCTCCAATGAAACATTTACCATATGTGAGAACATCTACTGAGAATCTACGTTTTTAAATCAGAGACGTTTGGCAATTGGACATGGTTTCCTTCTACCGTGAATAAAAACAGAACTGCTTGGAAAATCCCAGTATAATTGGCTGTGTATGGAAGCTGAAAGAAAGGGCTACTAGCTGAAAATGGTTATTAATTTCAATTCTTAATTTTTAATTTTGGCCGTTTTTGGCCCCAATTGTACATCGTTCAAGAAAAGAACACCATTATCATATTATTGTTTCTATGCCTATAGCACGTTAATTCATTTGATGAACGATGAAAGGGAAATGTAAAGCCCGGGGGACCACTCTATGTACAACACTGTAACCATGCTCGTGTACACCCTTTCAAAAAGTACCCTTAACTAGGATTCGCGGAGCTCAAAAAAGCTACCCTTAACTAGGATTTTTTTCTCTCCAGCATACCCTTAACTAGGATTCTTCTCTCCAGCATACCCTTATCTAGGATTTTTCTCTCCACGCATACCCTTAACAAGGATTTTTCTCTCCACGTATACCCTTAACTAGGATTTTTCTCTCTCTTACATACCCTTAACAAGGATTTTTCTCTCCACGCATACCCCTAACTAGGATTTTTCTCTCCACGTATACCCTTAACTAGGATTTTTCTCTCTCTTACATACCCTTAACAAGGATTTTTCTCTCCACGCATACCCCTAACTAGGATTTTTTTCTCTCCACGTATACTCTTAACTAGGATTTTTCTCTCCACGCATACCCTTAACTAGGATTTTTCTCTCAACGCATACCCTTAAACTAGGATTTTTCTCTTTTACAATTATTGAGAGCATTGGACTTAAAAAGCACCCTTAACAAGGACTAGGTCAAATATAACTCTTATCATTAGAGCAAGACTGCAGGAATAGTAAGAATGTATCATTTAAAATTCTTTCAAAAGCAACAGGGACTAAGTTCATATTTTGATGATAAAAAGGGGGTGGTAAACAATAATTGTAGTTTTAACATAATAAATGGCTCACTTACCGTAAACCGTACCATACTCGCATCGCTGTATATCTCGTTTTGCTAATGATTGCGCCTATTGCATATATTGCGATAGAGTATGCATGATGCACGCGTTTGGCGTATATACCAAAGCTATATACACCCATTTTGTTTACACCTCGCTCCGGGGGTACAATGTCACAAAAATATGAATGATGCGACTGTAAATAGATTGAAAAATCAGTGAAAATTGATGGAAAGACGGAAAATCACTGTGAATTAGGTACATTTTTATTTCACTTCAGATTATGCAAAAAATGACTCTTAGCACGGATTTTGCGCTGAAAAGACCCCCTTTTTCTCTCAAATCGGCGATTTTGATACCCTTATCGCGGATCCGCGCGGATCCGTGCTCTGCCTGAAAAAACACCCCTTATTCCACGTTTTTGTGCACGCGCATGGTTACAGTGTTGTACGTAGAGTGCCCCCCCCCCCCCCCCCCGGATGTAAAGCGGTGCTCAAGAGAAATTGTCGTGCCGGTGATCGAACGCGCAATTCTCGCCTCTCCAGTCAAGCGCCTTAAACCATTTATAACCACACAATCTTAGGCATGAGTTTCACAGTTGAAGGCAAAAATGCAAGAATATGTGGCAACAGATGGCGCTATTGCACATTGAACACACAGAGATACGATGCATACACAGTATGCCTTCCGAAGGAATTCCGAAGGAAGGCTAGAGAGGCAACTAAAATTTGACCTTGGACATGCTATAGGCTTTTGCATCGGGCCAAAATGGCGGCCACGGCAAAACTGAAGACGATTTAGTAGGGGCAATTATTATTCATGAGATAAAAACTGTCAAATACCGTTCTGTGGTTGGGTAATTGCCTTCATGTTTAATGCATAAGTCATACATAAACATTTTTGCCTTCCCACAATTCCCTACGATTTGAGGCAACTTTCGGGTAAAATGGCGGCTGGCAGAGTAGTGCAACTTTTGACAATTTCAGCACAAACTGCTCAAGAAATATGTTTCAGCAAATCTGCGTGTTGTGAAAAGAATTCAGAGTAAACCCCAAGGGAGCAAAGGGAGAAATGTTTCAAAGGAGCATTCGGAATGGAATGAGGTTATAAGATGACCTGAAAAGTAAGTAAAGCGACATTTTGTTAACCAGTCTTCATCGTAGTTGTTAATCGTCAAGTTAATCAAGCAGTAGCGTAGGCTGCCTGTACAAAGTGTATGGGACATAACCTCCAAAGCCCAGAATTAGGAAACTATTTTTGTAGGCAATTCAACGCTAAATCATGAGAGAAAAAGAATGTAATGGCGATATTTTTCAAAGAGATTAAACTCTTTCCGTAGAGAACTGTTTGTAGAATTTTCTCCGGTGGATAAACAACTGAAGCTAGTTAGCGATAATCAGCGATAGATGTTGACCTGTTCGAAACTGGAGTCGAGGCTGAGTGCACTGCAAGACGGACGGGTACGATATTCCCAAGCATAATGTTGATTCTGATTAAGCCGTTGCTGGCCGGCTGGAGTGCCCCTGCGCCCCTGGGCCTTGCTGGGAACATTGATCCGGACTGAGTAAAACTTTAGCCATAATTGTTCATGTTAATCTATACCCTGGTTTGAATTCATGATACTCCTATATTGGACCTTCCTTAGACTAGTTGAACTTGAGGTTTTCTTTATCATGAAAATCACCCATCATTGGACTAGATCTAGGCCTAACAACAGTAACGCTAGTAGTAAAAGTTAGAAAAGCCTAGTATGGCTGTGTATGGGCTTGACTTCATGACATAGACATATTACAACAATGCTTTAAAAATAATCATGACGTAAATCTCTTTCTCTCTTTAATTTTTAAAGGGGACCTGAACCTGATGTAGTCCTCAGATGGTACAGTACAGGCAGATGTGGTTATCAAGTCAACTCCACATAATCTAGTAATGGCAAGGTATGAAATGAGTCCATAATAGCTTTGAAAAGTGTAGATTTTTAAAGTTTATCAATATGTAGTAGTGTATTTAGGCTAGATTCTAGACAGAAATATCCATGTGCCGAGGTTGTTTTAAAAAAGACGGCATATTTCACTACAGAGTAGCCATACAAAGTAGTCTTAGCCTATAACAACCACCAATATTCTCATTAATATTATCACAGACTGAAGCTTGCAGTCTATGTGCAGACCTCCTAGTCTATGTACTGTAGGCCTACTAAGTGTACAAGTCATAGTAGAAGTTAGAATAAGGTTACAGGCAGATTCATCACGTAATTTATCATGTACTTAGAGAGGTGCATTTCTTTCTTTCTTTCTTTCTCTCTCTCTCTCTCTTTCTCATTCTCTCTTTCTCTCTTGACTCTGCAGCATGTTTACAAATTTCTCTCTTTTCTTTTGTTTTCTCCTTGCAGGTTGTCTAAGAAGTTCAATTAGAAGGCTTGTAGAGTATCCAGCTGCTTGAAGACTGAGGAATTGCACCCTTCCCCAAGCCCTTATTTTGAAACTTTATTTGCATTTTGCCTAAAGATATACACCTAAATTCAAATTTGATCCTAATTTCATGACAGGCTAATAAAATGTATAAATCTGTAAATTCAGTGGAAACATGGACCAAAACCATTTTAACAACTTTTAAAAAGCAAAAAAACAGTCAAGGAGCACAAAAATTGTATATAGAAGTTGTGCCTTCAAAATCAACAATTCTAGGACTATTACTCCTCGGGTAATTACCTCCAGTGTACTGCCCCCCCCCCCCAAAAAAAAAAATAATCCCGAGGTCAATTACAGGAAGTACAATTTCCAAGTTAGGGGATGGGATGGGCATTGTACTTGGCTTAGGTTGATTGTACAGGGGTTGACAATGGGGGGGGGGGTAATTGTTTGGAGGGTAGTTCTGGAGCTTATCTAGTCAATTATTAGGGATGGGTTGCTTCACACTGCTACCTGAATTTACAAAACTACTTATGTAGGTATGTGAGGACCATATGAACCAATATGTAAGCTGTAAAAACTTGTGTTTTCTGCCAATGAGCACTCCACAGAGTGGATTTGGAGCTACATTAGTTAAATTGTTTTCTTCATTATCATTATTATTATTATCATTTGCAATTATCTGCAATTATCATTTTCATTATTTATTATTATTATCATATTATTAGTATTATTATTATTATTATTATTATTATTATTATTTTATTATTAATATTATTATTATTATTATTATTATTATTATTATTATTATTATCATTATTATCATTATTATCATTTACTGTTATTATTATTATTGTTCCTGTTATTATGAAGTTCTAATAGGCTATATGGATTCACACTGCAAGAATGTTTAAATAGTAGGCCTATTATGAGTATTCATAAAAGAGCTTTCTGCCTCCAGAAATGTTTGCTGATCTGTTGCTGCATTGAAATTAGAGTCACACATTTTTCCTTGTCGGGTGTGAACTATTGATACTGACGTCACAAGCGGTGATTTCGAAGCAAAATATTAGTTGAACAGTTGAGGGCGCTGTCAAGGCGTGCTGCTGAAATTCCTGTGTTGGGAGTTGTTTTGTTGCCCGATGATGCCATTGATTTTTGTCTTAATTTTGCATACAAGCCCAATGATGTAAGTAAATGAGCATGTAATCTTGAAGTTAAATAGCTAATTTGTCTATATAGCCCACTAGCTTGGAATGTCATGAGATTTAAGAAGTATAATTTGTGATGCCAAATTAGTGGAACGTGTGTTTTGGTGTATGGGTGAAAGTGCATGTGAATGCACACACTATGTATTACATAATGTACAATGAATTGGGTACGTGGCCGTGGGCGTTTACATTCAGTTGTCATTTAGTGCGCTGTTGTACACTGTATAAAATGGCGGATTTATAATTACAAGATTCATATAAGTTGTTTGTTTAAAGTTATGAGAGGGCTGTGACTAGATGACAGGCCTGTAGAAATTTGGAGTACATTTATGATAATTCAGTTCATATGAGATAAAAGGGGCAATGATAGAGAAGGTTTAAATATTTCAAAGCTTAGTTTAAGGAACTCTTCAAAACGTTTATAGAGGGGGTTCTAGAACAAAATGTGAGAATTTAGCTTGGTGTAAGCAAATGTTGAAAGGGATAACACATATCTAGAGCCAGGTTACTATATCATTATGGTATCTCTTGCAAGATAATATTTATTTGGCTCTGGACAGAAATATTATTATTTCATGATACATGTGAGCAATTGTAACTGTTGAGGCATGTTTGACTAAACAAGTGTTTATTTTACATTAAATTGCAGACTGAACCTGCACTGCTGATGCAAGGTATCTCATCACGGCTTTGTCTAGTTATTTCATCGATGGTGTCGGGGGGTTATTCGTCACATTCAAGTTCAGTATCAGCTTGAAGGTTAAGTTAACGCAGTCACCATGAGTGAGGTTCATCCGGACGACTTGGTGAGCCAAGCAGGAAAAGGCTCCGCTGTAAGTTCCAGTAGTTCATATAAGATGAAAGCTCTGGCAAAGAAGGCCGCCCTTTCAGCTGAGATGGAGGCTCTTAAACTTCGACAAGAGTTGGAACTTGAAGAGCTTAAGCTTAAGCAGAAGAAAGCGGAATTGGAAATGCAGACAAAACTCAAGGCCATAGAGGCTGAAGGACGTGTCTATAGTCAGTTTGAGGATGGCTCTAAGGCTAGTAGTAGTCATGTGATAGCCTTCAAGGTTCAGTCTGATAAATCTGATGAAGGTAAAGTTACCCAGGTTGAAGGTGATGTCTCCAAAGTTGTTGGAGGAGAGGAAAGCACGCTACCATATCCCAGGGAGAACACACTAGAACAGTCTCCTAAGATGGATGGTCCCGGTGGGATAGCAGTATCTACTCCAAAGGAGTCATTGCCATCTAAGAGTCAGCTTGACAATGAGATACTAAGACATTTGCAGCTGGGTCAGGCAAACCAACAACAGCTTCTCGCATCTATCAACTCACCAAACGCAGAGTTGATGAAGTTCGATGGCAATCCGCTAAAATATTACGAATTAATACAGTCATTTGATTGTATGGTAGGTGATACGTTGTTGTCAAGTAGCGGCAAGCTAATGAGACTGTACCACAGTTGTGAAGGAGCAGCGAAGAAAGTTATTCAGTGCTGCATGATGATGATACCGGATCAAGGTTACCTACGGGCTAGAGAACTCCTTGATGAGAGATTTGGAGATAGTTATAAAATAGGAGAAGCCTGGCTGAGGCGAGAGACTGATGGCCCAGTTATTACAAATAATTGCAAGCAACTGAGGGAATATGCTGATGACTTGCAGTCATGCACAGAGACACTAAGAGCGTTGGGTATCATCCAAGAGTTGAGTACTCAGAGAGAGCTGGTGAGGCTGATTGAGAGATTACCCTATGCCTTGAGGAGTAGGTGGCTTAGAGAGGTGAAACGGATTCGTGATTCTGGAATACCACCTAACATATATGATGTCGTCATGTATGTGAACAATGCTGCTGAAGAGATGAGTGATCCTGTCTACGGAGCATTGCTTCAAAGCGGATCAAAGGATGTTCGCAGCTTTAAGACAAAGGAGAAGACTTCTTCCTCATCCTTTCATCGACAACAATCTCAGAAAAGCAACTTTTCAGCTTCACTCATTTCACAGAAGTGCATACTCTGTGATAAGGATCATGGATTGTTCAGCTGCCCGCAGTTTAAGGCTATGAATCCTGAACAACGACTTCAATATGCCCGTGACCAGAAGTTGTGCTTCAACTGTCTCCAGCCAGGACACATGTCATCCAAGTGTACATTGAACCGGACGTGTTCTGTGAAGGGCTGCAAAATGAAGCACACCAAGTTTCTTCATACGGGGAAGCAGCTGAAGTCTAGTGAAGGCAAGACTTCTTCCAAGAAGTCAGAGAGAGCTGGCAGTAATTCGCACTCATCAACTCAAACAGATGACTGTGTGCCCAGTGAAGCTTTGTCATCGCATACTAGCAGCGAAGTCACGGGGGCCGGAAAGTGGATCGAGAGCTGTTTTCATGTTGATGCAAAACCAATATTTCGATCTTATACCAATCAAACGTCTCCTTTTGTCCTTCGTGATGAATATGCATGATGTACCCTTCATATCATACTCTTTCCAATAAATGGTGTTTTATCAATAAAAAATTACCCTTAAGTTTTTTTATTGTGACATGTTTTACACCCTTAAAAATACAATTTACATTATAAAAAATTAAGGGTTTGGTAAAAATGTTATATTAGCTAAGTTCCAGTTTTTTAGACTTAGGGGTACTTTTACTTGTGATGTTCGAGGATGACTCTAAGAATTCACGGGTAGCAAACGATGAGCGGAACTAGAGGTCGGAGGCGTGGCTAATTCGTACATGACGTCTTATGAATATTCATCGAAACGCATTACTTTGAGCTGAGCCGGTGTTACTAGGCTATGAGCTGAGCGCTTGTTCGAGCGTATGTGTGCGGCCGGCCGGGGTGGAGTACATACATAGACGTCGACGTAACTACATTGTATATGGTCACGGGCGTCGCTAAAGGGGGGGGGGGGGGTGTGACACCCCCCCCCCCCCCCCCCACTCAAAAGTCTTGTCGGCAAATTCACGATCGCTGTCGGCAAAAAAAAAAAGGAGATGGAGAGAGAGAGAGAGAAATGAGAGGGAAGAGGAAGGAGGAAAAAAAGGAGAAAAGAGGAATAAGGTGCCCAAATAGAGTCATATTCGGCCTGTGCATTTTGATGACGAAATAATACTGGTACTACGAAAGAGAGCGTATATTCTTCCTTGCTTGCTGCGCTCGCTTGTATTATATTCAGATACAGGATGTTTTCGGAAAGCAAACATATTCGGCAAATGAGATGGACACAAATATATAATTCAGATAAATTATCTTTAGGCCCATCATGTATTTTGATGAAGAATTATCACTTCTACCATAAAAATAGTACGTATATTTTCCTCGCTCGCTACGCTCGCTCGTGTAATATTTAGATATAGGATGGTCTTAAAAGCAAATAAATTAGTTAGGAGATGTTACCAAATATATCAAAATAGGTACCCTAAAGGCCAATCGTGTATTTTGATGAAGAACTTTCACTTCTACCATGAAAAGGATTATGAATTTTTCCTCGCTCGCTACGCTCGCTCGTATTCAGATACGAGATGGATTGGGGAAAGCAAAAAAATTTTGCAAGCTATAGGCCCATCGTGTATATTGATGAAGAATTATCCCCTACCATAAAATAGAGTATATATATTTCTCCTCACTCGCTGCGCTCGCTCGTATAATATTTAGATACAGGATAGTCTTTGAAAGCAAATGAATTAGATAAGAGAGGTGACCAAATATAACTAATATAGATATCTTTAAGCCCACCATGTAGTTTGATGAAGAGCTATCACCTAAGTACGTAAGAGAGTGTATATTTTTCCTCGCCCGCTGCGCTCGCTTGTATTATATTTAGATACAGGATGTTTTCGGAAAACAAACACATTCGGCAAATGAGGTGAACAAAATATAGTTCAAAAGGAAAATATGATAGAGGTGCACAATTGAACATGCCTCACTTCGCTTTATACGGTTAAATTTATCGACGGGTTGGTCGGCAATATTTGTCGGCAATCTGGCCTCTAAACCCCCCCCCCCCCCCCCCCCCCATTCAAAATAGTCTAGCGACGCCCCTGTATATGGTACGGTAAGATATGGCACGTACGAGTATTATTATGGTACAACGTGTTAAAGTGAGGTAAAGTAAAATCGAGAAGATAGTTTTTTTTTATTATTATTATGATTATATACACATGAGTTCAGCCCTTATTTTCACGTACCTCAGTGTATAACACACTGAATATCCTACTTCTGCTCCCCCAACCTCTAGTTCAGCCCTTATTTTCACATACCTCAGTGTATAATACATTCATACCCTACTTCTGCTCCCCAACCTCTAGTTCAGCGCTTATTTTCACAGTGCCTTAGTGTATAATACACTCACACCCTACTTCTGTTCCTCCAACCTCTACTTCAGTTCTTATTTTCAGATACCTCAGTGTATAATACAATCATACCCTACTTCTGCTCCCCAACCTCTAGTTCAGCCCTTATTTTCAGATACCTCAGTGTATACAATGTAGTTACGTCGACGTCTATGTACTCCACCCCAGCCGGCCACACACATAGTTAAGCTCGAACAAGCGCTCAGCTCATAGACTAATAACACTCAAAGTACTGCGTTTCGATGAATATTCATAAGACGTCATGTACGAATTAGCCACGCCTCCGACCTCTAGTTCCGCTCATCGTTTGCTACCCTTTTAGTTTGGGAAACATTCGAGTACGATCGTTACAATGTTTTTCCAGTAAAATAAGTTCTTCTTCCTTAGAATAAAACAAAACAAAAAAAATTCCGTAGAGCTATATCATCCTATTACGTAACAAAGTCACCTTACCATAAATTTGAGCCGAAATGAGTAATATAAGCTCAATTTTGTGCAGTATTTTCAGGATGAAACCAAATTGAGACTTGACAGCACTGGGTGAATTCTGGGTAGCATATGGTAAGGTGACTTTGTTACGTAATAGGATGATATAGCTCTACGGAATTTTTTTTGTTTTGTTTTATTCTAAGGAAGAAGAACTTATTTTACTGGAAAAACATTGTAACGATCGTACTCGAATGTTTCCCAAACTAAAATCAGACTGATGAATCCTGATGATAAGCAGCAGAAGGCGATTTCGAACGGTGCGCCATCGGCCTTTTAACCGTATCCAGCGGGCTGGGTTTAGGCGAGTTGTCCGGTCCCGCATGCAATGATATGCGCATGTAACTTGATTTTGTTGAGTGGATTGGTTTGAAAAAAAATATTAAAAATATACTGAATGATAAATATACCTTAATCATTGAATCAGAAATTACTGAAGGTTATATATATCAGAATCATGGGCTTTTTTACTCCGTCATTTGGTTTTTAAGCTGTTATTTAGGTATTTCCTGAACACATTCGGAGTGAAATTAGAAGGTCCATATACTTCATGTATTATAGTACATGTATGTGTGTATAGGAATGCAAATATGAAGAAGGGAAATTAGCAACTTAGATTAAGAATAAAAGAATTCAAACACAACCCGCTGCAAACTTATGGAACACCGGACCTAAAGCAACGTCAAGGGCTGGAAATCGACTCGGTTCCCAAGTGCCCTCGAAGTACCCTGTGGCGTAGCCACAAATGGCAAAATTTATTTTAAAATTAACAGCAACCCTGCCCCTGCCTGATTAACAGGTACATAAAGGTGAATAAAAAACAGAAACAAGCAAGCAATGAATTAAATATTAGCTGGCAATTCATTTGTCACAAATAATTACCTCCAACTAAGATTTACGTTAAAAAGTGTCGGAGTAACTAAAAAAAATAATAAATCAACCCGGTTCGATCCCGCGTGCCCCCAAATTACCCTGTGGCGTAGCCACAAAGGACAAAATCTATTTAAAAATTAAAAGCAGCCCTGCCCCTGCTCTGATTAACAGGTATATAAAGGTGAATAAAAATCCGAAGCAAGCAAGCAATAAATTAAATATTAGCTGGCTATTCATTTGTAACAAATGATTACCTCGAACTAAGACTTACGTTAAAAAGTGTCGGAGTAATTTGATAAAAAAAACATAATTTAGCCCTTTAAAAGGTCCTCCTTGATCTGGCTGCGCAGGCATGTGGGCCTTTTATTGTTTTTCATTATTTCTTTTAATCTATTTTTTCATTTTTTTGTACGGAAAGGTGGATAATTTGGGAGGGGACGGAGAGATGATTACAAGGGGCTGGGCACATAGCATCTGATTAGTTTATATTTTTTGTTCAATAAAACTTACAGTAAACACCCCCCCAAAAAAAAAAATAGAATAGTCTGGATGCTAACTGTCTTTGTGTAAATTGTGTATTAACTATCAAAATATTAATATTGATTTTAAAATAGAAAGGAAATGGCAACAAACGCACAAGCCCTAGCCCCTGTGGCGATGGCCTGCCCTCCAATTTTTGTCACTCATGCAATGACGTCACACAGGCAAATTACACACAAATTCAATAGGCTCCTCCCGGCGACTCGGTCCACACAGCACACAAAAGCATTGATTTGAAGCGGGTGTCTTGATAACAAATCAAATTGAGACTTTACAAAACCAAATTTTTTAACCAAAATAAACCTTCAACTGTGGGTATAAAGGTTTTAAATTCCATGAAAAACTGAACTTTTTGAAGAAAATGCGAAAATGAAAGGTCTTGTTTTAGAGTGGTAAAGGCAATAAAGATCGTGAATGGCAAATTTTAGTTACGTGAGGCAGTTTAGGAAATGGCTTTATATTTGCAATTTAGAACAAAGTCATACATCAGAATCCCTGACTACCGCTAGAAAACAATATTTAGAAACAGGATATCAAGGAAATGAGACAAGAGAGGCTCCCAAAGTTTTAATATTTGCATCAATAGTCTACGTTTGTCTTCGAAAAACACGTTAACAACCGCGCATAGCAACGATCGACAATAAATCAGAGCTAGTGTGATGACGCCATCATATGGTTTATGCGCGCACATTTTGCAAACATGTCGGCGAGCACAAAGATGCCACAGGGGCAATGAGAGGCGCGCATATGTGCTATATATTCTAAAATATATTATAAACCAGCTTTGAAGCTTTGACGTCTTTATGACTTCATTTTTACCAGTCTGTGAGCTCCTTTGGGTCGTAAAGACGTCATAAAGACGTTTTTCCGACCAATATGATGTAAAATTGACGTAAAAACATGACGTCTTATTTACGTCGTGTGCTGATGCAAAGTATCGTCTTAAAGACGTATGTTACGTATATAAGACGAATGACACGAATTTTAAAAGACGTAATTCTTACCAGTCTCTGCTATCAGGGACAACATGTACATGTATTTCATTACTCTGTATATTTAGAATAATACATGATACTTTTTTACTCTGCACTCTCTTCTATACAAGGGCCCTTCTGCCGGGAGTATTACTAGAACGCGATGTATGACTAGGCCCTTCTGCTGGGAGCATTTGAGCGCGCGGCGCGCATTCAAAGAAGGGCGCTGTGCAGCTGGGCCCTTCTGCCGGGAACTAGCGGGGTGCGCGGTGCACGATCACAGAAGGGCTCCTTGCATAGCCTTGTGTACATAGCAGGCACCCGGGATGTTGATTCATGTTCATTGTTGAGGGAGGGGGTGACCGGCGAGGGAGCTAACCCTGATAGCAGAGACTGGTAAGAATAACATCATATTTACGTCTTTTTAAAGTCGTGTCATACGTCTTATTTACGTATATACGTCTTTTAGACAATACTTTGCACCAGCACACGACGTAAAATAAGACGTCCATATTTTTACGTCAATTTTACATCATATTGGTCGGGGGAAAAAACCGTCTTTATGACGTCTTTACAACCCAAAAGAAGCTAACAGACTGGTACCAATCACATCATGAAGACGTCAAAGCTTTAAAGCTGGTTTATAAAATATTTTAAAATGTATTCAACATTATGATGTTTTCTCTTTGTTAATGTTCTAGCCTATAGATCGTCCTATACTAGCCCTATATCCTAACATCCTACATCCTGTACCTAACTACTGGTGCTTTGTATCGACATTACTATATATATGGACTGTAGTGTAGTACTTAAAAAAAACAGTTAGAAATTACAATTTCTTGATACATTCTGAAATACCCTGCCCATGACATTAACTGAATGGTGTTCAACATGGAAGTACATTGTTCATTAAATCAGCAGTGCAATCATTGAATAAAATGTTAAAATTCAAATGTTATCTTCCCTTCTTCACAAAGTTTAGTCATTTCGGGTCATTCATAAATATTCATGAATCACGATCAACTATAACAGTCATATCACGACGTAAAACTGACGTAAACACGTCATGTTATGGTCTTGAAAACAGCTGTTAGAAAGTGGGAAATAATTGACGTAATTAATACGTCTTATTCTGGTCTTTAAAAAAGACGTTAAAAAGTGGTAAATATTTGACGAAAAATATATGTCATCTTATGTTCAAACAAAATTTAAAAAAATTTTGATTACATGAAGACGTCGTCACAATGATGTCGTAAAATAGTCGTGTATACGACATATGACGTGTGGACCAGTTTATGACCAGTTCTTGACGTCTTAAAGACGTCCGTCTGCTATCAGGGAATTAGCGACTAAGCGGGGGAGAGTACGGGAGGGGGTAGCCCCCTTTCCACACCACGGACTTTCGATATTTTCGCATTGAAATAATGACATTTCTTATTTTTCTTACTCCTAATCATTAAAGAATGCGATGGTACTTCAGGATAAAACATAATGAGCATGGTGAGTTTCGATAATCATTGGTTTTAAGTTAATGTATAACAAATTCATCCAAAAATATTGAGGGGATGATAATACAGGGCATTCCCTCACCTCATTTTTTTTTTTTTGGGGGGGGGGGTTGTATCCCCCTGGGATCGACACCCATGGCAGGCACCAGCTTTGCCTTAAAGAAGTTATTTACAAATAATACTAAAAAGACGTTCGTATTCAGTTTTTGTTCGATGAATTGTTATAACATGCAGCAGAAACAAACTTTGTTTATAACCTTTCATTATGGCGGAAATCAACTAATCATTGATGTTATGTGACAATTAAACCAGTTCTATGAGCTTGTTATAAAAGGCCGGGTAAGTTCCGTGTATGTTTCGGGTAAAAGTTCCGCGTGAATGTTTGAAGCTAGCCAGCCAATTTTTCCGATGGTGTCTTTTAAAGAATAAAGCTAACAAGAAATCACACAAGTGATAAATACAAAATAGAGATCCATAAAAGGTAAGATATTTGCATTATCAGGAAGACAAAATGCCACTGAAACATTTGATATCACATTTTACTTACAATTTTGATGACATCGTCTCTCGAAAAGAGGAATTCTAGACCCTTGTCGGCAGGTCCAGTTTTTTTTTCAGAAAGGAATCAAAACGCTACCAAATTTGCCGACTTTTCGTCAATAATTTCAAAAATTCCCTTTCAAATTTCAAAAAGAATAAGTTCTAAAATAATTTTTTTAGGTTGCTCTTTCCGTTGGTGCGATCAGATTTTTACATTCTTTTCTAGTTTTTATATATGGCCCTGTGCGCGAAGTTTGGATCTGCGCGAAGTTAGTTCACTCTGCCATATACACGAGCGGGCCGCGCCGGGGGCCGGGGCCGGGCTAAAGCATGCCAAGCTTACCCGATCTTTTATAACAAGCCCGTTGCATTGCGCATAGCTTTAGGACGCGTACGGTAGCTCTAGGACCCCCGACCATACACACATGTATACCAGGGGCGGCGCTACATGGGGGGGGGGGGCGGCGCCCCCCCCCCCATGACTTTTCAAGTAGTGAAAAAAAAGAGGAGAAAAGAAGAAAAAGAAAAAGAAAGGGAAGACAGACTAAGAAAGACTATCAAGAAGATAGATATGGATCGTGTAACTCTGTAACCCCTATTATTCAATTGAAAAAAATGACATCCCCTTTAGGTCGTCTTACCCCCCCCCCCCCCCATCGAAAAATCCTGGCGCCGCCCCTGATGTGTACACACACAGACACACGCGCGCAAATTGAAATTTAGACTGTAAAATTAAAACAAACCAGTTCGAAAGTTATGATTGTTTTGGGGGGGCGGAGAAATTCGGAAAAAAATCAATGTGCTGTCTTTTTGAATTCTTAGTGGAATATGTTGAGGATAATATTTCTCTGTAAAGTCTGGGACTATAGATAGGAAAGTGAAATTGTGTGAATGTCTTTTTCAGAATTCCTTGAATCGTTGTGCTGCTACAGTTCTCGGCTTTATAGAGAGTGAGATGGCCATACAAATAATTTATAAAAGTTCCAAAGAAAATCATAACTCTCTGATCTTACTCAAATTCAAATAATCTGTTCCAATATTACTTTGCATTCTCATTTGATCTCACAGTAATACAAGGGAAATGCTGTTTTTAACAACCTGATTTGATGATTTCGAAAGTGGTGGATCTCAGGAACGAAATTTTCACAAAAGAAAATTGGAATACATGGGGATCTCTCATGTTATTAGATCTGGAATAGATTCGATAGGTCAGTCCGAGTTGCAAAAATATTCCATCGATTATCAAAATTGCGGAACAAGGCCTTGTGTAATGCATGGTAATTGGTCGCGAAAATAGAGTTCATTTTCTATGGACTACTATTCAATCACCGGAGCAGGGATATAGGGTAGGGCAGTCGACTATAATTCAGAAAAAAATAATAAAGCACTTAGACAATTGACAAAACGGCACATATTTAACAGTGTTTTTCTGCATTTATTTCAAAACATACATAAACAGTGTTTAAAAAAACTTCAAAAGATGCCAGAGTTCAAATTCAACTCAGTATTTTCTTTGCAGTGGTAAAATAACACATATTTTGCAGTGGTTTTCTGCATAATAGTCTGCATCAGCATGTAAATACAGTCTTTATGGCTTGTTATAAAAGATCAGGTAAGCTTGCATGCAAACAGCCCGGCTCCCCGGCGGGGCCAGCTCGTGTATATGGCAGAGTGACCTAACTTCGCGCAAATCCAAACTTCGCGCACAGGGCCATATATGAAAAAAATAGAAAAGAATGTGAAAATCTGATAGCACCAGCGGAAAGAGCAACCTAAAATCACTCTAGAAGTTACACTCTTTTTGAAATGAAAAATCGGCAAATTTGGTAGCGTTTTGATTCCTTTCTGCAAAAAATTGGACCTGCCGACAGGGGTCTAGAATTCCTCTTTTCGAGAGACGATGTCATCAAAATTGTAAGTAAAATGTAATATCAAATGTTTCATTGGCATTTTGTCTTCCTAATAATGCAAATATCTTACCTTTTATGGATCTCTATTTTGTATTTATCACTTGTGTGATTTCTTGTTAGCCTTATTCTTTGAAAGACACCATAGGAAATATTGGCTGGCTAGCTTCAGACATTCTAGCGGAATTTACCCGAAACTTACACGGAACTTACCCGGCCTTTTATAACAAGCCGTTTTATGTTAACTTTCTGAGAAAATTTAGTATGACATACCAAAAGCACAGTGAACATTTCAGAACTTACATTAATAAATGAATTATGATAAATAATAGCCTAATTTTCATCGTTATCCAAGTGAGTAGCGTATCTGGTGCGTACTACGTGGGAAGGGGGTGGCAAGCGACAGCTCTCTTTCTCCTTTTTTTTTCTCTCTCTCCCTCCCTTTTTGTTTTAGTTTGTTTTGTTGATCATGTGACACTCATCAGGGGGAAGGGCATTAGGTACGCTAGTGTTGTAATCATGATGCCGAATTTTATTTTTAATTGTAAAACTTATCTGTTCACATTCAGGCTATGAAAGATCGTGACAAGCCGTCAACAAAATGAAATAAAGTATATATTCATCTTAAATTTGAACAACTTTTCTTTCATTTCTGTATATCCCTTCTCATTCTCAAAAAGTATTTCTCACTCTCACGATATCACACTGTGGGACCCACGTAGTTATAGTGCACTTAAATTAGAATAAACATTGCTTTCCCTTTTTTTAGTTTAAAAAAGGGGACATTATGTAGATATGAATGTCACAAAATGAGTGATAATAATTCCAGTTAAAGTCATTAAGTTTTATTCACTATCAGTAAATGAATAATCATGAATAGCAGTTTATTTAATTTGTGAACGAGAATGCTTCAATATTAATTTTCAAATACAAGAACTGTTTACAATATATTAACTATCATTCACATCAAGATATTACCTGCTTATCACAAAAATATTTTAATAAGTCATTAATGGAGATCAGATTAAATGCAGGTATAGGCATATCAAAAACAATTTAAGTTACTATAGTGATTGGATTTCATTTTAGGTGACAATGTTGGTAAATAGATGTACACTATTACTGCATGGGGCCCGTTGCATATACTTATTATAATAGTAACTTTGCTATTATAGTAACTCTTCATGGAAAACTGGCCTTTGTTTAGCTGTTGAGCAAAATGCCATACTCAACAGGCTATCAAAATCCAGTATTCCATGAAGAGTGACTATAATAGCAAAGTTACTATTATAGTGAGTTTTATTCACCAGGCCCGTGAACCAAGGATTGACAACTTGTTCACTGGAGTTACCCGGCCAAAACATAATAGATATTGATATTTATATGTTTGCATATAAATATCAATATAAAGACAATTTGATCCTGAAATATGTAATGTCATTTCTGATTTATTAGAATCATGCGAGGGTTATAATCCTTGAAAGAAACAATGAAACGTCAACTGATGTTACAGTACAACAGATAATTTTATACGATGTGCATATATTATTCATATTTATACATTATCTGGGCTTATATCAATGTATATATTTTCAATAAATAAAAGTATAATGCGTAGTTTTCTTCTTCTACTGGTCCTTATTTCCTGTGTGGCTTCATCTATAACCATTTCATCTTGACATCATTTTAATATCATTTTATCATCTCAGTCATCCTCATCACTGTCATTATCGTAGTTCTTTTGTATCAACATTAGGTACAAATCTGCTATTCTATGATATTATCACTAATGAATATTTTACTTCCCTTGGCTATCACATATCAAGCGATGCTTACAGTGGCAGAAAATCTGTACAATTTTCTCCCAAAACACTTTACTGAACTGCTTATATTTTTTTTTACTCAGTAAACTAGCTTGCATGCTTGATTATTGTCATACATGTTATCTTTTTTTTAGTCAGAAGCGAATAAACTTTAAAAAGAAACCGACAAGTCCAGTAAACAATACATGTTACATGTACTGCCTGAACAAAACAATGCAGAAATGCAAGTATAAGGGTCAGAGTCTGCAAGCTTTTCTTTATGAACACACTCTGCATCAGAAAAAAAGTTGATCAGACACACTTTGTCAAAGAAAAACAATGTTTTGCTCCAGTGACCAGAGAGGGAGACACCCCATTTGTCACTTTTGTACTCTTCAAATAACAAACTCAGACACATGCCATTTAATTAACTCAAATTCATATCCAGGCTTTATTATAAAAGCAAACCAAGTTCCAATTTCTGAAGGAAAAGTTGTTAAAGATGAATGAAGTCAATGAATACCCATTCTACAAACCCTGCAAAAATACATATACATAGAAACCTACATTCAACCAAATTAAGGCTTAAGAGGAATTATCCTATCTCCTCTGATCAAAAGTACATGTATGCCAAAATGACCAATTAATTCTGAATAAGGACTGTAATTTCTAACGAAATCCTCATACACTCTTCCTTTTCCTTCTACCAAATGTCCTGGTCTCCTCTCCTCTTACAATAACATAAACAGACCTGTATTGTCTGATTATCTTAACACCAACTTTAACTTTCCAGTACCCATGCACTGTCAGTTTCAGTGGCAAATGTCATCACTCTATTTTATCAAAAGTAGACCTGAACTGTCCACTTCTCTCAATCATGACTGAGATTCTAATTTGCATCAAGTTACAAACAATAGTCATCGTAAGGAAATTTAGTTCATGATATACATACAACACCAGCGGATCTGCACTATCCACATGAAAGCTAAAAATAAATAAAAAAAAAAAAAAAAACACGTAACTGTCTCTGTTTTCATCTCCGCTTTCTTTCTTGGTTATCTTCAGATTTGTCTCATAAAGTTCCTTAAACTATTTCGTCACCATTAACATAGTTTCTTGGGGATAGTCTTTCCAAAAACCGCTCACCGTACTGTTTCTTTTGAAGAAGACTCTATGATTCTGAAGAATGGTTCCCTTGCAAAGTGTTCATTTTCTGTCCTGCTCGTAGTCTCGGCCTGTCATAGACCCTAGCTCGTGAAGATACCAGTCCATCTCCCGACATAATGTGCCATCTAAAATGTAAACAGTTCAGGCACAAACACTTATCTTCTAAAGTTTCTTATCGTCCAATATGGATTGTCATAAACTATCAAAGAAAAAAAATCAGTTTTCTTTTTTTTTTTTTATACAAAAATACAACACAGGATTTATTCACAAATATATGCATAATTGTCCTCTATTTCAGACTCCATTTAAATAGGAAATATAAAACTAACTATTCTTTCACATCAGGTTTAGATTTCAAATTACACAACAAACATTTATGATGTTGAAATATTTAGACTGTGTAAATTATTGTATCACTTACCGATGGCATTTTAAATGTTGGATATTCAAGCTGCAAAATTTTAAAGCTGATTCTTACAGTAAAAGTAACATTTTTTCTCAGCTTGTCAACTTTCACCAGAAAAAGAACTCGGCAAGTAGCATGAACAAGCTGCTACACTTCTGTACCCTATGACACCTTCCTTGGGTGTGTCCTGTTGCCTCTCCTACTACAGTACACCACTTCTATACATAATCTTTTCATTGGCAGGCACAAACCCTTTTACACAACACCTGACCAAGATATCACATAGAGCCTACACTGCAATAATTTGAATGTAAATTGCTCAACCATCGGTGGCACATTACCTCCACTCTCTCTCTCTCTCTCTCTGTCTCTATCTCCCCTTCTCTCTCTTTGTCTGTCTCTCTCTCTCTCTCTGAGGCTCTCTCTCTCTCTCTGTCTCATACAGCTTCCAATTTCCTGCAACATGATAAAAGAGCAAGATAAAAGTAGTCACTATGCATTTTGCAATGCAACAGTTTACTCCCCTTCCAAGAAAATGCATACATTTCCGCTGGTGCTCTCTTGATTCGCCTCCCAACGAATGATGTTTGGCTCTTTTTTCTTAGTTTTATCTGTTAGAGGTACTGAAATAGCAGCATAGTTAGGGATGAATTTACGATAATAGTTCATCATTCCGAGGAAGGATCTTAACCGCTTCTTCGTCTTGGGTTGACTTACCTCTTGAATGGATTTGACTTTCTCAGGCCTTGGTGCTATCTCTCCATGACCAATCACGTGACCGAGGAATTCGACGCTTTAGTGACCAATATAGCACTTACTTGGTTGAACAGTCAAATTCGAATTCTCCTGAAGAGTTCACTGAGTGCGTTCAGATGCTGGTCCCACGTCGTCGTGTAGATGAGTATGTCATCAATATAGTTAAGCGCGCCGTTCAGTCCATTTAAGGAGTCTCCTCATGATGCGGCTAAAAGAAGCCGGGGCATTTACAAGCCCAAAGGGCGTTACCTTAAATTGAAAGAGGCAGGCCACTGTACCTGGGATAGAAAAGGCAGTCAGCGACTTGGACTCTGGCGACATTGGAACTTGGCAATAGCCCTTACTAAGATCTACTTTTGTAAAATACTTACCCTTGGCGATCTTAGTGAAGAGTTCGTCTTGGTCAGGGATAGGTTAGGCATCAAATGTGGTGACTTTATTCTATCTACGGAAATCAACACAAAACCGATTGGTTCCGTCTGGTTTCTTTACAATAACAATTGGTGATGCAAAAGGACTTTGAGATGATTCAATGACATCTAGTGAAAGCATTGTTCTAATCTCTTCTTTGACAGTGTCTCTGAGTGCATGGGAATTGGATAGGGTTTTCCCTTAGGGAGTTCATTTTGTTTCGATGTTATGTTCTCCAAGCGTTGTGCGGCCAGGTGTATCGGTAAGTATATCCTCGAACTCCTTCAGAATCGTCTGTACCTGTGTATTTTGGGAAGAAGATAGATTTTTATCAACCTTGACGTCAGCAAGAGACTCGGTAGCCACGGTTGGAGGAGAAAAGTGTTAGTCAAGTTTTCATGTTCTTCCGGCTTACCTTCATGGGATGTGTCCTCTTCCTCGAATACTGCAGTGCAACCATCAATAATGTCCGAATTCAATGATTTTACCCCTTCTCGAGCGTGATATTTCTTCAGCAGATTTGCATGAAATATTTTTGGTTTCCCATTCATATGCGATATGCGATAGTCAGTGGTACCTTCTCATTCACTTGAAACGGCCCTTTCCACTGCAGGAGAAGTTTATTTCTGTCTGTTGGAAGAAGTAGGAGTACTTGGTCACCTACCTCAAACTATCTCTGCTTGATATGGACATTGCAGAACTTTGCATACCTGGCTGATGACTTCTGAAGCTCTGCATGGGCGTTACGGCAAGTTTAATCTATCCTATTTTTTTAGATCAAGAACATACTGGTAAGTGGTCTTTGTTTCTGATGTCTCTGTTTCACCAGTCCACAATTTTCGAAGAAAAAATCATGGGGCCAAGAACTATCTTACCATATAGCAGTTCGAAAGGGGAAAAGACCATGCTCTCTTGCGGAGCTGCTTGGACTGCGAACAGAAGGGTTCAATGTAACCACCAAGACTAGTCGGGCAACTGCCAGAAAGTGATGTTGCACGCTGATTGCAAAGATGACAGTCGTCGTCACTCAAGCCCCATCTTTTCAAGTTGGCTGGTGAAGCAACTGTGTCATAATTTGCACCGACCCAAAACTGCAGCAATTTTGTGCTCATGTCGAAGAGAGCCCTCCATGGCAGTTTCTTCTGCTGGATCCCTTCCCACGCTGTCAAAGCCCCTTGGATTGGCATCTTAACAGCTCTGATGTAGCGTGCATCGTCATGTTCCTTGGCTACTAGGTTACTTACCTCTGTCCTGACCTCACGTTGGCTTGGCTTGTGAATAGGCTTACGAATATGACCAGCCCCTAAACCTTGGCGACCAACTTGGCCTCTCACCAGGTCCTCCATCCGCAAACTTTCCTCTGCTCTAGCTATTGCTTTCTCGGCATTCCACTTGCGGTCGCAACGTGAATGTGGCTTGACAAAAGTGACAACATCATCCTTACTGTGTCGTAATTGTAGCGCAGCATTCACCACCGTCCTCTTCAATGTTGTCGTGATAGTCCGTGGGCCAGAGGGGGCTACCGTGCACCCCCCCCCCCCCTCTGACCCTCCGCCATGGGTATCATTTTGTTCGTTGGTATCTCTAGTGTCAGAAAAACGAATGTTTCCAGGAATAAACTCAAATGGACTATGATTTCTAAGCCATTCTTTAAATCAATGTCAAAATCCCCGTTTTTCAAATTTTGACCCTTTTCTTGAGGTATTTTTAAATATTTTAAATGGGCTCTAAATCTCAACCAAAATAAGCTTAATTTGGTTGAACTTTTTATAGTATAGTCTTCATCTCATGAACAATCAACATGCAAAATTTTAGCTATTTATATTATCATTTTCATATGCAACTTAGGCCATAAAATTTGCTTATCATTACATAGGGAGATTTCCTGTTTCAAATATTTTCAAAAATCGATATCAAGTTTTATTTTCTTTTCCATGCACTACGATAATATAGTTTCTGCCAAACATCACATCATTCTCTTCATCTATATCTCTACTTATGGAAAAATGATGTTTCCAAGGTCACATGTTCCCCTAGGCTATGTTTCCAGCCCCTTTTCCAACTAAGGTCAAGGTTCTTTTTTCGAGGTTTTTGCCTGTTTTTAGATTCCAGCTATGGAACGTACCTGAAATGTCCAGTAGATATTATCAAAACTTCATTAATTATGGATTAATGCTTTTTCCTTGTTAGTAGAAGGCCACTACATGTTTTTTCTTTAGTAAATATATATTTTTTTACTGCTGTACCCATTGTTGATATAACATGAATAGCATATAAGTGAACATCAATATTGTGTTATGTATTTATCGATCTATTTTGGATGACTATGTGAGCAGTTGTTATTCCTTTGATAATTAAAAACATAGCTATTAATTAGAAGCTGAAGTCAATAATTTTCAAAATCAATTGGCCTGTAATACCACCACTATTTAATATATATTAACATGATTAAGTGTATCATAGGTTTAGCCTTCATTTCCAGCCCTTATTCTGTGATATTATGATATGAATTCATGAGTAACTACAAACCCATGGTATAGTCGGCGGTTTCAGTAGGATATATTACATGTAGGTTGTATTAAAACTCAGAAGAAATCACTCGTATGAAATGACAATTATGGTATCTTTCAATGAAGCATAATATCAATCAGGGAAATGTTAGTCTATACATCCAGCCCTCACTTTAGTCTAGATAACAGCCGATTCACCATAATGTGTTAATACCACACTTCAAAATAGTCTTACATTTTATACTTACTATATGAAGTTTGCATAATGACAATCATCCTTCCAAGTATCCTGCTTATTACACATCCATATTCCATTTATAGCAAACTTTACCATTATCATTGCATTTACAGTTTTCACAGACTGACACTGAATGAAAGAATATTTCAACAGTTCATGGCTTACCGTACTCATCAGGGGTGGACAGTTGCTCCCCCCCCCCCCCCCCCCCCCCCCCGCTGCGTATAAATGTCTTTTTATTGTGAAATTTCCAAAAAATTCCACCCAAAATGTGCACCAGATGCTTCATTTTCAACTTTAAAACTGCAAAGGGATTTTTTTTCTTCTGGGTGGAAACAAAAATCTGTAAAATATTTGAGGGAACAAGCAAGCAAGGTATAGTAAAGCGACCGAAGAAGGGAAGGGTGTTGGACAGGTGTATCCCCCCCCCCCCCCCCTGTAATGTTACGTTGGTGGAAATGACACTGTATATCACTGAGATGGACACATGATCTGATTGAACTCTCAAAATATAAAGTTTATTTACACAACTCGGAGCCGTAGTTCTTTACATCTTGGTTCAATGTCGCGTTGTCTCACAACCCCTAGCAACCACGCGCATGCGTAAACATATCTCATATCATAACATGACATCCCCCTTCTTTAAAGAAGCATGAAAATAACAAAAAAAAAGACATTTTCACTGTAGTTTTTTAGCCATAAGCAGAACAGTACATAATATTGCAAAACAGGATCAGTTTAGAATTCAAGATGAAAGAATCAACTCTGTCCAGTTAAATGTGTGATCTAAATATTTCTTCCAGCCTTATAACATTGTAAAAATTGTCTTATTTTGAAATGGACATTGGCTGCAACTTCGAAATCAAGAAATGGTTTTTCACTGACACAGCTCCAAAAGTCATAATAGAAACATGTTTTGAAATTGCAGTTTGAATTACATCACCAACTCTGTACAACTTGCAATTGGAATTACATCACCAAACTATGTACAAATAAAAGGACTTGCAACCTAAAACTATCCTTGATGCCATATGCGCAGCAAAGTTAGCACCAGAACAGATAGCCATATTCTATATCAACATACACCTTTGGCAACCTGAAAAGAACAGGAAATATTCATACATATATACATGTGACAATCTGAAAACACCGTTTGTCCAGTACATATATGTTATTTTCCAACAATTTTCACATACCAGCAACAAATGGCTTTACATGCGATCTGTAAATGTATTATAAAAATCTGCCAGTAACAATTCTAATTGAATTTTATGTGGATTAAGAACGGTCTTCACACAATAATCATGTATTGTTATATTGATGATGATTACTCCTCAAAATTTGTAACCAAATCATATCATTAAGTGATGATTGTAATGATTCATTCCACCAAATGCCTGTTCAAGGAAAACCGATGGAAAAATGAAAAACAAAAAATCAATCTCAGACTTGTTTCAGTCTTTTGTCTGCCAAGAGTATTTGTTCAAAATTCTTCAATATAACGTTTCGGAGGTTTCACAGAACGACCACTTCTTGTACTGTAAAAGTGTGGTTGGTTGGTACCTTGATCATTTTCAAGGTTGTGGCAGTTCTGTCCTTGGTAGTTCTTTGGATTAGAACTACTTTGTATTTCTGGAAAATTCCGGAGTTCTCTCCTGTTCCTCCTCAATGTTCCTCCATTGGGGGTGTTCACAAGATAGGAACGAGGCTCCTTGCAAACGCGTGTCACTGTGACTGGCACCCACGTACCAGTACGTACATCTCTCATTGTAGCTTTCTGGCCGACATGAAGATCGGGAAGGGCCTTCACTCCATGTCTGTCATGATGTTCCTTTTGCTTTTCCTGCCGTTCAATGAGTGAACGGCGAACGTCCCTTGCTGAATCAGAAGAACTACTCATCAAGGGGAGGTTACTTCGAACCTTGGGGCCATAGAGTATCTCTGATGGAGAAGGAATATCACTGCTAATAGGGGTGGTTCTCAGACACAGTAGTTCCATATAAATGTCCTGTTGTCCTAGACACTTCTCCATGACCCTTTTCACGGTCTGTATCGACCTTTCTATCAGACCATGGCTTCTGGGATAGTGCGGACTTGAAGTTACATGTGCGAAACCCCAAGTCTTACTGAAGATCTGGTACTCCTCACTGGCAAATTTCGGCCCATTATCGCTGACAACTCTGCTTGGAACACCGTGTTCACTGAAGATAGACTTTGTCAGCTGTATAATCGCACCACTGGTGCATCTTCCTCTAACTTCCTTTACGAAAGGGCACTTTGAGAAATAGTCAGTGATAATCAGGTAATCTCTGTTGTTGAAGCAAAATAAGTCTGTCCCCACTACCTCCCATGGTCCTTCCGGCACATCGTGAGGAAGATGAGGCTCGCGTTGCTGTTGTCTCTGATTGGCCTGACAAATGTGGCATCCACGTGTTATGTCTTCGACATCTTTGTCTATGCCAGGCCAGTAGACACACGACTTAGCTCTCTGCTGAGACTTCACAATTCCTAAATGTCCTGTATGGATCATCTGAAGTACCTCATGCCTGAGTGGACCAGGAATGAATACGCATTCTCCTTTCATGAGTATGCCATCCTCTACTAATAGTTTGTCGCGACAGGACCAGAACTTTCGAATGTCCTTGGACAATTCTTTTGGATCCTCTGGCCAACCTTCTGTCACAACATTCACTAGCTTCCTTAGGGTTTCGTCAGCATCCGTATACTTCCGGATTTCCTCTAGCTTATCATCAGAATATCGAACTGAGTGGATGGTGAGCTCAAGATCCAAGGTAGGCTCCTCGGTAGGGTTCAGGCGGGAAAGAGCATCAGCTAACAACATTTTCTTTCCAGGGCAGTACACAACCTTGTAGTCGTAGGGTTGCAACCTCAACATCATCCTCTGGAGTCTCGGCGGAGTATCAGCCAAATTCTTGTGTTGTATATTCTCAAGAGGCTTATGGTCTGACTGGATAACGAAACTAGAACCAAACACATATGTGTGGAACCTGGTACATCCAAAGACGAATGCCAATAGTTCCCGTTCTATGTTGGCATATCTCTGCTCTGTAGGAGTGAGTGCTTTACTAGCAAAAGCAACAGGCTTGTTGTCTTGCAAAAGTGCCGCTCCTACCCCCTTCAAGGAAGCATCAACCTGTATCACCGTTGGTTTACGAGAGTCAAAGTATGTCAGTGTTGTAGATTCACTGATCCTATCTTTCAGTGCTTCAAAAGCTTGTTGATGTGTGGCATTCCACTGCCAATCACTGTCCTTGCGTAGCAAACCACGGAGTGCATCAGTGTGATCCGCCATGTGTGCGACAAAGGGTGAGAGATATTGGACCATTCCTAGAAACTTCTGAAGATCCTTCACATTGTCTGGAGGCGGTATCCTCTTGATGCTTTCCACTTTATCAGGGTCTGGGTGCACACCTGCAGCATCATAGTAACACCCAAAGAACTTCACTGATGGGATGCTACACTCACACTTGTCTGGATTGAAAACCAGACCAAATTCTTGTGACACCTTCATCAGATTCACAAGATTCTTATCATGCTCCTGTTGGTCTTGACCAAACACAACTATGACATCAGCTATCCCGATGGTTCCTGGACACTTCTCTAATATCATCTCCATTTTCTCTTGGAAGATGTCCTGAGACACATTCAGACCAAAAGGCAGTCTCAAATATCGGAAGCGTCCAAAAGGAGAATTGAACGTTGTCAAGAAGCTTGACTCCTCGTCCAAGACGACACTCCAATACCCATGACGAGCATCCAGCTTGCTGAATACCTTAGCCCCACTCATCTTATGAGTGATTTCTTCAAGAGTAGGTGTCTTGTGGTGCGTTCGCTTTGTAGCCCTATTGAGATTCTTAGGGTCAAGACAAATCCGGAGTTTGCCATTCGCCTTACGACTAACAGCCAGAGAAGACACCCAATCGGTAGGCTCTGTCACTTTGGTAATGACACCAATGTCCTCCATACGATGCAGTTCCTGCTCCAACTCATCCTTCAAGTGAATGGGTAACCTCCTCGGAGGATGCACTACAGGTTCAGCATCTTCGCGAAGTGTCAAATGAAATGTACCTGGAAATTTACCAATGCCCTTGAATCTGTCAGGAAACCTTGAGCAGAGATCCTCCTTATCCCTTATTGGCTTGGGATCAATCTCAGATACTGCACAGTTGAGTGTCACCAGCTTCAGCTGACGCGAACTTGACAATCCAAGAATGGCTGGGCAATTGGTATCAACCACATAGAAGGTTGTCCTTTCCCAATCTCCTTCACCGTACTTGCATCTAAAGCTAACACATCCATAATACGGTACCTGTGTCTCATTGATGCAAACCAGAGTTGTCCTCTTCTGCGTCAGTGACTCTCTGATGGGGCGGCCTCTTTCATCAATCTGCTTAGGGTAAGCTTGCTTGAAGACTCTTGCAGGAAGAATATTCCCTTGCGCAACCGTATCTACCTTCACCTTGAGCGTGTGGTTTCCAGGCCTGTGATCGAAAGAGACATCCAGAGTAGCTATTACCTCATCTCTATTATCCTTCTCAGGAATACTGTCAACGAGGAGCTTCATCACAATGCTTCCGAGGGATAAACTGTCAAAAGTCTCTTCAAGTCCTTGAGTATCATTTCCTTTGATGTAATCTGAGTGAACATCCCTCTTCCTTTCCTTGTCTCTCTTGCCATGCTTCTGTGACAGGTGAGAATTGGACTTCAAAGCCTTGTTAGGTCCACCATCTTTATCCTGCTGGGATCGATTAGGACAGCATTTTCTCCAGTGTCCCTTTTTACCACAAGCGTTACATGTAGACTTATACGCAGGACACGCCTTGGGTAGATGCAGAGTAGCACAAAACCTGCACTTCTTTGGCTTATGGAAAACATGAATATCAGCCTTGTCCATAGCCTGCAGTTGGTGCATATGAGCAGAGCTTGCCTCATGGGCCCTTGCGATATCAATCGCACCTTCTAAGGTAAGAGTACTATCCTTTGCTAACAGCAACTTCTGCACTTCTGGGTACTTGACACCTGAGATCATCACCTCAATTATACGCTCATCCATCATCGCGACTCCCTTGTCCTCGTCCCGTCCGGACCCCTGGACCTTGGCAGGAAACATACACTTTGCCGCTTTGGACTTGCATCGAAGTACAAAATCTTCTATAGACTCAGTATTATCCTGTCTGAATCTCTGAAACTCCAGCCTATGAATGCGAAAATTCTCCGCTGGCTGAACTTGATTGGCAAAATGCGTCCATATGTTCTTGGGATCAGCACACTCTTCCTCACTGAGGTCCCATGTATTGAACATACGCAGACCTTCTCTACCAGACCACATTACTATATTTATTTATTTTTTATTTAATTCATATTTCACCAGGGTGGCCCATTCAACAAGAGTTGATCTTCCATGGGGCCCTGGATAAAAAACGATACAAATATGTACAATTAAAATTCAAACAACTGCATAATATAAAACAACCATAGAAAATACCAGAATAAATTATTACAAACATAGAAACTATACTCAAATCTAACAGAAGTAATAGTAAAAAAAAATAAATGAACAATTGCTTGAAAAGCAGAAAAAGGAAGAAGGAAAAGAGCACAGAGATAAAAGAGTAAAGAATATAAGAGAAGAGAGACGGTACTACAGGCATTATATACGGTCAGTCTGGGCAGGATTACTAAAGATTGAGATAATGTTTTTTTAGAAAAAGTTTGAAAGTGTTCAAATTACTTATCTGCTTGATACCTTGGGGTAAATTATTCCATAGCAACGAACCATCATAACATAAAGCACTCTTGTAATATTCTGTACGACATTTACTTATAACTAAATCATGATTAGCACTCTGTCTAGTGTTAATGTTATGAACTTTGGAGATTTCTTTAAATGTATTTTGGAAACATTCTGCTGATAGATTATGAAGGCACTTGAAAACAAATATACATCTGAAATATTCAACTCTTTTCTTAAAGGGCATCCATTTTAAACGAGTAAATAATTCATTAGAAGAGGTGTACATATTACAATTCAAAATCAGTCTTGCAGCCCTCTTTTGTAATTTAGTTAAATTGTCTGTTTGACCTAAAAATCTATTTCCCCATATTTCACAACAGTAATCCATCTGTGATTGAATAAGACATATATATAATAATTTCAATGATCCTTCATCAACATATGGTTTTACTCTCCTGAGCATGGCAAGTCCTGCAAATACTTTTCTACATAAATAATCTACATGATCAGACCATAACAAATTATCATCAATAATAATACCAAGACATTTAAAACTATTGCACTTTTCAATATCAACATTTTCATACTTTATAGAAATTGAAGTATTATTGCATAAGTTTAATCTTTGTTTACTTCCAATGACCATAAACTTAGTTTTTTCAACATTTAAATATAGCGTATTATACCTTATCCATTTACCAATAGCATTGAAATCACTCTGGAGCTTTGCTTGAACTTCGAAAATAGTGGATGCACTTACATAAAGCGTAGTGTCATCAGCATACATTACAATATTTCCATGATTTAAAACATTTAACATATCGTCAATATATATCAAAAAAAGCAAAGGACCTAAAATCGATCCTTGAGGTACACCAAGGGAAAAACATCGATCATCGGATTTTGCATTTTTTATTGCAACATATTGTTTTCTGTCGTTTAAATACGAATCAAACCATGCTAGAGACAAATTACTTAAGCCAATAATCTTTAATTTATTCAATAAAATTGAAGTATCAACAGTGTCAAAGGCACGTCTTAAATCAATAAAAAGGGCCCCTACAATTTGACCTTTATCAATAGAATTCAACCAACTATCCGTTAAACAACCAAGAGCCGAAGCTGTTGAATGGCCTGGTCGAAAACCAAATTGTGACTTGCTAAGAATATTATTGTTTACTAAATAATCGTATAGCTGCTTATGAACAGTTCTTTCAATGATCTTGCTTACAGCAGGTAAAATGGAAATAGGTCGAAAATTACCAACAAAGTTTATATTACCTTTTTTGAATAATGGAAAAACCTTTGCATACTTCCAATCTTTAGGGAAGACCCCTGATGAAAGAGACATATTAATCAACCTTGTAATAGAAGAGACGATAAACGCCTTAGATCTTAATAAAAAAAATACATCAATATCATCAGACCCTGTAGCTTTATTCATATCTAAATTTGAAATCATTTTTTCCACAAATTCTTCTTCTACAGATTCAAAGTTAAAAACACGATCAAAAGACCGATCTGAAGAAGTATACATTTCATTACTTTCAGCCACGTCAGTGGCACTCATTTCTTGCAGAGAAATGGCATTTATTCTAATGAAATAATCATTGAAAGCATTTGCAATATCATTATCGTTATCAAATACCATATCATTGTCATAAAGAATAGATGGAAGAGATGACCCTTTACTAGGCAATAAAGATTTTAGACATTTCCACATTTTGTGCATATCATTAACATTTTTCTTAATTTCGTATTTTAAATATTCTTTTTTACTTTTGAAAATAGAAATATTAATCACATTCCTGAGACTTTTGTATTCATCAAAAAATCTCTACACAAAATATCTAGAGAAAAACTGTTTTGCATTACAATCTAATTTTTTATTTTCAAAAATTTATTATGAACACGATCTCGTTTCCTCATCAGTTTTGTAATATGGGTTGAAATCCATGGTAAAAATTTATTTTTTACACGAACCGACTTTTTTGGAGCGACTTTATCAATAACGGAAATAAATATTGCTTTCCATGTACTCCAAAATTCATTTACATCACCAATATCATTTAATTTGCACCAAGGTGCTAAATCAAGGAAAGTATACAATTGTTCGTCATCAAAATCCTTTAAAGAACGGTAAGTAATCGTTTTAGGAACAGATTTACGGGTACTTGCATGTAATTTGCGAATAACATAGACCATATAATGATCACTAATAGAAGTTAAAATACAGCCATGTTCCATAATTTTAGAAGAATGAGTGGTATAAGCAAGATCAATAAGTGAGGTTGACTTACTTGTGATACGTGTAAAGGTATCAATTAATTGAACAAAGTTATATGAACACATTAAAAAATCTAACCTACTATACAAATGTGAATCCTTCAGTTTACTGTAATCACAATTAAGGTCACCAAAAATGAGTACCTCGTCAATCGAAGAAATAGACGAGCATATTGATTCTAAGCTTTGTTCAAAAAATTCAAAAAAAGAAACATCACATGAAGGAGGTCTGTAAATACCAACAAGCATAATACTTTTCTGAAAAGGTAAAGGTATTTGGAGACATATCATTTCTAAATTTTGATTTTCCATGCCGTATCTTCGAGTATAAAAAAATCTTATCAGATATATAAACTGCTACACCTCCACCATGACGTGTTCTGTCTTTACGTTCAACCCTCAAACCATCGAGAGAAATTTCATTATCAGATATAGAAGAGTCACAAAAAGTTTCATTAATACAAAGAACATCAATAGAATTATTAGATAAAATATAACGAAGAGATTCCATTTTATTGACGAGTCCTCTAACATTTAAGTGTAAAAATACGTTTCCTTTCGGGAGTTTCGGAATTTTACCATCAATAAGCTCAATTGACTTGGAACATTGATTTGAGTGGTGTTCATGGGAGAGTGTGTTAAAGGGAATGTTCACATCATTTACTGTCTCATAATCTACCTTGTCGTTGTAGGCACTCTCTTCTTGGCCATTTTCCTAGTACATGTAGTAGGGACATAATTTTTGTTTATGTCCAATCTGCAGGCAATGGCGGCACTGGAGTGGAGCACCATGTCTACACTTCATTGCGCGGTGGTTCGGTTCCCCACAGAATTCACATCCCTGTACATAATTACTAGAAGTTCGGGGTGGTGCGCTAGCCATTGAAGCGTATGAAGGGCGTCCGTAATACTGTGTGTGTTGTGGAAGATTCAATGGTACGTTGTATTGTTGTCTTGATGGGAGCAGTGATGGGAGTGGTTGGGGGTGTGTACGGTCACGTGATAGACTTGGCGTCGGTTGGTATGGAAACTGTCGAGGTTGCGGTGTCTGGCGCGGAGTTGATCTAGCGGGTGGGGCCGGTATAAAACTAGTTGCGGCTTGTAGATGTGGTGGCTGCGGAGGGTTGGGTACAGTAGACTGGTTGCGGGGAGGATTTCGAGTGGTACCGGGAGGTGGAGGTTGATTTCGTAGAGGAGGAAAAGCTGAGACAAGCGGTTGCTGGCGAAGGGTTGCAGGGTTAGATAGTTGATTATTGGGAGGGAGGTCCAGCGGTCTGCTTTCAGAAGCTGGTTTATCAAGCAGTGCTTCGAGGGTGTGCTTTACTTGTTTCATCTCCAGACAAAGTTGATCTACTCTTTGATTTAAACACTTACATTTCATGCAGATCCCATTGCTCTCATTGCATTTCACGCTACATATTTGACACAGGTTCTCCGTAGCCCCAAGGATAGTAGATTGTAAACTGTTGCTACGCATAGACTCGTTGTTAGCAGGTTCAGTCGGCAGCTTCGTTGACGTCATTAATCAGTACAAAATGGCGGCAAATTTCAGGGTTAAGATCGGGATATACCTGGGTTAACTCTCCTAAGTAGAATTCAGTACGGGAGAGTCCTTCGGGTACGGTATCATGCACCTTGAGGATTAAATCCAGGGTATATTTGATGCTATCTCTGGTAGTCCATTTCGGCAATTTGTATCTGAAGGTGGATGAGCCTGGCACTCCACTGTATTTGTTTGTACGCGGAGGCTTAGCCATAGTAGGTGGTAAGAAAGCTCTTCATGGAACCCAATATATGGGACCAGAGGAAATGTCCGGTAGGACATGTAGAGTGAAGGACAATCAATGTCCAAACAAACTGAGACAAATACTGACCAAATTAGCAAAAAGAAATCAAAGAAATGTTCAAGAAAGAAAAACTCGAGATCATATTCTAACTGCTGCTTACCGAGTTCAAAAGAAAGTCGCAAAATACAGATATAACTCCAAACAACTTCCGTGTTACGTTTGTGCTTTAAAAATCACTATATAGTTATACTGTTCTTCATCTGGAATGTTCTTCACTCGAAACCACATGTTCGAGAGCTGCTTGAATTCCCTGAAAGCCTGAGTCCTATCAGGGCAATTCCAATCAAACACAGGTGTAGGAATAGGCGCAGCCATGATGCTTGATACCTAACCTGCTTAAGAAAGAATTTGTGTTTATAGTCTTATTTTACCCAAAGATTATGTCAGTCTGTGGTTAACACAACGTTCTGCCAATCTTTACACATAGCATAGAAATAACCACATCAGGATTTGGTAAACACAATATCAATATAGCATAATATGCAAAATCAATAGTCACATAGCACATGACTCATGTGACAAAAATGCATATTTAGAATAGACCTAGATCTATATGATATCAATGGGATTTGATGAACACAATACATGTAGCAATATAGCATAATAATATGCAAGATCAATTATCACAAAATACACAACATTCATGTGATAAACATGTACAGCATGCATAATATATAGACAGCAATGACCTGTCAGCTGTAAGAGCTAATTCTCAATCCAGAATGCATAGCATACACTATACAAATTGTAAACAACAATTGTATATCATAGCAATTTGAATTTTATAATTGAGTCCTTTTGTGATCCACAACTGAGTCCATGCAAATGTAAATTAAGTCCAGGTTCACTTCAACCTGAATCTGTTATTAGTTATTGGCTTTAATAGTCCAAGTCTCTGAATTTAATTCCACTTGCGTAGATCTAATCTCTTTTCATATCAAGTCCTGGCATCCATGTATATTCAAAGTAGAGTCTACATCTCTTTGCTGCTAAACACAATGTCCTTTTCTCGTTGGTCCCACTCACGAGGTCCAAAAATTGACAGCTTAGTCCTGGATCTCTAGTCCTAGTCCTCGACATCACCATCAGCCCAACCAGCATGACCAGGTCCAGGGTTTGGGCATCACGAAATGGATATCCCTCTGTCTCAGCAGCTCAGCATATTCCAACACCAGCACAGGAAATAACGAAAACCCCACTCATCTAGGCCTAGACCAGGTCCAAGACAAATGGTCCAGCTATATAGTCTACAGTTTCCATCAATATAGATCCACAAACAAGTTTAGACTGGCCCAAATAGCAGTTGCTCAAAAGAAAACAGTAGGAGCACAGCAAAGCGTCCAAGTATCAATAATATTGAACCAGTTTGTACTCACTAGAACATGTTCAGCTTTCTACTGTAGATCTCCAAGCGATGTGCGGTTATAACGTACTAAGATCTCCCCAAGATCCGAGTAAGTTACTGTTAATTCTAACTCCAAACGCACGGTATCGCTAACACATCAGCCAATGATCAGGTCTAACGTTACACGTCGGCTCCCCAAGCTAACGAACGTTCATCCTAATTCCAAAATACAAGTGCTTACGAGTCACGGTCCTCAATCATCCGTAGTCGAAACAGCGGAAGATCCGGCAACTCAGTCCAGACTACAGTCTACACTAGTCCAGGTTTCACTTCAGCAAACCACAGTTCACTCCTACGTCAATCAGAAGCCTAAACAAATGTGTAAGTTCTCTTCCGAGTCCGATCGTGTGAATTCAAATCTATCAGCCATCCAATGCGCGTATAGCCTAGCCCGACCTGGACGTCCAGCTACACAATACCGGTACACATACGCATTCCAGTCCGGCAGACGATCCATTCCTCCAACGCTCCCGGTAACCCCGTCAAATGTCCAGTAGTTCACATTTCTGACATGAGTTCAGTTCCGCTCGCTGCCACCATGTAATGTTACGTTGGTGGAAATGACACTGTATATCACTGAGATGGACACATGATCTGATTGAACTCTCAAAATAAAAAGTTTATTTACACAACTCGGAGCCGTAGTTCTTTACATCTTGGTTCAATGTCGCGTTGTCTCACAACCCCTAGCAACCACGCGCATGCGTAAACATATATCATATCATAACATGACACCCCCCTTCCCAAAAGATATATGTTCAATGGTGCTTGGAAGGAAGGTGATCTTCTTAATAGAAGGAGACGCAACTGATTTCACTTCAAAGAACGGAAAGGAAACACTACATAGGTATCAATTCAAGAAGAAACAGAAGTGGCGAGTGGTTTTCTACTGCAGTTGGCTATAGCAAGGAACAGGGACGTGACTATGTACAAGTCAGGAGCTTAGAGAGCAACATCTTGTAGCATGACACTATATTGTAGCAAGACATCTGTCTATAATAAATGCATCTGAAAAACTTCAGAAGGTCGCAAACGGTATGAACTATATATATATATATTTTTTTTTTTTTTGGTCTAGAGCACTAAGTTATACAGCGCCTTTGTAATATTCGTTGCGGATATGTCAGTTTGAGATGTGTGATCCTAACATTATTGTCAAGTATCAGTGTAAGTAGACCGTAATATTATCAATCAATAAATCAGTCAGTCAATAAAGTAGGGTAGAACTCCTAAGATTCACGGAGTGCATCCTTAATGAAGTCCTCCTTGGTCTTCCTCTTGCATATCCAAGAAGAGTTTCCACAGGGCCACTGAGTGTACTATGAACTCTGGATGCGGTTGAGCAATACCCGAAAGACTCTCCGCTGGGTCACTTTTGAGCTGACCTTTATAAGGTTTCTGTACAGCTCAGAGTTCCTCATTCTCGTTGCAATCTGGTTGACGCTCAGAACCGTCCTCAACATTCTTGTGTTTGTGTTGTTTTTATAGGGGAGGGGATTCCATAAGCCCGTAGAATCTTCATCGGGCAGTCCAAGGCCTTTCTGAAGTCAATGAGCACCATGACAATGCAGAGTCTCTTCTCTCTGGTACCCTCAGGAATCTTATAGAACGTGACTGGTGGGGGATCTTCCCTTTAATCTGAAGCCATTCTGGTTGTATCTGAGATTTTTGTAAATCTCTGGGTCAATACAGTTCAGAATCATCCTGATGAGGGTCTTTGCAAAAAGTTATATCAGTGAGATTCCCCATGTTGTTGTTGATAAGCATGATAACGGAAGTCACGTTTCTTTGGTACGGGGATGATATAACTAATCTTCCATTGATCTGGGACAAAACCATTTTCCAGTGCCTGATTACCTATTTTTGGTGATGATATCACCAAAATCACACCTCTTCATCACCTCTGATACCACTCCATCCTCTCCATACGCTTTACCCTCCTTGATTCCCTGTCTCGATATCCGTATCCTTGAATAGATGACTGATCTCCCAGGTGTTCTGGGCCATGGCAGGGGGTTGTCCTAGTAGGGTCTTGAAATGTGCCAGCCACTTCCCCTTCCTATCCGCATGGCCTATACCTTGGGTCTCACTTGAACTCTCTCTCTCTCTTCTTCCCCATGGTTTCCTTGATGATCATCCAGCTCTTCTTACTCTTACACATGTCTGCTATTCTCCCAACTCTTGATCTTCTCAATCAGCACCTCCTCCATCGTCTCATTGTAGCTCCCATAGGGTTCCTCCTTCCTATTCTCAACACACTAGTCTGAAGGATCAGCATGGAAATCGTCCCTAGTAGCTCTCAGGTGTTCTCTGGCTGCACACACTCTGGGATCGTCAGAGTAGTCCCTCTCATCTCCTTCTTCCTCTCCAGCACCAGGGTCTCTCCTGATTCTCCTTATGCAGTAATGAAGAATCCATACATTCTTGTCGCACACTTACTGCTTGCCTCCTACTCGCAGTCATCATTCCCTCTACACAAAACAATGAAGCTGTACCTCAACTCCACAGTGTATTTCACCTGTAGCTCCCGATCTTCCTTTAATGTTCCCCAATCATATGCAATTCTTCAGGGCTTAGCTTTGCTCTTTCTTAGGCTCTCCATCGCTCATAACAAGCCGAATGATCAATGCCCAATGGACTGAGGTAATTGTAGGGCTCTGTGTCTTTGTCCAGAACACTTTTCCTCCACTTCTGTGGACCAAAACTTCCTGGTGAAGATCCTATGGGCTTATGGAATCCTTAAGATAGTGGGCCTGATATCCCTGATATGTCCAAACACCAGAGCCAAGATCATGAAACGTGATGGGAAGATAGAGTTCGTTGATATACCTTGCTGGAGTACCCGGGGTGATACATTAGCTCTATACATCTTTGTCATGCGTCTGGCACTTAATAACCACCACGACTCTGGTTTCACTGTAACTCCGGCTCGGACTTGGGAGCAACGATCAGGAACACACAGGAGGAAGTTGTGGATAAGGTGAAGAAGGATTGGGCAGCATACCACAGCCTGAAGTCTGTATGGAAATCAGACCTCTGTAAAGACTTAAGAATATGTCTCTTCACAGCACAGTGGAGTTTGTTTTGTTGTACGGGTCAAAGACCTGAACCCTTACAAAAAGACTTCAGATGGTGGATAGGTGATACACAAGAATGTTGAGGACGGCTCTGAGCATCATCCAGATTGCAACGAGAATGAGGAACTCTGAGCTGTATGGAAACCTTACAAATGTCAGGTCATCTCAAAAGTGACCCAGAGGAGAGTGAAGCTATCAGGTCTTGCTCAAAGGCATTCATAGTTCATGGTCCACTCAGTGGCTCTGTATAAACTTTTAAAAGATATGCAAGAAGAGGAAGACCTAGGAGGACATATCGATTCACTAAAGATGGGCACTGGTCTCCGGGAGAGAGGAGGCATCACTGAACGCATGAATGACAAAGGAAATAACTTAATTATCCATGGATCTCGCGAGTTCAACGCAACCTGATTGATGGAGTGATGACATTACAGTTTACTTACACTGATCCAAAACGAATATTAAATGTTTTGTGTTTAGGATTACACTTCTCAAATTGACATATCAGCAACGGATATTACAAAGGCGCAGTATATAATACCGCTCTAAACAAAACCCATTATACAACATGTACCGATCATGTTTGCGATCTTCCTTAAGTTTTACGAATGCATTTTGCTACAACATGGTTTTGTGTTACAAGATGTCGTCGTCCGGGCTCCCGACATGCACACTGTCATGTCTTTGTTTCTTCCTGCAACTGCAGTAGAAAATCACCAGTTGGTCAATTCTGTTTCGTCTTCATCTGCCTCTAAGACTGATACCTCTGTTTGTAGTGTCCTTTCCGTCCTTTGAAATAAAAAGGGTAGCCCATCCTTTTAAGAAAATCAACTTCCTTCCAAGCAGCTTTTGAACCATATCATCTTGTGTGTGTGGGGGGGGCACATCCGTCCCAACCCCTTCCCCTACTCTGTAGCGTTTGTTTCTCACATATTTCACACATTCTTATTCCCAGGAATTTTTTGGATTTTTCAATAAAAAGACATGATTCGTACAAAGGAGAGAGAATGTAACTGCCCCCACCCCCCCCCCCCCCTCCTCCTCAGAGTTCGGTACTGTCATGAACTGTTGAAATACTCTTTCATTCAGTCTCAATCTCTGAAAATTGCTAATGCAGTATGGATGCAAATGGATGTGCAATAATAAGGATGCATGATACATGTAGGTTCATAACATGTTGGATTATTTTGAAGTGTGGTATCAACACATTATCATGAATCGACTTATCTAGAGTACAGTGAGGGCTGGAAGTATAGACTAAAATCATTTCTCTGATTGATATGACATATGTTTGATTGAAAGATACCATGATTGTCATTTCATACGAGTGATTTCTTCTACTGAGTTTTAATACAACCAACATGTAATATATCCTACTGAAACCGCCGACTATACCATGGGTTTGTAGTTACTCATGAATTCATATCATAATATCACAGAATAAGGGCTGGAAATGAAGACTAAACCTATGTTACACTTAATCATGTTAATATATATTAAATTTTTTGAAATTATTGCCTTCAGCTTCTAATTAATAGCTATGTTTTTAATTATCAAAGGAATAACAACTGCTCACATAGTCATCCAAAATAGATCGATAAATACATAACACAATATTGATGTTCACTTATATGCTATTCATGTTATATTAACAATGGGTACAGCGGTAAAAAAATATATATTTACTAAAAAGAAAAGAAAAAAAATTCTACTAACAAGGAAAAAGCATTAATCAATAATTAATGAAGTTTTGATAATATCTACTGGACATTTCAGGTACGTTCCATAGCTAGAATCTAAAAAAAAAACGGCAAAAACCTCGAAAAAAGAACCTTGACCTTAGTTGGAAAAGGGGCTGGAAACATAGCCTAGGGGAACATGTGACCTTGGAAACATCATTTTTCCATAAGTAGAGATATAGTTGAAGAGAAAGATGTGATGTTTGGCAGAAAATATATTAATTTAGTGCATGGAAAAGAAAAGAAAACTTTAAATCGATTTTGAAAATATTTGAAACAGGAAATCTCCCTATGTAATGATATGCAAATTTTATGGCCTAATTTGCATATGAGAATGATAATATAAATAGCTAAAATTTTGCATGTTGATTGCTCATGAGGTGAAAACTATATGATAGAAAGTTCAACCAAATTGAGCCTATTTTGCTTGAGATAGAGCCCATTTAAAATCTTTAAAAATGGCATACCTCAAGAAAAGGGTCAAAATTTGAAAAACGTGGATTTTGACATTGATTTAAAGAATGGCTTAGAAATCATAGTCCATTTGAGTTTATTCCTGGAAACATTTGTTTTTCTAACACTAGAGATACCAACGAACAAAATGATACCAGTGGCGGAGGGTCAGAGGGGGTGTGCACGGTAGCCCCCTCTGGCCCACGGACTATGAGTCCCTCTATTTGAAAACAAAGCATCGTCTGGTGGCAGTAAAATGCAGCACCTGTCAAACTTCTACTGACGCCTAGCCAACGACGAAACTTCTTTGAGACCATGACCTCCATCTTTTCCACTTGTGAGAGTGGTACATCATATATCATGAGCTTCCACTGAATTCTCGGCACAATAAGATACTGATAAATCCAGCACTTCATGATACCAGTCAGAATACTCTTGTCGACAACCTGCAATTTGTTTAGTAAGTTCATCATGTCTTGACGAGCACTCTTATCATTCAGGCTTCCATCAATCAGACGGCCAAGAAATTCACTCCTATGAGATATCTAAATAATATTCGATTTGCCAAATATGATTCTATTTGGGCACCTCGCTTGCTGTCTGAAAGCACTTTGTTTCTACCAGGGCGAAACGAGCTAGTCACAAAATAATGCTATATTTTTCTATAAAATGTAGATTCCAGTCAGGTCTCGATGAAGGGTGGTTAACCCGATTACTGGACGACCCCATCATCACTGTACACTATCGTCGTTATAGAGAGAGAGCGTCAATTGCGCAATATCAAAACTTGGTAAGGATGATGAAGGATCGACAAAGTTCAGCCGGGACAGCCCTTCCTGACCCGACATGGTCCATCATTCCCGTCGACTCCACGTCCACACCGTATGGTCAAACACAACCTCGGAACCTCTCTTTTTCTCTCTCCGAGACGTGTGTGTGTTCATACACGCTGAATGAGAGACCGAGAGGGGACTTATATCACGATTAGGCCTACCTAACTCAGTTCTATCCAATGGCGGTACCAGGATTGTTAAAGTGGGGGGGGGGGGGGAAGAGGCAAATGGAGGGCAAGAGTAAATGTTAGTGGGGCAGGGCCAGGGGCAGTCAATTTTTGTTTGCGTTTATGGAAAAATCGAGCGTCAAGCGCGAGTTTTAGTCGCCAGCGTAAATCCACTTTGAGGAGTGGGGGGGGGGGGATAATTGAATTTTTTGACTATTTTTTTTTCCTCTTACACACATTTTAATAATTTCAATTTTGTGAGCGAGCGAAGCGAGCCAATAAAAAATAACCGTTTTTTTATTTTTAATCGCATTTTCAAATAAATATTCTAAAATATGATGGGCGAGCAAAGCGAGAAGTTTGAAGAGCGGAAAATGTTATTTGAGAGCACTTCAAAGCTTGAATATGATGCTTATGACAACATATACTTATTTACAAATTACTGAATAATTTCTCTTTTCAGTCCTCAAAATTTCTGAGGGGAGCAACTAGGGGGGGGAATGCTCCCCCCCCCCCATGCCCACCCTTGGTGCCGCCACTGATTCTATCACTTACTGTCTATTCACAGACGCAGCGCTATCGTGAAGTGATAGCGCTGTGATCTGAGTAGTACTAGTAGATCTAACTGTTACACATGACATGGTACAACTACATCTCAATCGGGCATAGGAAGCAAATGGTTAACCCGCTGCAAAAATCGCGATGTTGATTTAAGCTGAATTCTCTCAGCTACAAAAGTGACATTGTAAAATTGAATGTTCGGTCAAACACAACCTCGGAACCTCTCTTTTTCTCTCTCCGAGACTTTTTCTTCTCTTTACCTTGTCATCATCGTTTTTCTTATCCATTTTCATCCTTTTTTCTCTCCCTCTCTTTCTTTTCCCCTCTCTTTTCTCACTCTCTTCTTTTCCTTTTTTTCATTCCTTTTTTTTTTCCTTTTTCTTCCTTAATGTCCACAGTAAAATCTGGTGAATGCCCCCTTTACACGTACGGTCGGATGAATCAGACGTTGGACAGATGACTGGGTTTCTGGCTTACGACAGGTATGATTCTGTAGATAATCATGGGTATAATCGTGATCCAAGTCCCCCTCATGCACCTTGCACAGTTAACTTAATGCGGCAGCCCGAACGCTTGCACATACCATGCATATACACACTAGCCTATACGGTTTATTGTAACTTACATAGCCTGGCTAGCCGCTAGGACTTCCTTCCACCTCATCACCCTCACACGTGTGTGTGTTCATACACGCTGAATGAGAGACCGAGAGGGGACTTATATCACGATTAGGCCTACCTAACTCAGTTCTATCCAATGGCGGTACCAGGATTGTTAAAGTGGGGGGGGGGGGGAAGAGGCAAATGGAGGGCAAGAGTAAATGTTAGTGGGGCAGGGCCAGGGGCAGTCAATTTTTGTTTGCGTTTATGGAAAAATCGAGCGTCAAGCGCGAGTTTTAGTCGCCAGCGTAAATCCACTTTGAGGAGTGGGGGGGGGGGATAATTGAATTTTTTGACTATTTTTTTTTCCTCTTACACACATTTTAATAATTTCAATTTTGTGAGCGAGCGAAGCGAGCCAATAAAAAATAACCGTTTTTTTTTTTATTTTTAATCGCATTTTCAAATAAATATTCTAAAATATGATGGGCGAGCAAAGCGAGCGAGCCAAAAATGACTACTTTTCTTGTTTTTAATCGCATTTTAGAAAAGAAATTTTAAGATATGAGCGAGCGAAGCAAGTGAGCCAAAAATAACCACTTTTTTGGTTTTCAATAGAAGTTTGAAGAGCGGAAAATGTTATTTGAGAGCACTTCAAAGCTTGAATATGATGCTTATGACAACATATACTTATTTACAAATTACTGAATAATTTCTCTTTTCAGTCCTCAAAATTTCTGAGGGGAGCAACTAGGGGGGGGGGGGGAATGCTCCCCCCCCCCCCATGCCCACCCTTGGTGCCGCCACTGATTCTATCACTTACTGTCTATTCACAGACGCAGCGCTATCGTGAAGTGATAGCGCTGTGATCTGAGTAGTACTAGTAGATCTAACTGTTACACATGACATGGTACAACTACATCTCAATCGGGCATAGGAAGCAAATGGTTAACCCGCTGCAAAAATCGCGATGATGATTTAAGCTGAATTCTCTCAGCTACAAAAGTGACATTGTAAAATTGAATGTTCGGTTGATGTTTTGGCATTATCGCGAAATAAGTCACCAGCCCATTCACTGCTGTTTATTTCGTCAGTGCTGGTCACAGCTGGTGACTTCTTTCCACTTTCATAACTACTAACAGACGTCTAGACTTTTGAGCGCACATACGAGAAGAGAAGTGACTTATTTCACATCAAGGCCGATGTTTTTTTTTTCCACTTCTTTATTTTGATAACTTAGAACTTACCCAAAACGATGATTTATTGGCCTTTATTGTGAAATACATCACCGCTCTTCTCGCATGTGCGCTTGCATTGCACATGTACAAAGTTTATGTTTATGTTTATTCAATTTCCAGGATGCATAATGACATGACAAACAAATTTCAAAGGAAACATAACAGCATACATTATAACATAAGCAACAACCAATGCCTAGGGATTACCTGAAGGAAGTTGTAATTTCTGTCTGAAGGCTCCCCTCGTTGGCTGTTGTTAAAAAAATTGATACAAAGAAGATCCGCAGCGAGTAGGTGACAGAAGTAAAGGGATAAGAAATCTCAATGGAAAACAGTAAAATCAGAATGAAAATAGGAGGGCATAAAGTTGCATATCCATGCTGCCATATTAAAAAACAAAAAAAATGGGATTGGAAAGAAGTCACCAGCACTGATGAAATAAATGACAGTGAATGGGCTGGTGAATTATTTCACGATAATGCCGATTTATCACTTCATCTGCACTTGGGTATTTTGTTCTCTCCGCCAAAGGTCAACCGGAAATTCGAGATCTCGCATATACAGTCTAGATCTATATAGATCTATGCAAATGCAAGTGCCGATTACTTTCCCGTATTCCGAATGAGTTAGCCAAAATTTTGTGTGTGTCCTTGTCTGACGCCACTGGTTAGGTCATGATTGAAATGATCTGAGGTCAGCCAAATTGGGGGGGGGGGGGGGGTAGGGGGGCACACAGTATATAATGCATGATGGGTATTTTGGAGAAGACCCTCATTTTTACACTCAAATTTCCGTTCCACCAAAATATAGCATATTCTTCCTATTGACAAAATGAACAAAGAAAACCGTTCTAAAGCATACCATTTTCTTCTTATCGAGAAAAAACAAGAAAGTAATCCATTTCTAATTTTCGTTTTGCTGTTCCGTTTCGCATTAATCCGTCACAGTGGGCTTCATTTCGGTGAAAATTGGCGAAGGCGAACTGTTCCAAAGACCCTGTTTTCACAAACATTTGTAGTTCCGAAACCTGTTCCAAAGACCCTCCTTTCCCCGATAAGCCCGCTCTAAAGCCCCCATTGTTGTGTCTTTTGTGATGTTATTGCACAGCTACGCGTATGCACAAACATTGTTCAACATTTCACACAAAAAAACAACAACAAAGGCTGTACATATGCTCCATATGATTTAATGAAGTTGTTGTTAGACCCCAGTCAACGATGCTTTAGAGCCTAACGTGTTGCCTGTTGGACTGTATTGAACATGAAAGTTTGCCATTGCAACAACGTGACATTGTTAACGTGTTTCATTGTTACAATATTTCATTCTGTTTCAGCAGAAACTTTTTGTGTAGAAATAGAGGAGGTGAAGTCAGAGTTAAGGGAGAATAGAAAGTTGCTGAGAGCCATTCTAGAGAGGCTGGAATACAATAGTGCAGTGGAAGATGCTCAAGTACATCGTAGGGCTCCCTGACAACAAGCCAGCTCTTCCTTTCAATATTAAAGCAAGAGCACTTAGAAGAGCTGGACAGAGTCCTTCAGCATATTCCTGAGAAGAGAAAACAGTTAGTATCATGTTTTAATGAATTTTTTTTAAAAAATCATACAAACTAATAACCATGTTTTATTTCTGGAAAAATGAAAAGGGCATAGTTCCTTGCCCAATTACCTTCATGTACATAAGTGCAGAACCATCGTTTATGCGCTCTCACCAGTGCAAAATGCAAAGTGCAATATCTCACCCTTGTGCACAAACCTGCATGTTTTGTTTTGCAAACTTTCCTGGTGCAGCAAATGATTATGAAGTATTAAGTATGAAAAAGGCTCCTTTTTCTGATTAGAAGTTGAGAATATGTATTGTTCATGAGACAGTCCTCGTAGATAGGGCACCCTAACAAAGAATTGAGATAGTGAGAAAGTAGTAAATAAACAGTTAAATTGCACAAAGAAAGTGAAGGAATGTTGGTAACAATTTGATATAAACGACAGCTGAAATACTGGTATCCGAAAGTATGTTACCTAGAAGGAATGTTTATTCTTTTAGTGAATCATAAGTAAAAGTAATATGTGCCTTAATTCATTTATGAAACCAAATTAGAGGGCTCTAAATATTAAGTAATTTTTACTGTATTTCTACTTCCATTCATAATAAACGATGTGAAAATCATCTTGAAAGCACTAATGACTGGTCCCTTTCACATGACAGTGCAACAAACTTTGATTTCTTGCTTTCTCTCCTACACATAGGTGAGTCACATCAAGAGGATGTGCAGACACTGTGGAGGGAGTAACCCAGATAATGAAGAACCTGATGGAGCTTGATTGGCAGTCAGATACAACTGGAAGAGGCAGAGGGGTACAAAGAGGAACTTTTCTTCCTTAAAGTTCATTACTGATAGGTAAGGATCCTCTTCTTACTGAGATACGACTACTGAGTTTCTAAAGGCTTCTTAATTTTAGCAGTTTGCTCATCTTGACCTCACACCATATTTTTTGAAATTATTCTTTTAGATAAAAGTAAGTTGATGGATGTCCTGTAGATCCGTCAGTATTCTATTACAAGGATTATAATACATGTAGTGAAATCGATAAAGCTCAATCATAATTATTTACTTTATGAATTGAAATTGCATGTATAATTACATGGATGTGGATATGTAGTTTTCAAGGTAAATGTGATCCAGCCAATATGAGTAAAGTTTCAATTACTAGTACGTGCTCTTATAAATATATATATATATATATATATATGATATATAATATATCTGTAAAGCGCTTAAACATATCTCAGAGAAATGTACTAGGCGCTATATAAATGGAGAATATTATTATTATTATATCCATTAAACATTATTGTTCTGACAGATGCAGTGATCGAGGGCGAGTGCCTCTTGCACATACGTTAAAGATGTTGAGGGGTGATCAAGTACGTGTACGTACCAACGGATGTCACAGAAAGGATACAGGGATACAGGGAGAGAAAATGATCTCAAAGATTTAGAGGTCAAAGGTCACAGAAGTTTTTATGTACATAGAAATGGTCCATTCTTGCAATAATTCAACCATTTGACGGATAAACTTGGCTTATGTACATGTATGCATATGGTTGGGACAATGATCTAATTACATTTTGGGGTCTCAAGGTTAAAGTTGAAAGGTCATAGAGGTCTTTATGTAAATAGAAATGGTTTGTTCTCACAATAACTGCACAGCCATTTGACGTGTGAACTTCAAATGTGGCTCATGATGCATATGGGAGGGACAATGATCTGATAAGGTTTAGGGTGTAAAGTTCAAAGGTTATACATGAAGATTGCTTTTTCTTGCAATAACTTATGAACTCTGTGCTGTTCAACTTAAACTTAGCTCATTTATGCATATTGGAGGGACAGTGGTCTGTGTAGATTAGGGAATCGCAAGGTCAGAGATGTCATTGTTTGTATACATGAAAATGAAAATAAACAACATAAATGTGCCATATCATTTTCAATTATGGCAATGGCATGGGCATATATTTCGATGTGGTTGAGAATTCATATACTTTGTGTTATCTGAGCCAGGTGCTCTTGTTCTTTATTGTATTTCTAAATTCCAATTCCTGTAGATTCAAATAATATACTGATGTCTATCTTTTTCAGTTTTGCTCATAACCATAATGTGTGTGTGATAAGTCTTGTCAATGCAATTTGTTATACTCAAGTCAGGTGTTTGTATTATTTATTATATTCTTAGTTCTGATTGAGGTTATCCTCTTAGTCTTTCCATTTTTTTATAGACAGACCAAAAATTTGTAATACCTTTCTTTCTCTACGTACCTTCACTTTTTGAAGTGTAGAAGAAAGTTTTATAATTGAGGAAAGACATAAGTACTAAGTTTTGAAAATGCAATTCTGTGCAATGTTTCTGTCAGATTCATTAAATATTCTTTTTGTCTTGGCATTTGAAAAAAAAATTTTAACAGGTTTTTTTTTCTGTATTTGATGCCATTGTACGATTGCTCTTATATACATGAAACTGTATGTGCCTAAAATGACAAGTGAGGAGTAAAACATCACATCTAAAGTATGTCTTTACAACGTCTTGTACTATCATGAAAGGGAGAGACAACCCTAGAAATTTTACTGTTTCAATAAAAGGAGATGAATTTGAACAGCATTTTAAAAGCAAAATGAGCAAAATCGGTCAAAGAAAAAAGAATATGTCATTTACCTATGTCTTAAAGACATTAGTTTGCACCTGCACAAGACGTAAAATAAGACGTATTTTGACGTCACACTCATTTATATTTTCTGGTAAACTGCTATCGCCTCACCAAATTGGCAACACTGATGACTTCATATGCTAGCACCCCTCCGTTAACTTTGTACATGAAATGTCACATTCTCTTATTTTTTTTTTGGAAGTTACATATTTTCTCTTCCTATACTCAATTTAGGTCCTGTGTTATGTAAAAAGCAATTCTTCTGAAAATACATTGACTGTGGGGGTTAGAAAATGTGTATCTTCCAAAAGAAATTGAGAAAATGTGAAATTTCATGTACAGAGTGAATGGTAAAGATAAATATCAACACACAGCAGGTGTGTTCCTGGACTTCTCCAAGGCCTTCGATACCATTGATCATGAAATTCTTTTATACAAATTAAATCATTACGGTATCCGGGGGAGGGCCTTGGAGTGGTGCAGGAGCTACCTTACAAATCGTAAGCAATTCGTATCCATAAACGGTCAATGTTCTTCCAAATTAGCTGTAAATTGTGGTGTCCCCCAAGGTAGCTTGCTTGGCCCCTTGTTATTCATACTTTATATCAATGACATAAGCAATTCTTCAAATATACTCTCCTTTTTATTGTTTGCAGATGACACTAATGTTTTTCTTTCGCACTCAGATCCCGATATATTAGTGAATTCATTAACTACCGAGCTTAAGAAATTACTCAATTGGATAAGAGCTAATAAACTGTCCCTCAATCTGCAAAAAACTAAATTGATGACATTCAGTAACTCTTTAGATAATTTAAATGATAATATTGTTCTAGATAATATAGCCATAGAGGAGGTGTCTTCTACGAAATTTTTGGGTTTAATCATTGATAATAAACTTTCTTGGAAATTCCACATAGATAGTGTATGCCAGACTATTTCCAGAAATATAGGAGTTCTAAATAAACTAAAGTATTATTTTCCCAAATTCACTCTTCTTACTTTATATTCTACATTAATATTACCTTATCTAAATTATGGTTTGGTAGCTTGGGGTAACACACATTATACTTTTACCTTGACAGAATTTTATTATTACAGAAAAAGGCCGTCCGAATAATAAACAATCTTTCCTGGAAATCGCACACGGACACACTATTTTTTGAAAATAATATCTTAAAAATTAATGATTTATATCGCCATAATCTCGGCCAATTTATGTACAAATTAAACAACAATTTGTTCCCTTCTGTTTTTGATGATATATTTTGCAAGAATAAATTTATTCATAGGCACCCCACCCGACAGTCAAATGAATTCCATTTACCCCTCGCTAGAACCATCTTGACTAAGTCTATATTCACTTTTACTGGACCCAAATTTTGGAACAATCTTAATTTTGATACTAAAGATGCACCTAGTTTACACTCTTTCAAAAACAGACTTAAGGCTTTTCTTTTAATTTCTTATCGGGAATCTATTTGATTCTTGGTGGGAAATTGAAGATTTTTTTTCTCTCGTCTCTTCCTTTTTTTTTCTCTCTCTCTTGAATCATAAATCATCATCATCATGCATAACTTCAGGTAAATTTCTTTCATTTTCATTTTTATTTCACCTTACTTCCACTCATACGCAAATCGTATTCTGGGACACCCAAAGACTGCGCGTGGTTTCCTTTTATTTTTTTTTGTAAGCCAGCGGTCTCGTTTTCGTCCTGTATGTGTGTGTATTTTGTTTCTGTCCTGTGTGTGTGCGTGCGTGTGTGGGTGTGTGTGTGGATGAAGGTGTGTGCCTCTGTGTGTGTACATGTTACTCGATTTGTTTAGCTTTTTCCTTTTGTTCGTCTTTATATTTATCCCTTTTATAATCCTTTTTCAATCAATTTTTTTCATCCCTTGAAACCATTAAAAAAAAAATAATAATTTATAAGTACAATTCATATTTTCACACATGTATTTTCTTTTGAGGGGTTTGCACAATACAAGCCCAGCTTTTTAGCATTCCCCTCCATTTTCAACGTTTATTTATATGCTTAATTTGTAAAATTTCACTTTGATAATTTCTTATATAATGATTATGTAATTATTTTGTATGTACAAATTTATGTATCTTGTACAACTATGCATGTTATTTTGAGTTGAAAATTATGTATCTTTTATCTGAGTTGAAAATGGAAAAATAAATGAAATGAAATGAAATGAAAGCTACTCGTGTATGATGTCATCAGTGTTGCCAATTTGTAGAGCCAAGAGGAATTTACTTAAAAATGTAAATGAGTGTAAGTGACGTCAAAATACGACGTTTTATTTTACGTCTTGTGCAGGTGCAAACTGACTTCTTTAAGACATAAGTAAATGACGTAAAAACGATGTAAGACATGACGTGAAAAGACGTAAAATTGACGTGATTTTTACCGGTCTGAGAGCTCCAAGGACGTCTTACAGATGTCTCCTTTTTACCAATAATACGTAGAAATTACGTCAAAATATGACGTTACTATGACGTTTTCCACTGTTGCAAATTGACATCTTTAAGACGTAAATCAATGACGTAAAAAAAGACGTGAGAGAAGTCGTAAAAAGACGGGAAAATGACGTGAATTTTACCAGTTTGAAGGCTTCTGCCTTGGTCTTGAATACGTCTCAAAGACGTCTTATTTCACCTAATACGACGTTAAAATGACGTCAGAATATGACGTCTTATTTGACGACTTGTGCTGGTGCAAACTTTCGTCTTAAAGACGTGGTAGTAAGACGTAAATAAGACGTACGGCACGACATAAATACCAGTCTCTGCTATCAGGGTAGGGCCTAAGTCTGATTTTCTTTTGAATATAAAAATCGATATAAAATGCAGGGGCAGTATTCTGAAAACGCTCTTATCTCAAATATGATCTTATGTACGTCACGATCACAAACGGGTATTCTGAAAACGTTCTTATCTTTTTCGTATCTGTTCTTTACAACTATGTAAGCGCCTGTAGTGTGCGTACATGTATAACTGGCAAATATAATGCTAATTTATTTGCGCGCTAAAAGAAAGATCATGAGATAAGTGGTATTCTGATGAAAATGTTCTTATCTTTTATCTGATCTCATATTGCATGGTATTTGCAAAAAAAATATTTACAATAGCTAGAGGGCTATTATATCTCATGATGGCAGCGATCTTTCTTGCCCCAATTCGGGCGGATAATGTTCGACGGGTAAGAAGGAGACTTTGTGTGACCGCACAACTCCCAGAGGAGATATTTCGAAGAAATTATCGAATGGGATTTGATGATTTTACATCAAAATGTGATATGATTAAGGAAGATGAGCCATTTCAGAGCAACAAGTTGGTACAATGGTAAAACAGAAAAAAAAACTTTCATTCAGTAAATGTGCAAGCGGTTGTTGACGGCCCCAATTACATTTTTTAAACGTCTGTGCTCCATGGCCAGGATCTACGCATGATTCGTTATTTAGAAATAGAGCTAACTCTGAACGAGTTTAGAGAGGGGAGGATTTACTTATTTATTTATTTATTTATTTATTTATTTATTTATTTAATTCACATATTTATACAGGGTATCTCACTCAGATTAAAAACAGGTCTTCCATAAGGGCCTGTCATATTTAAAAACACAAATATATACAAATTTCACAAAATGAAATTTCATTAAGACATGAAAATAAAATGTAACATCTTAATGCAATAATTCATAATTATAGTAAAAACAGGAAAAAATCAAGTCCATTATTTGGCTATTAGGTTAGTTTATTTCTTGTATATATGAAGATCTATATAGGCCCAATATCACTGGCGTAGCCAGGAAGTTTAAACAGGGTGGGGGCCAAGGCGGGAGTGCCCTCCCCCATAGTAGGGAGAATGCATGAAAATGGCATTTTCTGCACACTACAATTTAGTATTCATGATATCAGGGGTAACTTATATGAGAAGTGGCATATAATAGATATCAAGGCGAGGGAGCGAAGGATGTAGAAGGGGGTATCCCCCCTTCCCCACTGTAAGGAGATTTTTGAAAGTTCGCGCATGAAAATAGCATTTTCTGCACACTAAAATTCAGTATTAGGAGTAACTTTTTTTCATTTGGCAGGATAGGGGTAGGGTAAATTATGTGAAGTGGAATCTTTATGGGGGGTTTTTCGCCTATCAACAGGGGGCATGGTCCCCGTGGGGCCCCCCCCCCCCCCTCGCTGCGCCAGTAGTGCCCAATACGGTTTTGTTTTGTTTTTTCATCTTAACATGATAATGCCAATTATGTCATTCCATTTGGGGGCAGGTATGTGCATGTCGGACCCCGGGCTCCCTACGACACGGTACTGTGGAAAAGGAATGATAGGGTTGGAAGAAAAGGCAAAGTAAAGGATAACAAAAAGACATAAAAAGACATAAAAAGGAAAGAGAAAGGAATGGAAAGGATATGAGGAAAAGTGAAAAGTCATTTTTCTTTCTTTTCTTTTTTTGGTCGATTTTTTTTTTTTTTTTTTTGTGCACGTGTGATAATAATTATGATAGTATATAGCGTATGAATATATATTTTGCGCACTATACGCCCGAAATTAGTATACGCGCACAGCGCGTCTTGACATAAGGGATGTTTCTATTGGTTAAACTAACTATACAAAGTCTTATTTGATTGGTAATATCTAAAAAAGGGGCGTGTTTAAGATAAGAAAGAGGCGCTCCTTACAGAGATAAGATCGATTTCTATAATTATAATAATGATTTTTAGAATATCAACTTACAATGATTTTAGCGTTATCTTATCTCGTTAAGATAAGACAAAAGATAAGAACAAAGATAAGAACGTTTTCAGAATACCAACCCAGGACTTCCGCATGATTATTTTTACTATAATTTTATATCTCTTTTTGTAGTTTTGTTTTTATATTCAAGGTTTTAAATCTCAGGACCATGATGTAAAACACCTTTTAACTGATCTTGTCACCCTGATTAAAAATGTTTGAATTAATAAATAAACAAATAAATGGTTTTTCGTATTGAAATTTTTGTTACCTCTGATGATGACTCTTCAATTTAGCAGAACTACTTGGTAAATGAATGAATTAAAACGTGCGAAAAAAAAAACCCGTGATTTACTCGAAATAAGCCAAAGTGGATTTAGGACCTTTTGCAAGTAAACTATTCATAAACATGATATAGGCTTGGATGAGGTGAATGCCTTATCTGCTGCAAGGTACTCATTGCATTGGGTCATAGTTATGCAGGGCGGGGCTGTAAACCTCTTCCATGGGCATATAGTTATGAAATATCAATTACTCTGACAGCGATGGGGATCCCTGAATAGATATTGATGTCATCTATTTAATATTGATGACCCCAAGCCATCTTGTACTGGTATGACGTGTTCTGCCTATAAAAACATGGTGACTAAACATACCAGGCATTTACGAGAGAGCGCATCGCTGTGGTAGATGTGGCGGATTAGGAGATGTGAGATTGCGGGGACTGATTAAAAGTGGGGGTGAAGGACAATTTAATTTGGCATTCAATTCCAGTAGGAATATTGTGTGTAAATTATATTGCTCTGTATTTTCACTGTTTCTCCATCATATCCTGTTTTGTCTCCCTTTTCCCTTGGTCTTTATCTCACTCACATCTCACCCCCCCCCCCCTTCCAGCCCTTTTAATATTTCTATTAATATTTTTTTTCCTCTGTACGTTATATCATTATTTATTTTTGGAAGTATTTTCATCTCTACGGTTCTTTAATTCTACATTAGTCTTGTCTGTTTTTATCTATCAAAACAAGCGCAGAATATCTTTCTATATTATTTTTGCAGTTGGATAGTTTTTGCTTCCTTTCCTAGTTTTTACTGCATTTCTATTTGGGTGTAATTTGCAGATTTTATTAGGTTATATTAGTATGAATTTTAGCAAAAATGTTAATGAGATGGCTGAAAGCATAACTATTAAAGTCATGTAATCCATTGGCGACATCTGTATTTTGAATTCCTTCTCATTTTTACATGGTATATGCCGACATTTAACATGAAAGCATATTACTAATTGTCCAAAACTGTCGCCTTGTTGTAGCAAGATGCTTCTTGTTATCAGTGGACACACCCGCTTTAACCATCCCCGTGACTGCGTTTTCTGACGTACCTTTAAACGTTCTTGACATTAAAACGAGTCGTGCGGTAAGAAGTCTCATTATTGTATTACAAGAGGTCACAGTACCGATTCCCTCCTATTCAGTTTCGACGAGACTTTGTACAGCATGGTCCTCTCGTCATTTCTAAGACTTCTAAGTAGGAAGATTCTCAAATTAAACAAGGAAACGAGTATCCATTTATGAGCGTCGTGTAATTACCGTAAAATCTTCTGAATTTTCTTTGTTTCAGTATGATAGCCTGTGCGCCATGTGATCAGATTTGAATTTAATTCGTGCAGTACTGCGTTCTCTGTGCATCTATCTGATGAAGGGCTCTGTGGAATAAATCTACACATTAATGGAACTGTGCTTACAGCTCGTCTACATACCAAATTTATAAACTAACTCTATTGCATCGACGTTATCTTCTACCGAATCTGGTACGTTAAAAACCAACACAAATGTGTTCATTTTTGTAATTATTTATCCCTTATTTATCCCTCTCTCTCTCTCTTCTCTTTCTTAGGGGGGTAGGGGTAGGGTTCCGCTTAGTTAAATGGAAACTAGTAATGAGTCTGCAATGATCATATAGGTACGAATCTTATTTTTGTATAAACATTTCACGCTAAATGCAGAAAATATCATTAAACGAGAAAATAATACAGAATATCCAGGGTGATGTTATGTTTCACCGAATTCTCGGGTTGAGGTTTATATAGGAAGACACACCAGGAGAATTCTTACTTTGGTAGTGAATTATGTTAAACAACGATAAGCTTGAACTACTAGGTGTTTTAAAGAAACATTTGACACTTTCGATCTTTAATAACTCAAAAGTTAAAGATCTTAAAAGACTGAGGTTTTCACGGTGTAAAGTTGAATGGTGTCATATTTATTGGGACTAGGTTTTGTGGAATTTACTTTATCAGTTTTCTTAAAATAATGCTCTGAATATTTAATTAGATTTTTACTTTTTGAAAAAAGAGGCTCCAAAATCTGTATGTGTCAGTAATTAATTCATTGTGTATAGTGCATTGCACCTGTCATTTCTGGCAACCTTTTGATCTCCAGTGTTATTACTAATTCATGACTCTGGGTTGAAAGAGATGCGGTGGAATTTCAGCTGCAATGCACACTGGCAATTGTCGGATTCTGAATTCATTACTGACACAGTTTGTTGTGGCCTGAATTTTTCAAAAAGTGAAATCTAATTAAACATTCATGACATTATTTTATGAATATTAATGAAAAAATGCACAAGACCTAGTCCCAGGAAATTTGGCATCCTTCAACTTTACACTGTGAAAACCTCAATCTTTTACTAGTTTTAACTTTTGAGTTATTAAAGATCGAAAGTTCAAATTTTTAAACACCTAGGGCCCGTTGCATAAAACTTACTATAATAGTAACTTTGCTATTATAGTAACTCTTCATGGAATACTGGATTTTGATTGACTGTTGAGCAAGGCATGTTGCTCAACAGCCAATCAAAATCTAGTATTCGATGAAGGGTTACTATAACAGTAAGTTTTATGCAACGGGCCCCTAGTATCTTTATCGGTAAACTGATTTTATTTATGATCTCATGTCTTCCCTTTTTCGGTTTGCTTAGGTATGGCATATACGATGCTCTATGATCACGATGATAACTTTTAAACATACTGTACCGTGCAAAAAAGCAAGTTATGTTGCAAGCCCGTGCCATGCTACAAATTGTTGAGTGTCACATGACAGCTTTTCAGCCACTTGGACATTCGTTTAAAAATTTCCTGTTTTTGCTTATCCTGTTTGCTAGCAGTGGACGAGAAATGAACCTGTATATTGTACCACCAAACTTATTTAAACTTTTTGTGTGTTCGTTGATACAGAGGCTCATAGGTTTTAAAAATCATGTCGAGCGGTGAGCAACCAATCCAAAACCCAGGTGGTGGTACAGGAGACTGCAAGCCCACGAAGATGCAAATGCGAGGTGGCATGCAATCAGCTACTGCTTCATCTTCAATATCGACTTCGATGAATTCGAATTCTGCAAGAATACCAGTGAGCACAATCTCGGGTTCTTATTCATGTTCGTCATCCGGGTCATCAAGTTCTAGCCAAATCGGTTCAGGACTTATCGGGGCGAATGCCGCTGAATCCGTTGCCTCTGCGTTGGCGGCGACGATGGCTGCCGCTTCGAAGGCAGCTGCAGGAAAGGGGGCTCAGATGACTGTCACAACGAAAACATCAACATCAGAAGTACCGATGTCTTCAGACGGTACTTCACAGATGATGACAACAACGGTCACGACGAGGAAAATGTCAATGACATCAGGCGGTACGATTGGTGCTCACAGAGGGATGCAAGTTTTTCCAGGAAACCTGGAGAGTACACCGGAGAATCAAGTGAGTTTGGCATCTCCGACATTGCTAACCCCGTCCGCAAATCTCCACGAACTAACCCGAATTCATCAAGGTGGAAGTACCGATGTTTCCCGATTCATGACAGAGGACTTCGGAATGTGTCATCGGCATCTTACCGATAGCGTTACTCTAAGTCGATTCAGATCCAAGAACAACAATCATAAGGAGGAAAACGGTGACAAGAGGAACAATATGCTAAAGGTAAACCCAATGCTGTAACATGATCAAAGGTGCTTGAGGGATAGTTGGCATGTTTCCTTTCTAAAATTTGCCACCCATCGGTAGCCAGTTTTGAAGGAAAAAACATAATTGTCATCTATGTAGCAGTCATAATAGTGGCCATTCTACCACATATTTTGCTCCATGTTGATTTCCATAGTTGTCTAAAACCCTGCCTTCCGAAAGGTCCATTTATTTCACTTCTCAGGTGATTAGAGTTTTTTTCATTCCTTGATTTTCATTCCTTGCTCGTAGGCTTGGAATCCTGCCTGATTTCTTGTGTCTAAAAGTATTGTCTTAGAAACTTGCCTTTTGCATTCCTAGTTTTTTTTCCTTGTTCGATAACCGAGTTTTTACAAGTAATGTGTTTTTAAAAGGGAAATGAAGTCTTAGTATACTCAGTTCTTGTACCGTGACTCCATAGGTGTGTCAAAATCTGAGAAGTTATTGGGTCTCTTCTTTCCCCTTTGATTTTTGTGAACCTTTCCTTTTCGTTAATGGTTATTATTTTTCAGCTGGCAGAGAGAATAATGAACACTGTCTTGCAAGCCGAGTCTTTTGCTGAGGTTAATGTTTTGATGAATCTTCGTGAGCTTAGTGCGATTGGGCGGGTTGATCGGATATGTTGCCAATTCGCGGAGATTGCAACGAAGAAAGGTTTTGCCGACTTCTTTGCTACGGTCTGGCTTAAACTCAATCAAATAGACATTAAAGACCAGGTGAGGGAATTAAAAAGGCTTCCATTTCTGCATTCATTGCTTCATTCAGAAAAATAGTCGTGAAAGGGATTTCAGAAAATTATACATGTACAGTGTATATGAAATTATTTTTGTGGGGTTTTTTGTCCTTAATCATTAATAACTACTATCTCAAATCTTTTTCGACCCTTTTCACATTTATAATATGGATTTTTTTCTTTATTTTCTTTTTCTTCTTCTTTCTCTATTTCTTTAAGATAGCCTATGAAGGTAATTATAACTTGTTACTTAATGGTAATTATGATGGTATTATTTATGACATTGGGCTCAGTAATGTACCCATTCTTACAAATAGTTTATTGGCTGGTTCTTCTAGGTAACATATCCTGGTCAGTATATCGCCGTGAATCTACTGCTGGACGCAACTCAGCGATTCACCGAAGTCAACCAGGCTCTGTGCAAAGAGATGGGCAGACGATGCCTTCCCGCGCTGCTGTCGATACTTAATGATCCTTTCTATTCATGTGACGCCATCAACGGCGACGACGAGCAAACGAGATGGATGTCTCGAAAAGAGTTCTTGAAGAAGATCTTTAGCATTCTTTACAATTGCCTCAGGTAATATGAAACAGTAAGAAATCTGATCTTTCTGACATCAGTTTACTATTGCACCTTTCTAATGATGTCATGAATAATTTCGGTACCCATTATGATGTAAATAAGCGACATTCATTTACGTATTTATTAGTACATTTTGTTCTAATCGCACTGAAGCTTTGATGTAACAATCATTACATAAATTATATAGGCTTTAAATGTTCTTTAATGCTGAAATCTCTAGGAGAATATATCAGTAACTTTTGTGTATGAAATCAATTTCACTTTACACATTCAGTACTTACTGCAACAACAACAAAAAAATAATAATAATAATGGTAATGATAACAATAATAATAATAATAATATAAAAACTGATGACAATAATGATTATAATCATAATTAAAATAGAAGCAAAATGGTGATGATGATAATAATGGTAATGGTGATAATTATAAAAAGCAGGGGTTGAGGACTTTTTTTTTTTTAATGGGGGCTAACATCCAAACAGGGTAAGTCCAAAGGGCTAACGCTGTTTAAAGCCTTTGATATTTATGGTTTTGCAGGGCTATGAGCAATTTACATAGTAAGTTTTTACCATTTCTAGGAATTGTTTTTCTTCTTTCTTTATTCTTACCCCCGATATAGACTAGTATGCAATGCATTACACAAGTTAGCGCTATTCATTTGTTATTCTATTCATATGAAATTGTTATCGATGCTGGACACGTCTTTGTTTTCCAGTGTTGTATCCGAGGCCGGCGAGACCGAGACCGAGACCGAGACCGAGACCGAGACCGAGACAGAGACCACTAAAAAATGTACTTTTTTTTTTCGTGTGTTTAAATTTCACCTGTTTAACTTGCTTTGACCACTTTGGGGTATTTATCTAGACCTTTTAATTGTTCACTAAAGTGTCTGAGCCATATTTATTTCTGGATTCTCCCCCTCATTTTTTTTTTGGGGGGGGGGTTGTTTGTTTTTGTGTGTTCTTTGTGGAAAACTGAATCATTTGAATAAGAATTAATAAGGCTTGCAAATTAGCAAAAACAGTATGTCAGGACATCAAGTCATCAACAGAATTTACGCAAGACCCAAGCAGAAGGGTTACAAAGTACACAGTACTAACAAATACAGCATAGACCGCCATTCATGTAAAATACAACTTGAGCAACCGCCCAATTCAAAATGCTTTATTGTTTATATTTCAAAAACTTACCAAAGTATGTATCCCAAATTTTGAACACTGCATTTTTATCTACCTTATCTTTAGCTGAATCAAATCTGAGCAAAAACGGTTTGATGTGCAAATCATAAACACAGCCTTTAAAGCCAAAGTATAGTTTTAGTAAATAGTGAAAATGACAAATTTCTCTAAAGGGGTTTTCTTTATAGAGTCGTATTAGTTCTAAAAGCACTGTGAATCTTTTTATCTGAAACCATTAATTTTTAAAGAAAATAGAATAAAACTAACATCGTCGGGATGCCCCCAATAATCCTACCAGAGTTCCTCTACCAGAGTGGTGTACATAGCACCCTCTAGTGGCCATATTTCATTAGTTCATTAGTTTTCTGATGTCAAGAGTGCGAATGCTGCACCTTTTTGAAGGATTCATGGAAATGCATTCAAATGAACCAACACTATACTGTGGCTTTAAGGTAGAGGAAAATTGCAGACCTCAATAAACAGAACAATATATGTCCTACAGGCTACTTAATTTCTTCATCTGAGAAAAATGAAATGAATTTTGACACTAATGTTAGCAGTCTAGAAGATGAATACCTCTACCTTTAACAAAAGGCATGAAATTTGATATATCCCACCAGAATGAAAAGACTATTGTGAAACTATAAAATTTGTGTGGTATTTGAGGGCTGTCAGACGTTAAAATTCAAATAATGCACCAAATACTCACGGTAGTGTATTCGGTGCACAGCTGTATACATTAATCTTCCTGTGGCTGTAATATGATACTTAAACTTAGAGCAAAACATCCGTGTGTAAAAGCAAGGAGCTTCTGTTTGAAGCTCCTTGGCAAAAGCTACCGGAAAGGAAGAATTTACTTGTTTCTTCTACCCTGGTATCTATGACTGGAGCGAGGAAATTAAGCGGCGGTTTCTCCGAATCCCCGAGAGTTCCTTAATGATATTCAGGCTGGCGGAACGAGCGAAATAAAAAACAGAGAACGAGAGATTTGTTGCTGACTCGCTCAGGCATCGAGCCGAGACATCGAGACATTAGCCTCCGAGGCAAAGGCCGAGGCCGAGGACGCAGTTTTCGGCCTCGAGACCGGCCTCGAGGACGAGGCACGCCTCGAGGCATACAACACTCTTGTTTTCAGCAATATACTTTTTGATTACTATCTTTTGGAGGAAAGCATTAATGAACATGTCTGAAACTCTACATTGCAATGGTATTTCAATTTTGTTTCATGGACAATGAAAATGAACCTTATGACTATCGACTTATTACTGACATTAGTAGGAATAAATTAGGTTAACCTACATGACCTAAGAGAAAGAGTAATGTTCCCCGGCCGCCGGGGCAAAGGGGGATTTTGAGAGTTTTCTTCACGGACTGTTCTGTACATTGGATTAAGGGTCGATTGATATAAAAGGGAACTATGTCCTTTCATTCACATTTTACCTTTAGCTTGTTTAGTTTATATATCTCGTTTACAGGAGCCATCCTGATAACAAAGAAGTATTACGAATGCACAATGCTACAAGCTACATAGAAACTTTCCTAGAGTGTCGCTTCTTCACGCTCCGTGCAAAGGTATGCCTATGTTTACCTGAGTTTCATGTATACAAAGGTCTGATCCAAAGGTTCATTAAAGTGTCGATTTGTCGTATGTTCGATATTCCATGGATCTTATAAGATCCACGGATATTCCTAAAGTTAGTCATTCCATGGATCTTATGAGTTTTCATAAGATCCATGGTCATTCTGAAGGCCCCTAAAAATGCAGTCTGTAATTTGAATACTGGAGTGGGTCCGTATTCTTGGAATGAAAAAGAACCGTATCTCAGTTTCAACCTTCATTTAAACGACATTCTTCAAATAAAAAAAAAATGCCTCAATCATTGATGGCAATTTGGGTTGCAGAATTATGACCTCTGGAATTTAACTTTTCAAATCTTTTTAATCAAAAGAAACTTATAAATTTTTCAGGCCCTGCATATTCTTGCCTATATCGTCACCGAAGAAGAGAATGAGAATCTCAATACGAGCCCCAAGAATGCCGAATTCATGGTCGATGTCCTTGGGAAAACGTTGGCAGACGACAACGAGGGTTCTGATCACTACTCGCCGAATTACGATCAATTCGCGATCGAAGTCGTCGAGGCGATCCAACATTTGGCTTCGAATGATGGGAATAAGGTGAGGGTACATTCTAGTTCTAAACAAGACGACATTGTCACAAAATGTATCTGTTGGCCTCAAGGTAAAACCCCATATTGGCTGCCTCTAAACGTAGTTGATGTCATTAATTTACCGCGAGATAATTAAGATTCGTCGTTGGACGCGTTCGGCAAGGTTGAGCGCTAGGCCTATATAAATGATTTGCCGTGAATCTTTCAGTGGCCGATGATATAGCGACCCGACGGAGGCTGTATAGAGACGAGACCGTGGAATATTTGAATATTTAATTTCCGTCTGGAAAATTTCTGTCCAATCGTCATAATGATTATTTTCATGTCTACTTATATATGGTTCAACGCCTAAAGAGAGATTTTCCAGGTTTTATTTGGTAGTTCCTTCAGTTAAATTACCAGGACGCTGCAAACGGTTTTGCTATCTTTCTCTCTCCCTCTCTCTCCCTCTCTCTCGCCCTCTCTCTAGTTTCTGTCCTTTACCAACAGCTCAGGAAAAACGAAAAATCAGAAGTTCCTATTTACTGACCTTTTATCTTTTATCTTTTTGCTCATCTATTATAGAGGAAGCTGGTCCAAGCGGGAATTCTTCCTCATCTTGGCTCAATGATGAACGGTTGGGACGACGAAAGGAAGGAAGCTCTCAAGACGTTATGGGTACTCTCCTTCAACCAGGACAACAAAGACGACATCAAGAAGGAAAAACAGTGCATGGACGGTAAGAGAATTGCTAATGATGATGATGATGATGCTACTTTCTTCCAGTCAAGGCAAGGGCGAAATCAAGAAGAAAGTGGAATGCATGGCAGGTCATTAAGAGGATTAAGCAGAAAGAAAAATGCGATAGCGCCTCAATGGCAGCCTTGGTATAAAGCCGAGGTATGTAATAACCGTGGGGAGCCAGGAGTGTCAATTCTGACAAACGTGAGCGCTGTACAAGGAGGAGGGTGAATTACCATAACTACTACTGTTTCATCGGTGCCAGGTAAAAATGTCAGAGGTAAAAATGTCAGAGGTAAAAATGTCAGAGGAAAAAATGTCAGAGGTAAAAATGTCAGAGGTAAAAATGTCAGAGGAAAAAATGTCAGAGGTAAAAATGTCAGAGGTAAAAATGTCAGAGGTAAAAATGTCAGAGGAAAAAATGTCAGAGGTAAAAAATTAATGTCAGAGGTATGCCAGATTTGGAAATGTTTAAGTGACATGTTTCAGGTACGAATACTGAATTATAGAAATTATGGGGAGTGGGATATATTCAAATATTTTCTGTAAACATTCTGTGTCTATACTTGAATGCCCTTGTCTTGGCCATTTGGAAATAACGGTTATGGTGTTGGCGGGGTGAACGTTCTGGTATGCACGCATTGCCCTCGTTTTGACCGCGGGGACGGGCATTGTAAAAACGATGGTGGGAAAAAAAAGTGGGTTGGTAACACGAGTAGCTGACCAAACAAATTCCACACGACTGCGCGATTTTAATATGTACATTCCTCTTCATAAGCTCCCTCCCCCCCCCCCCCCCCCACTCCAATAAAGCGTGGTATACGTGAACGAATGCTTCAATATTATTGTCCTTATACGTAAGGAAGAATAGGAAGTAAGCGAAATTGAATCGTTAATTCGATCTATTTCTTGACCTTTTGTATTATTTCATCCGATACGCTGCGGAATTTACAACTTTTAAAAAGAATTATTCAATTAAGCGTGGTATACGTGAACGAATGCTTCAATATTATTGTCCTTATACGTAAGGAAGAATAGGAAGTAAGCGAAATTGAATCGTTAATTCGATCTATTTCTCGACCTTTTGTATTATTTCATCCGATACGCTGCGGAATTTACAACTTTTAAAAAGAATTATTCAATTAAGCGTGGTATACGTGAACGAATGCTTCAATATTATTGTCCTTATACGTAAGGAAGAATAGGAAGTAAGCGAAATTGAATCGTTAATTCGATCTTTATTTCTCGACCTTTTGTATTATTTCATCCGATACGCTGCGGAATTTACAACTTTTAAAGAGAATTATTCAATTAGATAATTGTGTTAGCATATGCAAAACATCAAACGTGGATATCCCTTCTTAAGTTCATCTACCATTCTGTCATTCCACTTAAGATCTTAAATCATTTAGATAATCCTGTAACTTAATTAATCTCACAAAGAAAATAATGAACATCATCCCATGCTACATTTCTTACCCAAAACGCGCGATTTACTTATCGCTTGCTGAAATTGTCATAAATATGTTTCACAGTGCAATCGTGTCAAGCGGCCAAATCTTAAACACAGAGAGGGAACTGGGCATTCGTTTGCTGCTATATTTGGAGTCAGCTAAACAAGTGCTCGGAAGATCAAAACACTGTTGGGCAATGCGCACATACCAGGATGTTCTCCCGGCCAAAACAAGATTGGTCTCATCAGGTGGTTGAATGGGGCAGCATTATCACTTTCACATCAAATGAGTAAGACAGGAAGACCAGTCGAATGACTGAACATACACACTTTTACAGAGAGCAGTATTATTGTGATCACTCCATTTATGCAGTATGAATTCTTTTTTTTTAATATCTCGTGCTCTTCCTAATTTCAAATTCAGTATTCTTACCTGTAACACGTTCACTTCGGCATTTTCAGAGCTGACATTTTTATCTCTGACATTTTTACGTCTGACAAATTTACTTCTGACATTTTTTTCCCCTGACATTTTTACCTCTGACATTTTTACCTCTGACATTTTTTCCTCTGACATTTTTACCTCTGGCATTTTTTCCTCTGACATTTTTTCCTCTGACATTTTTACCTCTGACATTTTTTCCTCTGACATTTTTTACCTCTGACATTTTTTTCCCCTGACATTTTTACCTCTGACATTTTTTCCTCTGACATTTTTACCTCTGACATTTTTACCTCTGACATTTTTACCTCTGACATTTTTTCCTCTGGCATTTTTACCTCTGACATTTTTACACCGAACCGTTTCATCAGCTAGTGTTACCTTAACATTAAAATACTGCATGGTTAACAACGCCTTCCTTTTTTCTTCCAGCTGTCCGACGGTTTGTAAAAGACGAGAAAAATTGTCGACAATGCAAAGCTATATTATGGAATGTTGGAGTTCTTACCCCCGATGAGCTTGCAAAACAGGTATATCTTTATTCTATTGTTATTTAAAATCCGAATAAAGCTAAGCATTTAAGTTTGGTACTAGTCCATGCTCTTCGGTCATTTCACAGTCCCAAACATTTGTCATTTATACTGACAAATAAGTTATAATTCATGTCAAAAGAATATGAAGAAAACAATTATGTCGCCCGTTTGCCAGCCGGGTCGCTCTACAGTTCACGCCTTCTCCCAGCCATGGCAGGCGACGCAGTATACTAGTAATCAAGTATTACTCTCAGCTTAATACACTAATCGGACTATTAAAATTTTGATGCTGTAATGAACGGGAACTCTTTAAAATTTAGACATTAAACGATTCAAACATAACGTACATTGTTATAAAACAGATTATCATTCTTTTGCTATTTTAAGGCGATTCTTATGTCAATAAATTTGCATCTTCCTAAAGGGCGCCACCAGTGGCAAGGGTTGGAAAGCTGACAAAGGCGCTACATCATCAAACGGAGGAACGAAACCTTTGACGAACTACGTCATGCTGAGCTACCAATGGGATGTTCAAAAACAGATACTGGCGGTCAATGACCTCCTTAAGGCTCATGGATTCGATGTGTGGATCGACGTTGAGCAAATGGGTATGCGAAACAAATTTTCATAATGAAGCGGGAAGCATACTTTCACCAACCGTCAATGGTACAAGTTCTCTACCATCGCATTGACACGACTGGGCTTATGTCGAAAGGGTGCGTGCGTGGAACGGGATGGGAGCGGGGAGCCAACCGCTTGTCTCCCCTCCTACTTTTTCTTTTTTTTTCTTACATTAAAAAAATACGATCAACACACCCTTTTGAGACAAGCCCCCCCCCCCCCCGGTTTCCACGAATGGTTAGGTTAATTTCACTCCCCACTCGCAACCCACCCTTTCAAGACAACCGGGGGGAGGGGGCTTCTCTTGAAAGGGTGCGGCCATCCCCGTCCCCCCCCCCCCCCCCCCCGCTCCCATTCCGCTCCACGGACGCGCCCTTTCGACATAAGCCGACACGATTGTACAAAAAGCAATATTTGTTCAGATTCTGATTTAAAAAAAAAAAAAATTATTTCCTTCTCAAAATCAAAGAAGTAAATTGTCTTTTACAATGAAAAAGGCATTGTGAAATGAGGCGAGGACCTGGTTCCCTATAGCCACAGCTTAACCTGGAGTCCCCGTAAATGTACAAGTTTTACATACAAGTATGTAGCAATGGAAATACCCACATGACAGTCGACTTGAGGTTCTTGCCATCTTAAGTCTGCAGACTTCAAGTCGACGACAAAACATAGAGAATTGTATGGCCTATACTGTATCTGCTCGTAATTTTTTCTAAGTTCCGTTGTCGATTTGAGGTCTGCCGACTTGAGTTGGCCAGACCTCAGGTCGACTTTTATGTCAGTATTTCCATTGCTGCATATATATATAATCAAATTACAATCATATACTGTGTCCCCAAAAATTATTTGTACACTTTGAAAAAATTAAATAAAAGAAAATAACATGGGGGAATAATTTTAATTCCCATTGATATTATAGGGTAGGTCATGCCTCTACACGTTGAACCTCAAACCTCTGCAGTTCTGTTAGTCCTTAAGTTCTCAGGCTGCCATTCGTACTTTTCAGTGCCCAAAAATATTTGTACACTTGTTCTGGCTAGTGAAGATACCTGTTTCGACTGCCTAACAATAGGCCTAATTTGAATAATTTTGTAGGTATTCATTGTACAAAGTTCCCAATGTTAATGCCATGAAATTCATTGCTGGATACAACCATAAATAGAGTTAGGTACTACATAATCAATAAGATCGGTGAGCATGCTGAGCTGGGCATGGCCTACCATGTGGCATTCTACTGTCTTCACTGGCTTGAAGAAGTTGTACCGGGATTTAGGCTTGCAACATGGTGAAAACTCGTGAAATATCCACAGCACTGAGAGAGCAGGTGATATCCTTCTATAAACAGGGACTTTCTGTGCATAAAGTTGCTTACAGACTGGACCTGGTGCACACAACTGTCCAGTATATCATCCAGAAGTACAGAAAGACTGCCGCTATCATCAGTGCACCCTGACGTGGAAGGAAGATGAAGACATCAGTCAGGACAGACAGATATATAAGACAGCTAGCAATGAAAGTTCGCAAATTGTCAGCCAAGAAAATTGCATCCAAGGTCCAAGAGGCTACTGGAATGGGTCTGTGCCCTCAAAGTGTCTGTAACAGGCTAAATGATACTGGACTGAGCGGAAGAATTGCCTGGAAGAAGCCATATATAAGTGACAGAAACAAAAGGAAGCGTCTTGCTTTTGCCAAAGAACATGTAAACAAGCCTGCAGAGTTCTGGAACTCTATTCTATGGTCAGATGAAACCAAGTTTAATATGTTTGGATGTGATGGACGGGCCCTGAGTGTGGTGTTCCAAGCATGAAGCTTTCAGTCAGTCCTGCTTGAAGCCACCAGTGAAGCACGGTGGAGGAAGTGTCTTGGTTTGGGGTAGTATGGCAGCCAGTTGAGTTGGAGAGCTTCATTTCATCAATGGCATCGTGAACGCTGAAGTCTATGAGACCATTCTCGCCTCAAAGATGCTCCCATCTACTTCACGGCTGACTTGTTGTCGATTTACGTTTCAACGTGACAACGATCCTAAGCACACAGCAAAGCGTGCTAAGGCATTCTTGGAGCAGAAACATGTCCGGGTGCTAGAGTGGCCACCTCAGAGCCCAGATTTAAATCCCATTGAGCACATGTGGGATGAACTGGAGCGACAGGATCTTCATGACCCAACCTCCAACAAGCAGCAGCTAAACGACACGCTTCAGCGGACGTGGAATGCTATTGGGCAGGAAACGTGTGCTAAACTAGTAGACAGTATGCCAAAGAGGTTGCCAGTTGTCATCAAAGCCAAAGGAGGCCCACCAAAAATACTTAATTACTCCTTTGAAAAATTATGAAAAACCATTTCCTAATGTGTACAAATATTTTTTGGGCACTGAAAATTGAAAATGGCGGACCAGAACCTCTAAGACTGACCGAACTGTAGAGATTTAGTGTTCAGGTGACAGTGACATTACCTACTATTTGATATAAATGGTAATTAAAATTCTGATCCCACACCGTTTTGTTTTAATTCATTTTTTCAAAGTGTACAAATAATTTTGGGGGGCACTGTATGTACATAAAAACGCTAGAAAAGAAAGAAAGAATAAGAAAACAATTTGATGGAATGTCGGCGAACTAGTACTTTACAGGAATGTTACGTACAAGTATGCACTACTTTTTGTTCTACACCTGTTTTAGTGAAGGTGATGCCATTCCATATCAGTCATCACACACATTTAAAACGTTTTAATTTCAGTTGCATGGCAGTAAATGGTGAATAACTCGAATGCTCATGGTGGATGGAAGATCTGATAAAGTGAACTATATTGTAGGAAACTGCTTTTGCATCTGAATGATGGGTAATGCATTGTTAATACTATTTGTTTGTTGCGTTTTAATGGAAAGGCGCTCCCTATTGGAAAGTGCTTATCACTATTTTCTCAGAAAAATGTAGGAAAATTCTTTATATTCAATTTTAACATTTCTATATGGTATTTGCAATGGCCGCCTGATGAAATCATGATATTCTCTTTGAAAATTGTATTCATAAAGAGTAATAAATAAATTAAGAATAATTACAGTTCTGTGATACAAAAACAACCTAAACCGATGATTCTTGAATCTAAGGTGGTTAATAATCCAGTGAAATGCAACTTCTTATGGTAGAGGGACAGTTTCTCTGCGTCTTTTTGCCCCGACGATTGAATTCAAAATTTCAGCTTTTAACCGAACACGTCATGGGCATGACCCGAGCTTAGTACTTAAAAGGTTAAACTGGTTTAGAGTGTTAAAGATACCGTTTTAAAATAGCTGGGCAAGGTCATGAAGTAATTTGTGTATGTGTACGTCCTAAGATTTTTTAATCACCGGTGACTAAAAATCAACTCAATCTTGATGAAAAACACAGTCACCCCATACAGAAAAGTATATGGGAATGTATACACACAAATGTTCGGTCCGAACGGTCAAGTTTTTTCTTGACGTATTCCAAAGTCGAAGGCAATCGAGAGTAATTCCTTTTTAGGGGGCATTCTACTGTGATATTTAGCCAAAAAGGGGCAATCAAAGACTGAAAAAGCTTACAAAAATCTTTTATCCTCTACCAAAAAATCTTGTTTTTTTTAAAGAAACACTAGTCGCCCTAGTTGCCCCTCGTCGATTAACCCTACATATTTAAAGAAATAAAGCCGGGATAATATTCAGACCACATGCAGCAGTGTATCCCGTATTGGGCTACGAAGGTCCGAAGAAGATCAAATGGATTGTTTGTTGTTTGAGTTCTCCCCCCATCATTTTCGACAGGCGGTTCGACATTGGAAGCAATGGCCCATGCAGTGGAGAATGCAGCCGTGGTCGTCCTCTGTTTCTCAGAAAAGTACAAAGACAGTCCAGCTTGCCGAACGGGTAAGTTTCTTCTCCTTTATTTTTAAACAGTCGGCAGCAAAAACTAAAATGTACATGTTATCACAAATTAGTCTTCCACGGTATTCACGCCTGTATTCTTATTAATAGTTAGATTCATTTCGTTGAATATTAATGAAACAGTTTGTACGTATCCAACTGTTGATTAATATCACTTCTTTTGTTTTCTTGTTTTCTTTTTCTTTCTTTTTTTACATTTTCCCCCCAATTGGAACTTAAGAGGCGGAGTACACCTACAAGCTCCGAAAACCGATAGTGCCTTTGAAGATGCAGAACGCATACGACCCTAACGGCTGGCTTGGTGCCATGCTGGGCACTAAGTTCTACATTGAAATGTACACCCTGGAGCTGGTCGAAAAGAATGGTTATCTGTTGATACGAGAATTGGCTAACCGAGGTTGCAAGTCGTCGGGATCTCGCTCGAATGATGGCGGTGGTACAAATGAAAGCAAGTGCGTGGTCGAGGAACCATCGTCGGATGAGGAAAGAGGGGGAGACACTGACGGTGAGACAATGATTTCTCATACATTTAAAGCCACAGCATGCGCACTCCTTACGTCTAGTCTGTGCAACTGATCCTCGTACATTTTTCAAACATTGCTTCACATTTCTAATATTTAAAAATACTTCCTGTGGATATTATACTCTGAAACTTTCAGACTGGTATTTTTACACTATACAGGGTGGCCCAGAAAAAACGGAACCCCTGAGATCTTGAATTGCAGCGAGATAAATGACAACCAGTGATAATTGTTGACTTAATTCAAATGAAAATTCTTTTTCCAATAATATGACACCAAGATCATGATTTGGCTCAGGCGTTCAGATATTAGGGCTCATTTCATGAGGCAGTGCCATTTTCAAAATTTGCTACTTTTCCGGCCAAATTCAAGTTTAATGAAGACAAAACCTTACACCGACTGCGTTTCGTAAAATTAAATCAGCAGCTCACAAAGTTACCCAATGCCTTTAATAGCCTATAAACAGTGATAAAGGTTCTCTAAATGGTTCTAAAGTGATCTAAATAACCGTTATTAGTTGTACAAGGAACCTTTAGAGGTTCTTGAAAATATACACTCTAGAAAGTTTACCTAATATTGGGTAAGAAGGAAACATGCATGTTTGTAGGGTAAAATGATACCAAATACTGTGTGAATTTTTGGTTCCATGACATTTGCTCCGGCGACATTTGCTCCGCCGACAACTGCTCCGAAAATGACGACAAGTGCTCCGCGACAAGTGCTCCGCGACATATGCTCCGCCGACATATGCTCCGCCGACATTTGCTCCGCCGACAATTGCTCCGCCGACAATTGCTCCGCCGACATTTGCTCCGCCGACATATGCTCCGCCGACATTTGCTCCGCCGACATTTGCTCCGAAACGACGACATTTGCTCCGGCGACATTTGCTCCGCCGACATATGCTCCGCCGACATATATCCTCCAAAACGACATTTGCTCCGCCGACATTTACTCCGCCGACATATGCTCCGCCGAATTATGCTCCAAAACGACGACATTTGCTCCGCCGAATTAATTATAATCATTATAAATTGATAATAATTCTACTCTGCTCCGACAATTGATAATGATTATGACAATTGCCTCGCCGCCAATTTCTCCACCGAAATGTTTTGGAAACCACGACACTTGAACCTTGCCCCCACGACACCATTCAGTGAATTTGAGGGCATGCCTTTATTATGTTTATCATTATAGGTCACTCTAAATAAGAGTAATCATAGTAAATCAGAGTAGATCTCAAACTGCAAAGTAGTTTGCAAATATAGAAATACTGCGGTATGTCGGCGTAGCAAATGTCGCCGGAGCAAATGTCGGCGGAGCAAATGTCGTTTTGGAGGATATATGTCGGCGGAGCATATGTCGGCGGAGCAAATGTCGCCGGAGCAAATGTCGTCGTTTCGGAGCAAATGTCGGCGGAGCAAATGTCGGCGGAGCATATGTCGGCGGAGCATATGTCGGCGGAGCAAATGTCGGCGGAGCAAATGTCGGCGGAGCAATTGTCGGCGGAGCAATTGTCGGCGGAGCAAATGTCGGCGGAGCATATTTCGGCGGAGCATATGTCGCGGAGCACTTGTCGCGGAGCACTTGTCGTCATTTTCGGAGCAGTTGTCGGCGGAGCAAATGTCGCCGGAGCAAATGTCGTGTCACCGAATTTTTACCCACTGTTGCATTAAAATTTATCCATAAAGCATGCATTTTACCTAATATGGGACAAATTTTTACCCGAAAAACATGCGTGTTCCGTTTTTACCCAACATTGGGTAAATTTTCACTCAACTTTTTTTTTTAGTGTAAAGAACACTCCCTAGAAACCCTTTTTCCGGAGGATCTAAATACCGCGAAAAAAGCTTCGAACTGGCACATTTTTCTAAGAGTGTGAAAGCGAAGGGAGTCATTAAAACCACGAATAAAGCTTCTGTTCCTCTAAAACTCCATAACCTTCACTTCATTATCATGAAATATCGTCAAAAACGAATTCATGGAGATGATGTACGAACAAGATGTCAATCAGAATGGGCAGTGATTTTTTATTTGTTTTCTATATCAATATTTATTCCGTTTTTATGATTAAGAAACTGAGGTATCAGAAGAGCATTCTTATATATTTTGACATCAGAATATCTGCATTTGTTTTCTTTCAAGAACATATTTTTATACTTACATCCCATATCCTTGAAATAATTCTAGAAAATGCTGCCATAGTGACAGGAGCCACTAGTGAAAAATCATCAGAAGTGCCCCAACAGAGGAAGAATGGAGGGTTCACGGGTGTACCTACCTCGAGCTGGAAAGGGCTGGCTCCCGTGTGTAGCAACAATGTCATCAAGTGGTCCAACCAGCAAGCTCTTTACTGGATCGAGGAGAACGGTTTCCCGAGGTTAACGCCGTGGTTTAAGGGTTGGGATGGGGAGGACCTCCTAGGACTCAAAGATATGGCCATATCTGCACCGCTTGTATTCTATAGGAAAATGGAGTCGGAGTTTGGACTCAAGACAACCCTTGAACTTGTGAGGTTCAAGAGATTATTAGACAAGATTATATAGCAACGAAACCACTTCTGTTTTTAAGAAGGGGCTAGATGGGGCAATTTGCCTTTACTTTTCCACTGTGGAAATCATGAATCATAAGTATTAAAGCACCGAACTTGATTTTCATATAATATGGATATGCGTGTAGTGCAGTACGAACAAATTAAGAACTCTGAATCAATCTCGACGTATTCTAGCTTTTCATATGAACATAATAAATGCATAGGGTTATACACACACCCAGTTCCTTGATTTTGGGTAGGAATATGGAAACAAAGTTATCTCGTCGTGTCTATTACAGTTCAGCAATTGCATTTTCTTCAAGGAAATGAGAAAATTTTCATGCTTTGCGGTAATACTATCCCAAACTCCAGTACTTGTCAGGCTCATAATGCTTTTTTTTTCTTCTTTTCTTGTTTTACTGTTTTATTTTATTTTCTTTTGAACATCAGTTGCATTGTTTGATTTAAATTCAATATCATTATTGTAAAGGAACAAATTTTATTGAGGTATTTTTGGTGTGTTTTGTGAAAGTGTGTATTTTGGGGATGTTTTGTTTAGTTTTCGTTTCTTGATTTATCTAGCTATGATTAAGACTGTATAGGCGAAAAGAATACGGGGGCTATATTATGGAGCACACATACACACACACACCACACACACACACACACACACACACACATCCTTACTGCCATGAGTGTAAGTTTTGCAAACACTGCTCGTGACGCCTTTCTCCTTTTAAACCAAAGTAGCATACACACAAGAAATTCCACGTCAAATACCAGTCAAAGAGCTAAAGCAAATAATCTATGTTTCAACATAGAAAATTATTACTGAGTATAGGATCTATATCTGGTTTTTTTTAATGCTTCTTCGTTTTTATCTGTGTTCAGAGTTTCAGCGTGGTTAACGATGTATCAATACATGATGTAAACTTTGATAGTGATTACTAGTCCTGTTTTTGCATACTGTCATATTATGAAAATAAGTTTTGCATTGCGGTCTGCATTACGACGAGACGAACAAATCACCTATGATGACCCACATTTCCAACATTTTCAATAAAAAAATGGTTCGATTTCGCACCCTTCAAATTCAGCACTGGGAGCTCTATTATGGGTACATCTTTGCACCCTAAGAAGGATAAGGCACCTTTGAGGGTGCAGTCAGCGATATTTTGCACCCTTAAGGGTGGAGAGTTTTACCCTTTAGTGAAGATGCCAATTCGCACCCTTTTTGAAGCAACAATTTCTGCACATTTAAAGGTGCATAGTTGCACCTTCAGGGCTGCAGACGGTATTTCAAGTACAAACAAGTACAAAAGGGTGCATGTTTGCACCTGTTTCATGTAGGGTGGAAGATTGCACAAAAGAAGTGCTGCCAGTCATTGCATTTAGGGTGCAAAATTGAACTTTCATTCTAAGTGTGTACAAACTTTTATATATAAACATAAACTCTTCTAAAAAGCTTGGAAACTCAGGTTTGATCACTTATATCTCTCTAGTCATGGCATAATCATCCGTTTGGTTTAGGATAGTGGGAAAGTGAATTTATTCCTCTTTATCATGATATCATATTTGTTATTGTGCTGTCATGGAATGAGCAGCACATTGGGAGCAGTATCAAAAGCGAAAAGTCGCAAAATGTACTGCACGGTAGCACGTACTGGTATTGTTATGCGAGCACTCTTCTTTCTTTGACACAAGAGAGTAAGATTTTCTTTTATAATTTCTTAGTATACTAAGCATAATGATGATTATTCCATGGAAAGAGAGATACAAATCCAAGTCAAGTGAAGTGAGGAAAATGTCTAACAGTTAGCGTTCGTTGGCCTGGCTAAATGGGCGTAACTTACGCCGGCGTAAATCCACTTTGAGGAGGGGGGATAATTGAATTTTTGGATTCTTTTTACCTCTTACACACAGTTTAATATCAATTTTGCGAGCGAGCAAAGTGAGCGAACCCAAATAACCGCTTTTGGGCTATTTAATCGCATTTTCGAATAAATATTCTGAAATATGACGAGCAAGCGAAGCGAGCGAGCCAAAAATGGCCACTTTTCTTTTTTTTTTAAATCGCATTTAGAAAAGAAATTTTAAAATATGACGAGCAAGCGAAGCGAGCGAGCCAAAAATAACCACTTTTTTGTTTTCAATCGAAGTTTTTGAAGAGTGGAAATTGGTATTTTAGAGCACTTCACAGCTTGAATATGATGCTTATGACATCTACTTATTTACAAATTACTGTATAATTTTTCTTTTCTGTCCTCAAAATTTCGGGGGGGGGGCAAATGCCCCCCATGCCCCCCCCCCCCCCCCCCTTGGTGCCGCCACTGCATCTCATTATTTTGACCCATACTGTAATCAATTACAAGACCCTTGGGGAAGTTTTGCTTATCAGTCCATGTTTTTTAGAGTGTAATAAACATGATTTACCTTATTTCCTTATGAGTACGAGTACATCTTCGAACTACTGTATTAAAAAAATTCGACATTTGGGGCATACAATGTGGGCATGGCTGGAGAGGGATGGTTTTAAGCAGTCATTGAAGCCATTCACATCATGTTCGAACCAGAGACCAGGCATATAGAACAATCATTTTTTGGACTATCTTCAACCTGTTTATTCGCGGCGGTCAATCCAAATATGAGCAGCAGGTTTTTCCATTGATTTAGGGGTTCTTAATTCTCCCAGTATTTCTTCACCACAGTTAATCACAGACGAAAAAAGAATTCTAACTTATATTGATTTGATTTGATTTGATTTATTTATTTAAGCACGTTAAAAGCCCAGTTCAGCTTTTCGGCTGGTTTTCAAAGGGGCCGTGTGACAATTAGAAAAAAATGAAGTACATGAAATATGAATTAAAATATCAAACATTTACAAGAACAAATCATAACAACATAAAATACATAAATATTACAAATTTTGAATGAGAATTAAATACATATTTTGTATCACAAACATAAAATAGACAAAAATAATTAAGAAATTACATAAAATTAGGCGGAAAGAAAATAAACCTAGAATATTTAAATACAATTTTAACGAAATATGAAAGGAAAAATATGATATATGCAACGAAATGCTCAGAAGTAAAAATAAAAGTAAAAACAAGTATTTAGCATATATAAAGAACAAAAGTATTAAACAGCAATCGCATGAACAAAATATGAGAAAACGAAAGCATGAAACCATAAAAATTGAATTAAAGAAACATGTATCTATACATATAAAACGCAAAAAGGGGGAAAATACAGTACACTGATTTATACAGGGGAAATAATTTTAATTTTAATTTAAACAAGAATCTTGCAAATGAAAAAGAATATAATTCAGAACAGCAATCATAATGTACAAAATATGAAAAAGAAGGTGCACTACGATGATGTGTAAAAACGTAGTACAATCACAGTTTAAACGTAATTGTGTGAAATATGAAATATATATATGAAATATAAAACTATATTCAATTATACAGGATGTTTATCATGTTCAGGTGTATAGATATATATACAAGTATTTAATTACTCCGTAAAATCAGGCAAGACAGAACTATTGCGAAAAGCAATAACAAATATAAGAGGAAGAATAAAAAGAGCGAAAGAGAGAGAGAGAGAAAGAGAAAGGTAAGTGAGAGAAATACAGAAAAAGAGAGAGAAAAGAAAAGGAATAAATAGGGTGAATTTAAGGAGACGTAAAGTTAGTTTAGGTTTGTGTTAGTAATATATGAAAAATATTAGTTTACCTTACCATTCCTCACCATAAGTGGTAATCGTAATAATATTACTTGTTAGCAATCTTTCTTGTTGTCTGTACACTCTAAGAAAAATCATTGGTTTGGTTAAAGGAGAATGCAACCTTGGCATCAGTGTGCTCTTTATGAATAAAGAGCACCAAGAAGAGTAAACATTGAAAGTTTGAGCAAAATTTGACAATCTGATCAAGAGTTATGAATTTTGAAAGTTTCCGTAAATCCCTCTTATGGGGATCCTTAAGTTGGCAACTTTGCCAGCATCTGTGATGTCATCGTGGACAACTCTCGATTCATTTTGTACATAATTTTTTTTTAAATGATTTATACGAAATTTAAAGTCAGGAATCCACATAATTCTTCCCAAAATGCTTGCAGAATTGAGATAGCCATGTCATACTAAAACAATAAATCAGTAGAATTTTTATTTTTCCCGAAAATAAAGAAATGTTAACTTCTGTGTACAAACCGAATGTAGAGTTGTCCACAATGACATCACAGATGCTGACAAAGTTGCCTATTCAAGGATCCAATAATAAGAATTTACTTAAACTCTCAAACTTCATTTTTTTAAACAGATTGTCCGATTTTGCTCAAACTTTCACTGTTTACTCTTCTTCTTCTTTCGTCATGTTCATTCTCTGGAAAGACACTGATGTCTGGGTTGCATTCTCCTTTACAATATGAGTCGACCAGCTCTTGGTTAAAAATTATGTGTAAAACATTTTTTTATACAAATAGTTTGTCGAGTCATATTTTTACAGACTTAATGACTCTAGACATCTTTTTAAGGTTGTGATAAGCATGATTTACGTTATTTCCTTATAAGTTCGAGTACATCTCTGAACTACTACATTCAGAATATTTCGAAAGAGATAAAAATCAGAAACATAACATTAAGGCCCGACCCCATTGTCTAAACAGAAATGCAACATATGAAACGTTTCGTAGTGTTTGTTGTTTGTTTTTTTCATTCAAAAAATTTTAAGATGTATAGTGTAGAAGATTTTAAAAATCATAGTTATGCAAGATCTCTCAGTAAGCATCAAACGGAAATTAAAATTGATTACATTTTAAACCTCGTTTTGATTCAATTTTGTGACTTTCTACTATAAAGAATTAGCCTGCAACCCTCGTTGTGAATGTCTATTCAGCTACTAAATTATGTCATCAAGCATTTTCTTGAAACGAATCATTTCCAACAACGATTTGAAACCGAGCTCCCGCTCCAGTTTGCCGAAGAAGAATTCGGGAGCCTGGGAAGCGATCTTTTTCAGCCCCACTAAGTCTTCCCCAGTGTAGCCTAGGAACCAGTTCTGCAGATGAGAGTAATTGTTCCGACCCATCCAGTTTGCAACTTCCCCAGCATCCCACTGTAGTACGATCTGTACACAGGTAGTACCTGAAAATAAGGAAAGGTACATAATTATCATGCATGAATTTCTACAATGCACTACTGGAACCAATACCGTGATTACTCTGGAGTGGATTTCACAGAAATGTCAAGTGTATTGAACACGAAATAAACCCTACCAGGACTCCTGTAAAATTATATTCCACCTCCCTTGAAGAAGGTAGGAAAGGCCCGGGAACGTTTCTTCTTTTTTCCCCTTCTTCTTCTCCTTCTTCTTCTTCTTCTTCTGACATCCAAAGTGGTGGAGTTCAAAATCTGTAGGCCCCTCCCGGGTGGGGGGGGGGGGGCAGCGGGAGTTTTTACACGTTTTTACAATTAAATATTTCTTCCGTTTTTTATGTGTGTTTTGGGGGGATATTGCTGAATTTATTGGGGCTGCAGTCCACCTCCCCCCCCCCCCGACCCCGTTTCCGCGGCCTCTGGGTAAGGTGAGAGATAAGGTGACCTGGCATCCCTTCTTTTGTGTGTTTAATAGTTGTTGTTGTTGTTGTTTTCTTTGTTTTTCCTTCTCCTGCTTTCGGGGGGGGGGGGTCATGGACGTCCAGGTTTCCGTATTTGTTTTTAGCAGCGTTCTGAATCGAACCTCCTGTGGAGCCATTATTCAGAATTACACACTCTAAAAAGAAATTACTAGTTAAAATGACTAAATTATCGGTCAGTTGGGTGTAACTAATACATCTAATCATAACAAGTTACTATATTCTAGTCAGAAATGACTAATTTCTAGTCAAAATACCACTAGAAAATAGTCGCAAATAACCCCCATCTAGTCATTTTTTGTTTTATTTTAAGAGTGTATGAATTGGTGAAATCGTATCTTCTTGACCATGTTGACATAACAAGTTTATATCAATGTCCTAGCTATAATCTGATATTACAACCAAAGTGTTCGAAAATTACCCGGTGATATTGATCGATAACGTCGAGTGGGGAAGCGCAGTGGAAAGAATCCTCGAGCCATCATTGTGAAATTTTGTTATCGAAAGCGTACAGAAGTCATGAAAGCTCGTAAGTCTCTGAAGAACACCGGGATCACGATCCAGGAGGATCTACAGAACGTGCAACTCTACACTAGAAATATAAACATTCAAAAGTAACAGCAGCGTGGACCCATGATGGAAGAATCATTGCCTTGCTACAATCTTGAATCTTCAGATGGTAAATCAACTTCCAATGTCATACATTCATATGTGGACCTTAGAGCCTTGTGATGTGCCACGCGGGATATATTTTTTGTATCATCGATGTTTGACATTGATTATTTACATTCTACCCTAGAGTGTGACTGTTAATGATTGTTTTCTCTTTTGAAAATTTGAACTCTATGTGTTTTATGTTACTATTTTGTAATGTCAGTTACTAAGTATTGTTCTATATGTAAGAAACAATTTTTTCGAATCAGTAATAAAAATACAGGGTGTAATTTCAAGATCCAGTTTTTTTTTAATCTATGAGGGCAACACAGAATGACTTTGTTAATGATACTCAATATGTTCTTCCTCAGGACTTTGATACCAATTGTACCGATAGCTGTGACAGCTCCATATCTATCTTTCATTTCAACTGTAGAAGTCTGAAGAAAAACTTTGATAATTTAATATGTACCTTTCATCTTTTTCCCATCCTTTTTCTATCATTGCCTTGACTGAAACTTGGCTCAGTGGTGAAGAATTTCTGAATTTAGATAGTTACACTTTAATTGGTCAAGGTAGGACCTCTAAACGTGGTGGTGTTGGTTTCTTTATAAAAGATACATTACATTTTAGAAGGAATACAGATTTGTACGTTTTTCGTGCAGTAGTGGAAATGCTACCTATTGAATTATACAGTGATCATGAAAAAGCCATTCTTGCCATTGTATATATACCACCCATTCAAGTTGTCTCTGAATTTTTAGACATATTAGAGACTCCGTCGCTAAAGATTACCAATGAAAACAAAGAGTGTCTTGTGATTGGAGATTTCAATACTGTAACATATTACAGTTTCTACATATGTTGATAAATTTTTGTATCTACTTATGACCTATTCTTTTACACCTTTGATACTAAAACCAACTAGGATTTCAAGGATTTCGGCGACTTTGATTGATAATACCTTTTCTAATAGACCTGAGCATCATCTAAACTCTAGTATTTCAATTAGTGATGTCGGGGGTCATCTACAGATTTTTTCACGTATCAAGAGTGCCGGGGGCTAACATAAACAATCAAATGTCACCAAACGCATCATAAATGATATCAATATAGCCAAATTCTGTGAGTTGAAATAGATTGGAACAAGCTCTTGCATGACTTCGATGTTAACAAACGGTTCGACCGTTTTATGCATGTATTGAATGATATGTATGATAAATGTTTTCCACTTGTAAATATTAATAGCAAGAGAAAGCATATTTCTAAGCCTTGGTTTACTCTTGAATTAAAAAAAACTTTGCAAAAATAAAAATTTGACCGTAATTTGTACCGTAAATTTGTTAAGAATCCTAGCAGTTACCGGAAATCTGCAGTCAGAAATCAGGTTAATTGTGCAATACGTAAATTCTAAAGGGATTATTACCATAATATATTCAATCAAGTTCATTGCAATAACAAAGCAACCTGGAAAATCATAAACGAACTATTGTCCTCTGCCCCGGCTAAAGTGCAGGCCTCTGGCTTTTGTTTGTCCTTCCACATTTTGATATGTCTTCTGTTAATCTTGTAATGTACTTGTTTACTATATTTTAATTACTTTTGCAATATGTATCTTTTGTCCTTATATTTTAATGTCTTTTAAAGTCTATGAAAGGTTTTGTATATTTCCTGTCATTTCATTGAATTGTGGAAATAAAAATGAATGAATGAATTGTACTCACCCACCAATTTCAAAACTTCAAGCCTGTTCTATGGATAAGAGGGCCCAGTAACAACTAGGGCCAATTATGGAACTGTGTTCTATTCTTAAAAGGCAATAAAAAGTGGTCCGTACTAGAAGAGTGGATTTTCCATTTCTGTATCATGATGTAGTTACTCACCTAAATTCTTGGGAACAACTGGAGCCGTTGCCGGAACAGCTACAATTTTATCCCTGTAGACAGGCACTTCAACTACTCTTTCGTGCACAGCAGGCCTAGCATATTGGTCGTAAGGCTCTATGAAGAATGAGGATCATAGGAACAGGGTTGTGTTCTATTTATACAATTTATATTTTTTAAAAAAGATTAAGCGAATTTGCCTTAATCCATGAATTAAGAAAATCTTGTGAGTTATTTTGTTCGGCAGGAAGTAAGGACAAAAAACCCTTGTGCATGGTAAACTTCGGCGATAGTGAGAATGGTGAACTGAAGCCCAGTGCGCATTGTGCACTAGATATTGAGCTGCATGGGGTATTCTGAATACGATGTTATCTTCTATTTCAAGAGAAATACAAGATTTCAACCATTTTAATTATCCTATTAACTACGTGAGCTCACCTAATTTTGATATGTTATGAGAGTCTAGATCGTTTTATGACATGAGAGATAAGTTCATTTGTTTGTTCTAGGGTGATAGGTTTTTTATACACACAGACCTTCAAGTTGAAACAAAATGCTTTTGATAAATGCATCAACAAATTTTATTCACTCACCCGGTCTACCAATTACCGAAACTGGGCTCATTGTCCGTGGAGTGTATGGAACACGCCTTACTGTCTTCCCAACCGCTCCCGGCAATGGCGGGGAAAGTGGTGGCAGTGGACGACGGGACGGGATATAGACATCATCAACATCATCGTCTTCTTCCACGTGATATCGCCCTCGGCCAGCCAATTCTCGGACGAGAAGTCCCATGTTTTCTTGGACTAGCTCCAGGGTGTTCATTTGAATATAGAATTTGGTTCCCAACATGGCGCCCAACCAACCATTGGGATCATAACCCGTTTGCATCTTGAGTGGAATGATAGGCTTGCGAAGTTTGTATGTATACTCTGCCTCTGTGTTATCAGATAGTAAAATGGAAACAAGATTCGTTGATGTTCCTCAGTCATGGTGCAGGGTGACCAGGGTGCCGTTGAATAAAAACTTGCTATTATAGTAACATTGCCATCAATGGTAACTACCATGGTAATGTTGCTCAACAGCCATCCAGTATTCCATGAAATTTACCACTGATGGCAAAGTTACTATAATAGCAAGTTTTATGCAACGGCACCCAGACGTCCCATATCTTAAAGGAGAAGTCCAGACGATTTCATTAAAAATTACATTATAAAGCTGAAAATTCAAGTGAACAGATAATGATACTTTCATTTATCAAAGTGATTTCTTTGATTTTTAAATACCGATTAAGTCTTCGTTTTTTAAATTCCGAATAATTGAATTTCCCGCCGAAACCCAAATATGGTCATGGTCGCGTGACGTAGCGATGCATTTGCACTGCGCATGCACACTTATTTTCAGCCCATTCCGAGATGTCGAGAGGTCTAGCTTTTGGGTGTACAAATCGCACCAGTTCTGTTCCTAAGAGAAGTTTCTTGCAATCCCGAATCCCCTGACGGACAGGGAGAGGTGTACCCGATTAATTTTTTAATCGGGTACACTTAATATCTTTTGTTATCTTATCCAGCGCCAGTTAATAATTTTATCAGGGTTTATTATGAAATGAAACTGGTTTGCATCTTGTCTTTCTATCTAATGTTATACATGTACTATTATAATATAACTGCAAGAAGTCGAACGGGAAGAAGACCCACGACAGAAGAATTTTCATGAGTTAATGGCCTGTGACCGGTAGCCTATTCCTATCATACCAAAATGAGAAAAGAGGATGCTGATAAAATTTATGTTATCAAAATCATAAGATTGGAGTAATAGTACACTAGAACCTAGCTGTTCTCAATATTTTGAGAAATAGCCCTTTCTCGCTCGCTCATAGAAACAAGATCAGGAGGCAAGCGTTCTTATTGCCTCAGCAACATGTCCGAATATTGATATTTTTACAGCGAAATGGTACATAATAAAATCTAATTTATTTGGGTAGAAATTCTACGGGTTTTTTTTTTAGAAAGAAACTGAGTTTTTGCCGGTAGCTCGCTTCGCTCGCTCATATAGAAACAAAATGGTTTCAGATGGCAAGCGATGCGCCAAAAAGCATATTGGCAATTAGGTGATCAAAAACTATTCAGATATCTTTGAGGCTATCAAAGAATGTAAAATTTGTCCATATATCATTATGTTGCCAAAACAAATAACCTTACCAAAAACTGACCTTAATTACAAAATTTTTGAAAATGTAATTCTGTAACATTACCGAATGACTGACCTAAATTAAGATAACACCAAAGCTTTACTAAGCAAGAATCCCATGCTTAGAACATAAATTCACCATCGATCAACCAACGAAAATCTCCTAATTCGTTTGAAAAGAATACACGATTAGGGATTGAAAAAATACAAGAATCTACCTAAAAGCCCTTCTCATGCATGTGTCATGCATTAAAAGATGCATTAATGTAATAATCTAACTTCCCTCTGATCTAATCACCTCTTCCAATGATGAGGAGGGATTCCGTTTGGTAGTGTTGGTTAGTGTCAACTATTTTGACACCAATGAAGCCGATTCTAAAATACTTTGCTCGCCTCCTGCGCTCGCCTCACGAATTCATTATTGTGCCTTTACCTCTACCTCTGAAGTCAAGACAAAAAGTCCCTTATTGGGGGAAACAAAAATTTGGTCACCCTGAGTAAGACCTTACAGATGAAGTTAATATTAAAATACATACATATATAATTAACCGATAACAAGAGCCTTAAACGTAGCAATAAATCATCCATTGATCTGTTCATCAATATGATGTGAACATTTGCGACATCATGTGCGGAAATCGCATGAGGACGGGAGACATTATTCCTTCCCCCCCCCCCCCCGGCAAGTTTTTTTTTTTTCTCCAAGCAGAGAGAATCACGGAGTGAAAAAGCGTACCCACAAGTTCATCATCTTTCTTTTTTCTATCTTTTCTCATCATTATTTTTGTTGGGGGGGACTTTCTTTGTTAGATAATTTTTCAGGGGGGGCGAAGTTGGCTCAGCTCGTAAAGCGTCTGCCTGTCAAACCAAAGATCGTGGGTTCGAGTCCATCCCAGGCGGATGGCTGAAGCCTGCTTTGCGTGTTAACGTGCCCCTCCCTGTTTCATAGAAGCAGGCTATGTTTCAGTGGAAAACGCTCCGTCCTTCGGATAGGACGTTAAATAGAGGCCCCGCGTGGAGAAATTGAGAAAACATTACATTACCATTTATCATTAATATCAACATCTGTAAGATGAGTTGATTCATTGACTCACTGACGTACCTTGTGAGCAATAACTTTTTTTTCCTACTTAATGATAATAACAGAAGGAACAATAATAACAATTACAGCAATAACAGAAACAATGATGATGGTGATGATGATAATGAAAATAATAATGATATCAATTATATTGACAATAATATTAATAATAATAATAATAACAATAATGAAAAAATCATCATGATCATTTTAGTGATAATGATGCTACTAGCATGCAAATACTTATAAGAATGATGATAATTAAATACTAGTAATATTAGCAATATTGCTATATCCATCATAATGATTATTATGAATGATAAGAAAGAAATATTGGTGGAAAGAAGACAAATATAACCACAATCAAAAAGAAACAATATTAATACGTACCTGTTCTACACGCAGAGCTGTCTTTGTATTTTTCAGAGAAACAGATTATAACTACACAAGCTTCTTCTACAGCATTCGCCATAGCCTCTAAGGTGGATCCTCCTAGTAGTCATTAAAAATTAACATTTTCAAAATAAGTTATTCATAAATGAAATATAATGTTGAAATTAAATGATAACGCAAAGAGCAATGATAGTAACTAATACAACAAAACTGAAATGATAACAATACCAATAATGATGATGATGATAATAACAATAACAATAATAATAACAATAATAATAATGATAATAATAATAATAATAATAATGATAACTAGAAATATCGCGTTATTCGTTGGAATCGTTGGAATGTTGGAATGTATTCCCCGGGTCGTTGTGAAACCTCTGCCATACAATTTACCCTCCCACAAAAAAGAAGGGTTATTCCATGAAATACTACCCCCCCCCCCCCCCTCGCTGTGAGATGGGGTCCAAAGCCCCGACCATGCCTTATAATATAAAACAAACAGAATCAAAATCAGTTTGAAAACAGGGAAAAAATAGCGGTTTTTTGTGAGTTGGCATAAATTTGCATAATTGATGATTTACACATTTCCCAGTACAAGTTACGAAGCCCTCCTCTAGCTTTTTCAGTCAGAGCAATCAGAATCAATATCGGCCAAGAATTGAGAAGACGTAAATCATGAGCACATTTGACCGTTGACTTACATACGTGACGTTTGACCCTCAAATAATAATGAGGTCCCTGTAAGGCATCTACGTACCATTCAGGTTAAGTTTTAATGGGCTTACGGTTTAAAAGTTACCAACTCTAGTAGACACTTGCAGGTAAATTCTAACATTTTGATCTCATTTGAACTTTTACCAGCATATGTGATATTTGACAACAAAACTTCACCTAGCTTTATCAGTCAGAGCAATCTCGGAATCAAAATTGGCCAAGAAATGGCAGAAGAAAACTTTTTGAATGTTGAGCACATTTGACCGTTGACCTACTTGCGTGACCTTTGACCCCTTCATAACATTGAGGTCCCTGTAAGGCATCTACCATCCAAGTAAGATTACAAATGGGCTTACGGTTTGAAAGTTAACAACTCCAATAAAAAAAAAAAAAAAAAAAAACTTGGTTGTAAATTTTAACATTCAACTTCAATTGGCCTTGATCTACATATGTGATCTTTGGGCCCTTAAGTAATATCAAGGCCAACTGCCGAGGGATACAATAATGATAATAATAATAATAATAACAACAACAATTTTAACAATGATAATTAAGATAGAAATCATAATGAATCATAATAAATCATGATAATGATAGCAGGAATATAATGACGATAATATTTGTTTAACAAATTAAACTACATTGTCATTTAGGTAAAGAAAAGGGGCGTTTAACTCTTCGGATAATAACCGTATTTGGGGAGTTTTTTCTTTTAATTGCGAAAGTCCATCCTTATTTAGGTCCTAAAACGGCCCTGTAGTCGTTGCACTGTCCTACACCTTTCTTTAAATTACTGTCGCCTAATTCAGCTATTTTGAGGAGCTAATGGATGAAGGGGAAAAGAATGCCTGCAAAGTATTTACCCATCTGCTCCACATCCAGCCACACGTTGAAACCATGCGCTTTCAGTATGTCCTTGACCTTTAGTATTTGTTTCTGGACATCCCATTGGTAGCTGATCATCACGTGGGCAGGCTTTTGGGACATGACAGTGCCTTTTAATTCCGGCGGCTCGCTGTCTGTAGGCACCGCTACCTCGTTTAATCCGTTGCTTTCTTGGCCCGTCTCTTCTGATTTGTCATCTTTCTTGTCTTCTTTCTTGTCCTTCTAAATGAGTTTGAAAGAAAATGACGTCCGTGAAGGGTACAATATTTCGTGTATGTATAATGATTTTTTTAATTAATGCGTCCGTTACAGGAAACATATCGCAGCCTGAAAATGATATTATTAAGCTAGAGGATCGATCGCACTTTTGGACCAATAGAGGAGCACCTTAAGCAGCGAAACATTATTGCATTTCGTTTTGAATGTTCGAAGCGTACAACATAATTATTTAAAACACGTGCAAGGTTTTTAGTTTTAAAAAGGTGCATAATTTCAAAGTAGAACGACTTCAGATGTGTACCAAAAATGTATATTATATTGAAATAATTTATAAATAAAAAGATACTCCTTCCGGACAATTATTACAAATGAGAATTTATTCGGACTCCACATCAAAAACTCGCAAAAAATATGTTACATGTCGGTTCATCGTTGAAAGATTGTGTTGGCCATGTCCCCAAAGCGTTTGTGATTTGCATCCAGTAAATCTGTACTAAGCACCCCTACCTTACCCCTTACCCCTCCACCCTAAGTATACAGCACTGCAAAGCTATGCGCTGCCACCTTGTCATCTTTCTTGTCCTCTTCTTGTCTTGGTCAATATTACCGAAATAAAATAAAAATTGAAAATTGATCAATAGATTTTGAATATCTTTAACAAATTTAGTCATCTGGTGATAACGACACCCTATTTTTTCAGAAAGAGCAAGAGGTATATCATCAAGCTTCGTGACTGGGATTCAAGGATCAAATACGTGTCGATACAAGGAGGTGAACTTGGTAGAAGGGTGGTATAGAGTCATAATTACCACTTCCGGTCTAGGAATAACTTGGCCTTGGAGATTCCATAAAATTGCTTGACAGGTCCGAGTGTAGTCATCCACACCCATGCACGCCCGCACATCTTGAAACAGAAGTAAAAACGCACCACTTTATTTTACTTTCTCATATAGCGGGTTGTACGAAACATGAATAGGGGAAAACCATTCCATATAAATTTTGTACTAACATAATACATAAGCTGTAAACAAGGGCTCCGTTTCATAACTCTTTTTATCAGTAGCAACTGCCACATTTCTAAGATAAATTTGCTCTCAGCCAATCAGATGCAAGGATATCAGTAGCTCATAATAGTTATTGTAACTTTTCTTTGATAACAAGTTTCATGAAACCGGGCCCAGGAGCAAACACTACAGTATACTTAACCCCTGACACTTTAAAAACCATATTTCAAACCCAGCGCTTATCTTAGGCCTTTGACGAAATAAAGCCTATTGTCATGATCGCGTGCATACCCAAGGGTGGTGGACAAGGCCACTGCATTAATTGCATTCAGTTGATATTTGAAAACCTTTGGCATCGTCTTTGGGGGAAATTTACGAGAGACAAAAATAGACATTGCCTGTATTTACTTACAGAGATACAGGGCCCGCCCCCCCCCCACTTTTTAGTAGACACTATTGCCCCTGTACAAAAACCCAGAAGTGAAAATCCTGGTTTGTACGGGCAGCCCCCCTCCCCCCCCCCCCCCCCCCCCCTTGTCAAAAACAGCTTCTGACAAGGAGATTGTTTCTTTTAACATGTTTGAAAAGAAAAGAATCATCTTTACCCGAAACCAGTATGAATGAATTTTGCATATTTTAGAGAAAAAAAGCTCTCTCGACAGACTCACTTCCTACTCGTAAAACAAGGCTAATTGTTTTCGTGTTATTATGCACTAAACGCGTTTCCATTAAAATCAAACTTACTATCAATGCAACCTTTCTCATTCAAAATGGCATCCTTGCACCGTTTTGTAAACGAAAGAACCCAAAGAGCATTGAGGACACTGTTTCGTTCCTCCCTTGAATTCTTCTCGTCCATCATGTTTATAAGATGAGGCAACACCCCCGCCTCGATGAACTTGTCCTTCATGAGAGAGAGAGAGAGAGAAAGATGAAACAGAATTCGAAAATCAATCCTTTAATGCTCATCACACGAATATAATCACTACCCTCTTTTTATCATCTCCTTCATGCATCTAAGTTTGCGTGTTATCTCTGTATTAGTTCGTTCACAGATGTGATGAGTTTACAAGCACCGTAGTATATGAGAACTGATGGTGAGCAGGTGAGTGGACGTAGTAATGATAGATTTTTTATTTCTAGGGGCGGCCCCGGGCTATATTGATAAAGAGGCAAGATTGTTCACTTCTCTTTTTTAACTTTGGCCCACAGGTGAGTTTTTAAAAGACTATCATAGTTACATGACCCTGCCTTCTCTTCCTCTATACTCTTCTTTCTTCTTCTTCTTCTTCTTCCCTGCCCCCCCCCCCCCCCCCCCCCCCGTAACGCCACCCCTCGTCCTTTGGATATATCTTTTTGGTCCTACGTTTCTTTGATCCTCCGACCTCCGTCAGTAATAAACCCAACTTCATGCTCAGTCCATATAGTCCATGCTTAAACTATTGGCCCTTTGTCTCTTTTGTCTTTAGGACGTACTATCGGACAAATTATGACCACACCCCCTCGATAAAGATCTGGGCTACATGTATACCTTATTATCATCGTTGGCTGCTACCCTCTGTACAGCTTCTACTACTTCAACAGCGAAGAAGTTATAGTGAGCCGAGTAGTGAGAAGGGTCTTCGAGGGCCCTGCGAAGGATCTTGACTATGAACTCGATGTTGAGGCTTGTAGTATTGAGATCAATGTTCTCCTCCTCCGTCACGATGTAGGCCAAGATAAAAAGCGCCTGATTGATACGACACAACGAAGTTTGAAATCATTCAACGTTGAACGTGTAGACTCCTTTTTTAACATTCATCGCAAATACCATTGAATACAGAGAAGTAAATACTGCAGTCACAGATGTTTTTTGATCAAAAAGCCAATTAAACAGAGAACAAACATCTTTGATAATATGTAACAAGGATCATTCTTGGACGAGTCACCTTATTTAACAATAATACCCAAAAATGCAGTTAAAAATGAAGGCGTTAGACTCAAATAAATACCATAGATATTAAGAATGTATTTCAATTGCAGAATAAAATTAATCCTCACCCCCCCCCCCCCCACTCCTAATAAAATGGTAAGATATTTATGCAAATTCTAAGATAAAATGGTTTGACTTCTGGCCCAAAGCTTTGAGAAAAATTCAAATGAGAAAACAAAACAAAACAGCCCTTGACAGAAAGAAGAGATATATTTCAAATGCCTAAATGCACAAACAATATCCTTTATTTTACTAATTTCCCCCTTGCTATTAATTACTTTGAATATCAAACTAATATTTTTTTTTTTTAAATTAAATAATGGTTCTACATCAAACTAGCTAGGCTTTTGGGAGATTCCTCGACAATATCCTTTTGTCTTCTTTCTATGTAATATTTTTGTATCGAATGCTTTTTCAAATGCTGGAACATATTTCAGTTTTTTCATTGTGGAATCTGAATCAATCAAATGAAATAACATTGAACAGAGGTCCCAAACCTTTGCACGCAAAATGAAGAATCGACAATCCAAGAAAGGCTGTAGGAGTGCGGACGCCATATTCCTGCGAAAGACTCCTCTGTTGTCTGCGTGGTTTCTAGTGTAAAAATGTAAATGAAAGCTTGAACTGAAGGGCAAAATACATCTTCGTTGTTTCTCGGTAAAACTGGTTTCAAAAGCTTGATCAACCCTGTGATAATTATATGCAAGGGCGGCGGTACAGGGGGCAGGGGGCTATCGTCCCTATTTTTCAAGCAATCGAAATAGAAGAAAAAAGAGGAGGAAGAAAGAAGAGTATGGGAAAATGGAGGGCTGGATCGTGCAACTTTATCATACCCCTATTTTTTTTTTCAATTAAAACGTAGATAGATTTACCTATGGGTCATCTTGCCCCCCCCCCCCCCCTCCCCCCATCAGAATACCCTGGCGCGGCCCCGACTATTTGGATGTTTAAATACTGGAAATCACTAGGGAAAAGAAATATTATTTAGAATACAATGTATAACTCTTTGCCACCGGAAACCTGGCGGCCTCTGAGTTAAACCAATGGACATGATGGGGGATATAAGGGAATGGAGGCTCAAGGGATAGGCTTAAAGGTAGATACCGATGCAATAATCAAGGGGTATAAGGTAAATACCTGATGCTGGAGTCAAGGGGTATAAGGTAAATACCTGATGCTGGAGTCAAGGGGTATAAGGTAAATACCTGATGCTGGAGTCAAGGGGTATAAGGTAAATACCTGATGCTGGAGTCAAGGGGTATAAGGTAAATACCTGATGGTGGAGTCAAGGGGTATAAGGTAAATACCTGATGCAGTTGTAAAGCAAAGTAAGTATCTTCTTCAGAAGCTCCCTTCTCGACATCCATTTCAACTCTTCGTCATCACGATTAAGAGCTTCGACGTCAAAGAAAGGATCCCGGACGATGTCGAGAAGGAGAGGGATGGCCTCCTTGCCCATATTGCGACAAAGCTCATGGCTGATTTCTGTCAGTCGCTGGGCCGCATCCAAGAGGAGGTTGAAAGCAACATAGAAGGCGGGATGATTGATCTATACAGGGTAAGTATAATTTTGTGTTTATATACTATGTGCATATATACATAAGAATAATGGGAATGAAAATAATAATGACAATGATAGATATAGTTATGATAACAATGATTTTAGATGAATTGCGCACATTAGTCATAAATCAATATAATACGCATGAAGAATGGCCAATGTATAATCAATAAAAGTTCAATTTCAGTTAAAAAAACATCAAGTGCAGAATGGAATAACGATAATGACAAATGCAATTTGAAACAAAATACGACAAGAAAGAACATGCACTATTATCAGACCTAAGGATACTTGCTTTCCTTATCAGGGTGGTTTTCAAATTCTTTAAATAGTTCCTTACTAATGAAATAGACATTTGTGTAGACATACTTCTAGACGAAACTTTCACATCTGTCAGAGACAAGTACATGTGCTTCATGATATTTCATTTCTGACTTATGGAAATGTCTTCTCCTGCAAATCTATTCTCACACGCAGCTCTACTGGTAACATTCTAGAAATTTGCTCCTTTTTTTAAGCCTTTCCGAGTGTTTGAATCCTTTCTTCTGCTTCGGAATATATTGTTCCGACGAATTCCGTTGGACGAAAGCTTAAACTCAGCCTGCGTCCATCATGTCCATAGAGTTAGTAATTAGTGCTACGTAACTCCATGCCTGTGTAAGTGCATCGTCCTTCGCTCTACAATTCACTACGCCGTAAAAAAAAATTAGTGGGTAAAATTTTAACCAAACACGAGGATAATTGTGTCCAATCAACTCTGGACAATATTTTTCCCCCAATTCGGGCAACATATTGTCCAGTTAGGGTAAAAAATAAGCAGTAATTACTTTAGAATGGGCGAAATAACCATCAAATTGGATAAAAAGAAATACCCAGGCAAAGAAATGCCCAAAGTTGGTTGGACACCTAATTACCCTCAAGGCACATTTAAAAAATTTTACCAATATTTTTTAGAGTGTACGCTATGGTAATAATCGCAGATTATTACGAAACGAATTCCAGATTACAACATATACATATTCTTACCTGATCATTCACATACACATCCCCGCTTCTGATGTCAACCAAAGCCTTCGTAAAAATTTCGTGGAACCCTGCTTCGGTGAAGAATTCAACGCACTTCTTATCGCGTAGATTGCTCAGCTCACAAAGAGAAAGCAGGTTACCAAGTTCTGTTCCAAATGCTTGTGTTTTCAATCCTTCCAGCGTCTTTTCTTGTTTGCTCTAAAATAAATTGACATACACTCTTGAAAGGTTGAGTAGATATTTATCTAACATTGGTTTTGAAAATGGGCGAACATGCGATAGAAGTATCCCATAAAATTTGGTATGAAACTTTGGGATGAATACTTGAATTTATTTTCGATTTTGTTATTTGCCATTAAAGATATGAATTGTTTTTGTTTTTATGAAATGTAATCAAATAGTGAATAATTACCAATATAATATCTCCTTTGAAAATCGTTGGGGGGTTTTAAGTCAAGATTTGCGAACGTATTGTTTTCGTTTATAATGTACAACTTCCATTGGATAAAGATCTGAAAGAACAGTTTCGTGTGGAAATGAAATGATTTATTTCCAAATTGTAAAAGATACGGAACAAATATACTGACGGAATAAATTCCAAAGCCGTAACCAAGGTTGTTACTTCCTCAGTGCATTTCATACTTTTCCTATGTTTTAAAATCTCATTATGATTATACATTAATAGTTCTCAGTTTTATAAAAGCTGTTTAATTGTTTGTCAGATATTTTCGTATCAGTTAAAAATCAAGTGATTTGAGGACCTGGCTTGCCTTTCAATAGCAGTTCCAGTCCCGAGCTCTCTCCGACTATAGCCTACCCGAGGAGAATTCAGTCTCCTATTTCTTAAACATAGCCTACTTACCGCAATATCTTCATTGTCCATCTTCCTAGACCCTTGAACACTTCGGCCATCTTCGGTAGACTTCGTTAGGTAATCGTGAAAATCCTTGCACTCCTCTGTCTCGAAGCGTTTTATATCCGGGTGTCCGTTTTCGTGGATTCGATCCAGCGGAAGAAATAAGGCAGGTCGCTCCGGTGGCTGCGGGATAGGCTGAGAAACATAGCCCGGGTACTCTTGGCCTACAGGTCGACTAACTGGGAGTACAGTTTCACGAACGGCACTTTCGATCACTGGTGCGTAGACACGATTCGGTTGTCGGGGTCCCGCTAATGGGACTGTAGCTGTATTTCCGAATTGGAACCGTGACGATGGTACATCATACTGATAACGGGGACTAACGGGTCTGGGGTACTGTACCGTTTCGATGGGCCCAGTAGAAATCATATTTTGAGGAGCAACTGTCTCAAAGGTTTCACGTATGGGCCTACTCATTGTATTCGTCAAAATACTGATCGCAGAAAAAACGAAAAATCCTCCAAAAGTCCTAAACGGCAACGAGGTGCGTTTGAAATATTTGTTCTTTCTTACATTTACAAAAAACTCTTATTGTGATCATATTTCGATTAGAGTAAAACGCAGAAAGTCTGAATTATTCAAAGCATGTAGGTCTGCTGTTTCAGTAGCAGCACGCCAATATCCTTATGTTTTAGAGACTGGAACAAAATTGTCGTTGCATCATGAAGACGTGGAGATGTAGCTCTGCATTAAGATCTTTCCTTATATAAGCAAGCAGTCGGTCAACTGATGAACTGGACTGAGTGTACACCTATAAATAATTGATAAGCGCTAATTATAATCGCATTTTGTATACGTGGCTGCTGACATGATTTCCTGTTGCCTAACTTTCAGGAAGTGTTTGTACGAACCTCCAGATACACACCGTGCACCTACTATCATGCAATGACGAATACCAGTAAATTACATGGAAACTCAAAGGCATATGGAAAACAACCCGCACTTTATATGGCCTTTACCTAATCAGGCTTTGTCCAAGTTACACACACTGTAAGATGAACTTAATAAAATTGCTTCGATGGATTACCTCAATGAATTAAAGTAATTGATACTTTTTGAAATTACATTATAAAAACAAAGCTATGTTTCAGAAATGTAGGTAAGTAAATTTCACTTTAGTATGATCACACATGCAAATTTATTGATTGAACAGACCAGTGTATGTGAAGTAGAAGTTATCATAATCATTATTATCATTTGTGTGTGTGTGTGTGTAATTTGTGCTTTTTTAATATTGACCCACTGCATTTCAAATGAAGAATAACATATCATGAACAATATGACGGATCATATAATAAACTAAAATGTAATCAAAAATAACACAGTTATAAACAATAATATGCAATATGATGAATGAAAGTAGAATTTACTTGTGATGGTTATTTCATAGTCATAACACATAATGAACAATGCGTGAACCTAAGTTAAATAATTATTAGTATAGAGCTCCAACGACACACACACACACACACAATATCGTGGCATCTTAAGAAATAAATTGGTTGGAATTTTCTTGAAAATATAAAGTTTAAATTGCTTGGAATCTACGATTCAAATTTGTCTTATCTTTGCTTAAATGAATTAAAAATTCCCACTGCCCAGGGAAATGCCAGTCATAAATGTATGTACAAGTTACTGTTATTACTGATATTACTTTTTTATTTACATGTTTGTAAATGTTGTGTGTAAAGTTTTTATCTCAGGGCCCTTGAGGAGAGCAGTTTCTATGACTGAAATCAGAGTTTTTCCTAAATAAATGAAATTGAAAATAAATAAATGAATAAATCAATATAGGGCAAAATAGGACCTGAAAGCCAGATCACTCCATTTGATAATTTCAATTTCATTCTACCCGTCGAACTGCCAGGCTACATACCCCAAATGTTCAATATGTTGATCTGTTTTGGATAAGGAAACAATCGTATTGCGTAGGGGTATAATGTCCTCTACTACCATCGCCCTTGTACAAAAAGTTTGTTGGTTCCCATGATACCCACGGCACCAACAGGCTAATTTGACGGTATTCAGGTATTATGTTCAAATAACCATGGTGCACCATCACATTATCATGGTTGCACCATGGTACTGCATGAGGATACACTTTACAAGAGTGTTTGTGTAAGCAATTTGCATGACATAGCCGCGAACCAACCTAGCAAAATTTTGCACTGTGTTTAGTTTTTCACTAGTTGGAATATGAACATATATACTTAGGTACAAGGTGTAAGTGAAACAAACGAGACAGTGTAAAATATATATTCTGAACACTTCGGTCGAATGAGTATTTACGCTTGTCATGTGAGGTTTGATAATTGAACGAAAGCTTGAAAAGATATACCATAAAAAAAAGTGGCAGCCCCATCCACCAGCTAACAATCGGACGTTCTCCGGGGGCGGGGGGTGGGGGCTTATTTGTCTCAAGCCCCCAGAAATTTTTGACGAAATACGTGCAATTTTAATTTTATACATATTCTTATATTCGTTACAATTCTCCAAGTTCCCAGTAGCCTCCTCAGGTTCTGTGGGAGATGCAAAAACAAATAAACTTCATTTACGAGATTTTTAAAGTAAGGTCACAGTTGTAGGCCTGCAATATATATATATATATATATATATATATATATATATATATATATAAACACTGAAAGAAATGAAAATGGGAGAATAATAATTGCGTAGCTCCCTCAATGTTCCCCAGAGCTGTCATCCATTTTGAATCAAGGGTTGAAAAAAAGCCTCCGCCGGGGAATCGAACCCGGGTCACTGGCTTAGAACGCCTTGATTCAAAATGGATGACAGCTCTGGGGAACATTGAGGGAGCTACGCAATTATTATTCTCCCATTTTCATTTCTTTCAGTGTTTATTATTTACAAGGGAGTTGCTAAAGTTGTTTGCATTTGTCAAATTTCTCTCAATATATATATATATATATATATATATATATATATATATACTGAAAGAAATGAAAATGGGAGAATAATAATGGCGTAGCTCCCTCAGTGTTCCCCAGAGCTGTCATCCATTTTGAATCAAGGGTTGAAAGAATGCCTCCGCCGGGAATCGAACCCGGGTCACTGGCTTAGAACGCCAATGCCTTACCACTAGACCACAGAGGCGGGCCAGCAGTTAGGCGTGACCGAATCCAATTGACCGACAGACAGATTTCCAACCCTTTTTGATTTTTCATTTTGGTGCAGATGAGTTAATGAACAATGAGAAGCCGCGTGCCGCAGTTGGATTTCAGCAAGAAGCCTGGATACATGCATATATCAAGGCTTCGGTCACGCCTAACTGCAGGCCCTCTCTGTGGTCTAGTGGTAAGGCATTGGCGTTCTAAGCCAGTGACTCGGGTTCGATTCCCCGGCGGAGGCATTTTTTCAACCCTTGATTCAAAATGGATGACAGCTCTGGGGAACATTAAGGGAGCTACGCAATTATTATTCTCCTATTTTCATTTCTTTCAGTATTTATTATTCAGGTTATTTATATACAAGGGAGATGCCAAAGTTGTATATATATATAAATATATATATATATATATATATATATATATATATATATGTGAGACAATTGAGAGAATAATAGCGTAGCATAAATCAAAGTTCCCCAGAGCTGTCCTACCATTTTGGAATTTTGCAAAGGTTGAAAAAATGTCTCCGCCGGGAATCGAACCCGGGCCTTTGGCTATGAACGCCAATGCCTTAACCACTAGACCACGGAGACGGGCCAGTGGTTTCGGCGACTCCAAATTCGCTTAACCGACAGATTGACAAATCTTCAACCCTCACTAATCAATTCCTTTGTTGGTGGCAGATGAGTTTCGAACAATGACCTGCCGCACACCTCAGCTGGATCCGAGCGAATGCTTTGGGATACATGTATATGTTGGAATAATTAACATTTTGTGATCAGGTAACATATACAACAGCTTTGGCAACTCTCATGGAAATAAATACATGTGAGACAATTGAGAGAATAATAGCGTAGCATAAATCAAAGTTCCCCCAAAGTGCCACCAACAAAGGAATTGATTAGTGAGGGTTGAAGATTTGTCAATCTGTCGGTTAAGCGAATTTGGAGTCGCCGAAACCACTGGCCGGTCTCCGTGGTCTAGTGGTTAAGGCATTGGCGTTCATAGCCAAGGCCCGGGTTGATTCCCGGCGGAGACATTTTCTCAACCTTTGCAAAATTTCCAAAATGGTAGGACAGCTCTGGGGAACTTTGATTTATGCTACGCTATCATTCTCTCAATTGTCTCACATGTATTTATTTCCATGAGAGTTGCCAAAGCTGTTGTATATGTTAAGTGATCACTAAATATATATATATATATATATATATATATATATATATATAAACATATATTGAAAGCAATTTGACAAATGCAAACAACTTTGGCAACTCCCTTGTAAATAATAAACACTGAAAGAAATGAAAATGCGAGAATAATCATTGCGTAGCATGGTTCATTATGTGCCCCTGATTGCTCAAGAAAGTGATCTGGTGCTATCTTGCGTTGGAAAAATTGATCCCATTGATTGGTAGAATCTCGTTAATTCTATGATGATAAAAAGTGATGTGAAAAGCTATAGCGCTGTAAATTTCACGTTAACATCAGTCTAATGAAGCCATTCATGATACACCCCTGTAAAACAAGCAACAACAACGAAAAAAATCGAAATATACTATGGGTATATAGCTCAGTGTATTACTTGAACAGTTGAAACCTTGCTTTGAGATACATTTTAATCTCATTGTCTTACCCGTGCCCCCGATATCCCCACTCTCTCTCTCTCTCTCTCTCTCTCTCTCTCTCACTCGCCCTCTTTTACAAACTTTTTTCATTCACTCATTTCATTTATTTTCAAATTCTCATAAAAACATTAACAATTTATACATTCAACTACAAAAGGTCATGCATACATAAAAATACGAGAATTTGAAGGAGCCTGCAGAGGCCATTGGCCTTTCAAAGGCTGGGCTCTACAAGCGGTCCATTGTTAAACAGTAACACATTTAAACCATCGGTTTCATTATGAAAGCTTCCGTGTTCTTGTGAAGAGAATGGTTTAAAACTCGGATTTGAATACTCTCTTTAATTATTGATTCCGTCTGGTAATAATGCACCCTTTTCAAGTTTTCTTCTATATACCTTTTTTCTCTCTCCCTCTCTCATTCTACGACCTATACCCTCTTTTGTCTTTTTTTCCCTTCTCCATTTTTACTTTTCAATGCTCTTAGATGATTACACCAGTACTATTGGAAGTTCATTTGTCATACTCACCACTTGCACTCTCGATCTATTTCTTCCGTTATTCTGCTCTATCCACAATATATCTCACACTATGGAAATACAACTGTTATACATGTACGTATTTATCATTTACTACACCACAAAACAAATGATTTGTTTTATTTTCAATAATGCACCTAATAATAAATCATTCATGTACATATCATGATAGCCTCATAAATCCTACATAGGTGAGATATAACCATGTGATGAATTATATTTTGCCGTCCAAGTCATAAGCTAATCAAAATTCATTACTGTTGCAGTTTAAACTTCATTCTGTTCACCAGCAAAACTTTACAAAAACACAAATGATAATTTACATTTTATTCACTTAAATCAACAACTTTTGAAATTCATCACAGCCTATTAGGTTGCTTAAAGCATTTTCTCATGAATACTCTTGTCGATTTTATCTTTAAAAATTGATTGATTTTCAGCGAAATTTCAGGTACATTCAAGTTTTAAGTGTATTTGCAATTCATATTGGAAGTAAGTCTGCTAAGTTCATTACGCTTAGGTCAGACTAGAATACCTGTGGAGATGGGTGCAAGAGAATTAACCCATGCTTATCAAGACCTTTTTAGAGCAAGCATTTATTAAGCTGTTGACTGTGAATTAAGAACACTGAATTGCCAATTGTATACACTGTACATAAAAAGCCTTCAAGAACTGGAGTTATATTTCACTTGCATTTATCTCTCTCTTAGAATTTGTAGTCTGTAAATTCTAAAATGTAATACCAGCCATACGTAAGACAGATGCGGAGGCCAAATGACCATGGGGACTTTGATAAAAGCCACTATGTGTACATTTTAATGCAATTTACTGATGGGAAATATTGTTTTAGGAATATTTCCCAGTATTTCCCGTTTTCGTCCAAATTTGCTAGACGGTATTTACCGGTAAATACAGTCCACTCTGCATAAGTCGAAGTCGCATAACTTGAATAATCGCCTAAGTCGAAGGTCTGTACTGGGTCCCATTCCTTTATTTTCTATTGTTTTTGACCTCTCATAAGTCGAATTTTCTTTAAGTCAAAGCATTTTCTTCAGTCCGGTATTTCCTGGCCCAGTATTTACCGGCCAACCATGTTTTCTTCTGAATAAAGTACTTAAAGTGTTCATTCGTGCCATCAAAGAGTTAGTATGGTGTCTTCGCTCCAGTTGACAACTTTAATGACTTATTTCTCTATCTTCAGCAATGGACGGAACTGACTTACATGACCACAAACACACACATCACACACTGAAAATGGACGCTTGAAAATCCTTCACTTTGGCAACCTATCAGGACATATTGGAGCAAGGAGCCAGAGGCAGCGGAATGTCGGGCTTGAACAATGGAAGTGGAGGGGCAACTTTTGTTTGGCTGGCAAAAGGTGCCCTTCCACTTTCATTCTCTGAGCCCAACATTCAACCGCCTCTGCAAGGAGCACACTTCTCATGTACAGTAAATACACCATGAGTCAAATATATGATGTCTGGTTTAACCCATAGCAGTACAGAGCTTTCTTGAGGTCTAAATTAATCATCTTCAATCCTCAAATTGGCAATAATTTTTTTTTTCCATGCTTACATAGCTTGAAAAAAATAAATATGGATATAACATAAACCAAAATGAAATATAATTGTAAAATCTAATCAGAAATTGCCAATTTGAACATGGTAATAGTGATTATGTATTATTCACTTCGTTGCCAATTTAAAGAGTTTAATGATTAGTAACAGTTAAACTGCTTTAATTTGAGAACACCACACCATACCAATGGGAATGGGCTCAAATTTTTCAGTGCATTTTTCTCTTTCTGCTCATGTATGATATGTACTGCCAAACATTCTGGACCAACAGATACTGCAAAAGCGTCTCCTAAAGGTGACACTGTACCTCTATGGGTTAAGCAAGAAGGGGTTAAGCACATATACACAGAGTCTCTGAACAAAAACTTTTCATTTGAAATATATTTCTAGAGGAGCAGGATTCTTACAATCTTTTTTCTGTTTTGATAATGTCTTTTTCTCAGCTACATCTTTCATCATCTTTTCATAATCGGGATGATTGTCTTTGAATGAGATCTTCCAGAGTCGGTTCGGACTGGTCATGTGAGTCCCAAGCTTACTGCGTTGGCTCTCTCGGTCAATTTCATTCATCTCCCGGAACTTGGTTGTCACCGTGCAGTGGGGATCCCCTTTGAACCGTCGCTCATGTCGAACAAAGCCCTCTGGCGGGACAATATTGCCCTCAGTGTCCATGGGCGGAACTCGCATTTGGCTACGGAGCTTAAGGCGTTGGAAGTCTTGCAGCTCCCTCATGGAATGTGCAATGGCCAGGTGGCGTTTCTTTGGGTCATGGATGACTGGCACTTCGCTGAGAAATTTGGTGAAGGTATGGTCTCCCATCTCTGAGTGTGATGGAATACTGATGGGGTACATAGCTGCAATAGTCTCTTTCACACGCCTACCGGGCGTGGCAACCTTGTACCCTTCTCCGTGGCTAAAGTTTCTCCACACATTGCTGTTGTACTGGTCATCCCAGCGTGGTGGGAATGGTGGTGCACGCCTGCCACCCTCCACCCACAATCTGAATGCATCAGACGGCTCAGGCTTGCAAGACTCCTGCACGCTGATACGAAGCTTGTGGTTGAGTTCGATGTTCGACAAAGTCCTTGGTGGGAGTCGCAAGCACCTGGCCTGGATCGGTCTCGGTTTAAAAGGGGTCTGGTGGGGAACCTTATCATTGTAGAGGTATTCCCGTTCTTGTAGCAAAAGGTCAGGAGAGTTTTCAAAGTAGTTGGACAGAGGGAACACAGACACCTGACTTGACATCTTGAAAGTCAAACTGTCAACAAGAAGAAAAAAATACAGAATTAGGGAAGTGCTACATTCTACTGAATAGGCTAATTAATCATTTGTACCCTAAGCCATGACCCAGGACTGGTGCAAGGATATTTTGATGGGGGGGGGGGGGGGGAAGATGGCCCATAGGTCAATTTTTGATGTTTTAAATGAAAAAAATAGGGGTATTATAATAGTTGCAAGCCCTATAGGCCACTCTTTTCCCATGCTCTCCTCTCTTCTTCCTCTTTTTTCCTCCTTTTTCTTTTTTTCTTTTATCACTTGAAAAATCATAGGGGGCATTTGCCCCCCTGCCCCCCCCCCCATAGCGCCATCCCTGCCATGACCTGTTCATACTTACAACACACCTCTAACCCCTCTGGTGGCTCTGTTGAAAATGCGACTGTCCTTTGGTACAGGATATCTTTTTCCCTTTTGGAGATGTTATGGATTAATTAATACTACGGAATCTTGGAATTCTTAAGAATACTGTTATAACAAAATCTCGTTATAATTAACAAAGTAATTTTGCCGGTCCCACTTCTTTGCATTTTAACATTTTTTGCCCTGATAAACAAGTTTCCATATATAAAGAGGTAATCTCCTTGGTCTGGCGGAGTTTAATAGTGAGGTTACATATCATTATCATATTATTACATATAATAATTATACATTACATATCATAGGCCTACATATTCTAAACATTATTCAACATATTATCATGCAATATCATTTCAGCCTTTAAGATCTAAGATCTACCATGATAATTGTTAAGATATTTCCTTTTCAAAAAGCCAAACCCAGAGAATAGGGGACCGGAACACCAGCGCATGCCATAAAAGAATAACTTTAGAGAATTTTTTAATTACATACAATTTTACAATTACCACATGTACGATCTAAATACGTACAAAACTTACCTGCTTTTTTAAATATCAATTCTCAAATAAAACTGCTCTTTGGCTGCATTGTTTTCATCATGTTCTCTTTAAAATTTGGCCTTCAGTTAAAGCTCCCTACAGCCACATATCACTACAGAAATGCCTCTCACTTAGTTGTTATACAGCCCTGGCTGCCATGGCTGTATTCACTTTTGTTGTCAATGATGCATGTACCTCGTTGGACCCAATCATCCAGTACACTGGTCAACTACAATCTTGCATGGAAGTTGGAGTTGGAGAGAACTGAGAAAGCTATGCGGGTACGAGCAGTCGCCGTAAATGTAAGTTAGGTAGTAATCTCCTTTCCCTGTCTCGATGATTCACAATTTTGCATATAGATGGCTGCCTTTCACATCTCCTAAATGAAAGTCTCGGCAAACTCGGAGAACAGGGGATGCCAAAGTCTTTTTCCCCCTTTTTGTTTCGCTATGAAGCGCGATCAGAATTAGTAATACGACAGATCTTAGATTTCTACCTTCTTGAATCTTGTCACATTCTCTTGCACCTGTTGACAGCGTCAAGAACACTTTTAGTAAGGAGAGTCGATTATTTGTAGGCATAATACGAAAAGGTCTTACTATTTGTTTGAGGATGCATGGCAACATTTTACATATTCTCATATCTTATATGTTGAATTATACCTTCCTACATTTTCAAAGTCATTTTAAAATCATTCATAAATCTCATAACAAAATTCAACCACTTTTCAATTGATAAAATAACCAGTTTTGTATGATAAAAAAATAAACCACCCTACAAACTATCGGAACAGTCCAATAGGTTTCTTAGCAACCTTCTGAGCTGTTTGATTTACATTGTTCACTCCTTTGAACAAGTATGATGAAATCAACATAATTTATTCCCTTTTTGTACATGTACCCGATAAAAAATTCACACTGAAGTAAATAAAATATTTTTTCTTAAAGACACGTTGAAAAAATATATAATTACATGTAAATAATACGTTCAAAGTACTCCTGAATGGTAAAGCATCGCAGGGGTGAATAAAGTTAATAGAACAGCCAATTAAGGTTCGTCAGAGCTTCGATGAATTCTGTCGATGGCCCAAATCTGTTTTTAAAAATGATAATTTAGTCATATCTGCATACATATGGAAGCATCAAATGGATATATTCAGGAATAAGGATGGATAGTTACATTCCCACCATATTGCATGTTGGTGAGTATGGCTGGAAAGGAGTAAAATTGAAGGAGTGAAATACGGAGATTTTAGTGTGTGGTCCCACTTGTTAGAATAAGTGTTTGCATTTTGATGTAGCCGTACATGTATTGTAAGCACAGGCCAAACACCCGTAGATCTAGATCTAAGTCAAAACATTAACGGCGTTTTGAATAGCGAAACTAATTTGCTGCCGCGAACGCGAAATACAAAGACTTAGGCCTAGATCTTCTATAACATATAAGAAAAGTTTTGATTTTCACTTACCAGCAATGTTCCTGAGGCTCTCAATTTTCCCCTTTCTGCTTCAATATCTCATTATCTGAATTGAATGAAGATTATGAACTGAAAATGGTGAATTTTAACTTAATTTAAGAAAAAAACTGACGCTTATCGGACTCGTAGGTCGACAGCTTGTCGTCGAGTAACACACACAAAAGCATGCTATTCAGTTTCGATACAGACTTGTCGCTTTTGCAGGACAAGGTCAGTTCATTGACCGAGTCACAGGATGAGTGGGGCCAAACACCCGTCGTAGGCCTAGCCTAGGTCAAAACGGCGTTTTGAATGGCGAAACTAAATTGCTGACGCGAACGCAAAATACATTGACTTTGATCTTCTATAATACTATAATAGAGAAGAAAAGTTTTGATTTTACTTACCAGCAATGTTCCTGAGGCTCTTAATTTTCCCCTTTCTGCTTTACATCTGATGAATGAACTGAAAATGGTGAATTAAAAAAAAAACAACTGACGCTTATCAGACTCGTAGGTCAACAGCATGCCATTGAACGGTTGAGTAACACACAATAAAGGGCTTTTACTAAACACTTGGGTCGTGGTGTGGCGCGGCCCGCTGGAAAACACTCGGGTCGCGGCTCACTGAGCCAATTTTCTTTTTATGGTGTCTTCAAATCGGCCCTCACAATGGGAAAATTTTATAAATTCACGTCGCACATGACCTGTTGTCGAGCGTACTTTAGGGCCACCATATATGTTGATTGCTAGCCCGCCCACTCTGCTACTAAACTGTACATGTTTCTGTCTTGGCCTTGGTTTCCATGCCTTGGCCTTGGCCTTGAGGGTTTGGGCCTTGATTACAACACTGCATCTGCACATGACTTCACACACATTTTATTCAACATACTGTGATACAATTCAAATGATATCAGCTAGTTTTGTTCTCTCTTCTCATTGTTTTTTCACAAACTGTTCAACTTTAATGTAAGCTAAGTATCTGTCTACTTCTGTTTATTCGTGAGTTTACTTGTAATGTAGTTTATTATTCCTCATCAATCATTTTTTTTCTCTCTCTCTCCCTCTCTCTCTTTATCTTTCTCTTTGGTTTGTTTATCACATTTCAATTGAAAGTACACCAGGGGCCTGTTTCTAAAAACCGTCATAAGTCAACTTCTCGGCTAAGATCGTAGCTAGTTGGCTAGTTGTCTGCTACGTGTTTCACGAAGCTGTGTTTGCCAAGATCAGCGCCAACATCCCGACTAAGAACTTATGACGCCTCTGACCCTATCATATCTTTTTTCCTTGATATGCAGTGCCATTATATACCACTAATTCGGTAGATTATGGCTGGCCAAAATACATAGATTTTAGAAAGTAATTCAAATCTATCTTTTCTAAGGGTTCATGCAATCAGTAATTCATCCTTGCTCATGTATATTTCATGTTTCATATGAAATGATCTGCAAAAAAAGTTTCCAAGGAGGTTTCTCCCGTGATTATAACATTTCACAAAACAACGCAATTCTGCCACGTCGGGCAAGACATAGTCAAAGGGATAGTCTGTAGATTTCAGACCTATATTTATTCAAAGATAAGTCATATCGTAGATTTTTAAACAAAATACTTTTTAAGACACATGTTTTAGCTTGTAATTTGCCAAAATTTATGCATATCAACGTTTTGGTCAAGACATGACGCTGAATAAATATTTAATTTGCTTCCTTTTTCCGATCATGCACATAAGGGTTTATTTTGCAAATTTGATTTCCAGAAACAGGCCCCATATGGCAAGTAATGTGCTGCTGTGTATACTTTTTTTAACAATTTTCGTTTTTTTGTTTGTTTGTTTGTTTGTTTGTTTTATAGAACACCGATGACCTGCATGTACCAGCAAGATGTCAGACTTCAAGGCAAAGTACCAGGCACTACAAATCCTTCAACGCCTAGCAACTGGGGAAAAAGTACCAGACAAGGGAAGAGGTCCAAGGCTGTCACCCCAGAAACCTGGCATCCAAAACTCCAGTGATGTCCTGAAGGAAAAGTACAGCGAGCTTGCAGAGCTGGTGGCACTCCATCGCCTAGAGAAGCAAGCTGTGTCAGCCCTGCAGAAGATGTATGTGAGTCCCCCCAAAGGGGAAAGGAGATCTAGGAGGAGAAAGAAGGATGGAGAGAAAAGGAAGAGCAAGAGGGAGGATGGGGAGAAATATGAATCCAAGAAGCAGAGGCCTTTGTCTGCTTCATCTTCCTCATCTTTCTCATCAGTAAAGTCGCATTCTTCATCTGCTTCATTTGCCTCAAGGACATCTTCACTGTCAAGTTCATCCTCTATGTCAAATTCATCAAGGACATCTTTTTCCTCAAGTAATTCACGGTCATCATCAAAGTCCAATTCCTCCAGGTCGTCTACAAAGTCGAGGTCATCATCAAATCCCAAACCTGTTGAGAGGCATTTTGTCACCATTGTTGAGGAGGAAGAGGAAGAGGAGGTCATCGATCAGGATGCCATTGAGGAAAGGCAGATTGTTGAGTTTGATGAAGAGTTTGCCCAGGAAAATGAGGAGGAAGCAAGGTGCAAAAAAGAAGCCTCCAAACGCACAAGGCAAGTTTCGTTTCTTCTGGAAACCCAGGAAGAGAGTAGTGATGACGAGGATGATGAGGAGGAACAATGTGAGGATGCTTTTGACGAAAAGGAGAGATTTGTCCTGGGAGAGGAGAGCTCATTTTCCTCTCATCAACAAAGAAATGGTGGAGAGCATGATGCTGGAGGCCCAACAACACATTACATTGAGATCGAGAACAGTTTACTACGTGAGATTCTAAGTCCTAGATCTCCGCGACGTGGACTGAAGCTGTCACCAAGGTCTGGGGAGAGGTCCCCAACCAGGGGGAGATCTAAATCACCTAAGAGGAAACAACGTAGTCCATCACCCAAGAGGGCATGGGAAGTCCTCAATGCTGTGCCACTTCCTCCAAGACCTGTAAAGGACATTAAACCATGTGATCATAAACTTAGCAACACAGATAATCCTGAAATTAAAAAGTGGTTGCGGCACAAAAATGCTCTGATTCGTCGGGAGAGGAAGGTGGAACTGAAGAAAGAGCGGGAGAAGCAAAAGGCTGCTGAATCAGCCAATCAGAAAAGAGAAGACAGACTTGCAGAATCAGAAGAATATTATGACACTTGGGTTAAGCAGAAGAAAAGGGATTTAAGGCGGCTACGCAGGGAGGAGCGGCTTAGGGCAAAGGAGGAAAAGAGAAGACAGGAAGAAGAGAAAGCGAAACGAGAGGAGCTCTTCCAAGAAAAGCAACGTTTGTCAGTTTCTTCATTCGGTGAGAGGGTCCCATCTCCAAGAAAAGAGAAAAATAGGCGGAAGAAGCCTGAAAAGGTCAGATGTGAAGAAAACAGTTCTAACCTCAAACAAAGTACTGAAAAGGAGAAGAGCAAGACTGAAGATTTCCTTGGGAAGAGAACATTTCCATCATCAAATCCTTTCAAGGGGGTGACATACGATGAATGGATGAGACAAAAAATGAAACAGGATGATATAAATAAAAAGAAAGAAAGACAGAAGCAGAAGATTGATCCTGATATCAAGAACATCATTCCTGGTCTCGCCAAAGAGAGGATCGAGAGAGCAAAGAGTGGGAAGGGAAAGAAAGTCAACAGTAGTTTGCAGAAGGAGAAGGATGAGCGTCCAGAATGTGATCGTGCTTCATTGGAAACGGCAGACCTGCCAAAACCCTATACATGGCCCAATGATGAAACAAGCCCCTCCACCCAGAAACATCCCCAAAACAGCAGTGGCCTGCAGGGCAAAGTGGGACTTCAGAGACCATCAAGTGCCAGAAATCACATCCGAAATGCACCCCGCCAACAGAGAACACCCTCTTCGAATTCTGGTAAGGTGCAGCATCCAGATGTGTTTTCACCATCCTTCGCTCGACCCGAGCCACAGGGCAGTGAGAGTAATGATGATCACTCCGAGCACAGTGCAAATATACAGAAGGGTAAGACTTCACACGAAAGCAAAGTTAGTAGCAACAATAAGGGTAGGAATGAAAGTAGGGATGAGCTTATCTGGGATAAAGCTTTGGTTGAAAGAAACCATTCACATCCCATTGCTAATCCTGAAGATTTGTCTATCTTTCTGACAGAATTTGATGGCTAGTTTGAGATTTTAGACACTTTTGCTGACCCTGAAGATCTTTCTTACAGTTTGACCAGAGTTCTGTTGGTACCTTAAAATTTTCTATCCTTCTATAAAAACATGCATTTGTAAATAACCCTTCTGATATTGTTTGTTAAGAGTCCAAAGCTAAAACTCATAAAATGAAATATCAAGTTAACAGCATTGTGTCTTCCAGGACTGATGTTGCCTTGTGCTGGGAAGAAATTTAGTTGGATCCTGTAGGCTATGCCCTCAAAAATGAAGCAGGATTAAGGTTGCAAGACCCAACGTTTCAAAAATTAATGATCCCATTAGGCTACAAGAACCCCTACATGTAGAATGACCACAAGGCTTTATAGACTCCTACATTGAAGTCGAACTCTTTTAAAGTACTGGTTACCCATCCAAGTTCTGCAAAAAAGGGACAAAGAGTGATTTGTCAAAATTTCTTGCTATCAGATTAATTCAGGGAAAATGAAAAATATTTATTGAATTAATATTCAGCTCTTCCATAAATTAGCCAAATTCATCAATCCAAATGCACAAGAATACGCAAACTAATGACAATCAAAATGTTATTTTTCCATCATATACAGTACATACATGTACTGCACTTGCAGAAATTCATATAAAATTCTTGAAATACTTTCTTTGTTTTTAAAGAGTAAGAGGAAGGGTACTAAATGTAAAGGTTTTTCACATTTAAGCAAATGTGAAGTGATTTTCCCTGCAAATTATTAACAAAACCCTCACCACTCTAATATGTTTTTCCAGATATTGATTTTCTCATTGTTTTCCCCCTTGAGGAGGGGAGGGGGGGGGGGGGGGAATTCGGGGATTCTCCCATGACATCATTGAAATACATGTAAATTGATAACTGTTATTGAGAATGAGCTTTGAAAAAAAGAATCACTTGCATTCATTTTGCAGTGATAATTTCACCTTGAAGTTTGTGAAATGCAGTGATTGCACACAATATGGGTTTGTGCAAAAGAAGAGGGGTTTTTTTTTTATTTGTTTTTTTATTCTTAAACACACGTTCACACGTTAGTATCAATATGCCTATAGCATTTTCATTTATTTGATGTATGATAAAAGAGTAATGTAGATAAAATACCTTGCTCAAGGGCATAAGTGCCGTACCGGGGATTGAACCCCCTATCCTTGCGTCTCCAGTCAAGTGCCTTAAACCACTGGACCACAGCACCTCTACAGAGAAGAGGTTCTTTTACCATACTTGTTCCTTTGACAATTGCTCAGCAGTCAGTTACGAACCAATAATACATTTACTTCAAGTTCATAACCAAAGCTTTTATCTTTTACTTTTTTTTATTAAAATCACAAATGTCGCAGGAGCATACGGTGATACCATAAACTAGGGGTCCAAGTTGTGATATTTTTGTTGTCCCAGTTACATAAGGAACTTTGAACTATATTGAGGCTATCAAAATTGTCATGAAACTAATTAGAGTTTGGTTGTTCTACCAAATATTGAACAGAACATGTATGCCCTAAATGTTCATTTATTAGATCTAAGATGATACTTCACACTAGTTTCATGACAGTTTGGATGGCATATGGTTCATAGTTCCTTATGTACAGTAACTAGGACACCAAAAATGTCACAACTCACCCAAACATCATTACATTGTATGCTATAGATTTGGTGTAAGATGCTTTGATATGATTATATCGTCAAGATTTAGTGTCAGTATTACAAGTACATGTATCATGTTATGCATGGCCAGCGGACAAAGTTTTCAGTTATTTATTCTAGATGACCATAAAATAATTACTATTGAAAATTTATGTTTCTTGTGGTGAAATGTGTTTATTTACAAGAACAGTGAAATTTTTACATGTAGAATCTCTGCATACATGTTGTGTAAGCAGAGTACTGAAGCATTAGAATACACATGTATAATGTATGTTTAATGAATGAATTTAGAGAGTTTTTTCTTTTTGTCAAGCTACCAAGTAGAGCGAGATTAACCCATAGCAGTACAGAGCTTTCTTGAGGTCTAAATTAATCATCTTCAGTCCTCAAATCGGCAACAAAAATTATTTTTTCCATGCTTACATAGCTTGAAAAAAATAACCATGGATATAACATGAACCAAAATGAATTGTAAATGTAAAATTTTAACAGAAATTGCCAATTTGTACACAGAAATAGTGATTATGTATTTTTCACTGCGTTGCCAATTTAAAGAGTATAATGATTAGTTACAATTAAACTGCTCTAATTCGAGAACGCCACACCATACGGCGTTGGGAATGGGCTCAAATTTTTCTGTGCATTTTTCTCTTTCTACTTATGTATGATATGTACTGCCCAGCATTCTGGACCAACAGAAGTACTGCAAAAGTGTCTCATAAAGGAGACACTGTACATGTACCTCTATGGGTTAAGGGATCCTGCTGTTCATCTGTCCAAAAAAGTTTCATAAGTGTTAAACACTTATGAAACTTAAAATAACTTTGTGACCATTTGCCAGTTTGTTAATACCAAACTTGGATTAGATGCTCTTTACATGTATATCTCAATGTCATTTGAGGGTCAAAAGTAATGTAAATAGGTCAAAGGTCAACTGAGGTCAAATGTAAAATGTACCTGCAAGTTTCTACTTAGGTTGGTACATGCAACTTCAAGCCATAAGCCCATTTGTAACCTATACTTGGATGGTACATGTAGATGCCTCACAGGGACTTCAATGTTATTGGGGGGTCATAATCATGTTTGTAGGTCAAAGGTCATTGAGGTCAAATGTTAGAATATTCCTGCAAGTTTCTGGGATGTACATGCCTCACACGGACCTCAATGTTATTGGGGGGTCAAAGCCAGGTATGTACATGTGGGTCAAATTTCAAATGAGGTCAAATGTTGAAATATTCCTGCAAGTTTCTGCTGGGGTTTGCAACCTTTGAACCTGCCTTGGATGGTAGATGCCCTATTTGGACTTCAATATTATTATAGGCTTCACAAAGTTTTAAGTCAAAGGTCAAAGGAGGTCAAATACATGCAATGTATTAAAATCTAAATGTACATGTACTGTACCCGCACGAATGATGGCATATGGGCGGGTCAAGACACATTATGGCTCTAGCCTTGTCTTATACCATTTTCAGCATGCTTCCGATAATCAGTATAACCAAAATATTGGATTGAAAATTATACTAACATTGTTTGTTATTAATTTGTTGAAATAACATTTGTCAGATTTGCCTTACATGCAGATTGTACAAGGACCTTACATTGAAAAGAATCACACTACATGTACATCTAAAATCAAATTGTTATAACCTGATGAACTGTGATTACAGGTTTGTACCAAAGGGTTATTTTATTGTGGAAAAAAGGTCACTAGTGGAAAGAATATTTGATTTTCCATATCTCAGGTGTCCTCACATTTGAAGATCTCAAGTCCTTTTCTATCCCTTATCGGATTTACCTCATTATGTTTCATACATGTGGATTTCTTTTCCTAATTTTGCAAAGTTTTCACTCTAATGCCAAAGATCTTTTGAGTAGAAGAATTATGTACATCAAAAACCTCTGAAGATTTATTCTGTGATGAGTATTTTATAATAGTCAGTACAGAGTGTGCTACAGTTTTGTCAAGTATGAGGATGACTGAACAATTCACGTCTTGCAGAACTTCAACGAAAAACGACTCGAAAATTTATGTACCGTACATCAAAAATATAATCGGGGGAAGGGGTGTTTTGTTAAATGTTTTCATGAAAGGATAAGTTGTAGAAATAAAGATATTACTACAGTATATAGATGTAGAAAATGAAATACTGAATACAGTACATAGAGACAGGTTGAAGTTATGAAAAAATTAAAAATGCATCTGCTGGCTGTGCCTCCGTTCTGCCAAACACGCAACATTATTTTAAAAATATGTTGTAGTCATGTTGTTATGTATACATGTAGTCAGGCACCTTTAACAATGGAAAACTGTATTTTATTACACTGAATTAAGAAATGGACAGAACAAATTCATGTAGCGCTTTCATGAAAGTTTTTTTCAGATGCAATAGGGAGCAATTAGGTTTGTGTTTTAACTAATATACTGGTGTTGTGAGTCTTAGTAATTAGTCGATTAGTGTGTGCGATCTTGAATGTATGGTATGTTTTAGGGATGGCTTAAAGCAACTAACGTCATTTTTAATAGTTAAAGTTGCAAGCAGTACTTGCTTTGTTAAATGTGACAGATGTGTTGATCAGTGTCTAAAGAACATTGTATATTTTTGTGCTATAATAGTGCATTCATGTACACTGTAGGTTGAATCTGTCGGTCTCCTGGGATGTCATGTTTCCAGTCCAAGTCAAAAGTTTTCAGCTTGGAAAATGTGTATGAGTTCTAAAAGCTAATTCGCTACATATATATCATAAATTGAATCTTTTGTTTGAGATTTGAATGATGTTGGCAGTTACAGTGTACCAATCACCAAAACATGATGCTCTATTTTACGTATTAGTGGGAATACAGTATCACTACTATATATTCAAAATATGAGCTTTGAATATTACTTCAATATACATGTATATATTCTGTATAAGTGACTAGTGAGGTACATGTACATATAGACCAGTCAACATACCCGCACGCACAGGCATGAATTAGGGTGTTTTAGATAATCAAACACCAGATCAATTCCACAGGTGCCATGATTGTGTCGACTTACATGTATATTGTCCTTTCAAAATACTGGGGGTAAAGTTGGGGGGGGGGGGGGAGGAGGTATTGAATTTCACACATACGGTACATGTGCAAGCTGTGCTGTACACAGTTTATGTTGTTTGGTTTTATTTTTTCAGGTGATCGGTATACTTTAATCCATTGCCTACTGATAAGCCCATATGGACGCTGCATCTGGGCCCTGTTTCATAAAACGTATCAGTAACAAGGTGCAATAACTGTTATAAGCTACTGAAATCCTTGCATCTGATTGGCTAAGAGCAAATTTGTCATAGAAATGTGGCAGTTAGTGTTACTGATAACAAATTTGATGAAACAGGGCCCTGTAGTACATCCATGGCCGCTGCATCAAGCTGGAATTGGAGCATTAACATAGGGTTACATGTAGTTAGTTGATTTTCAAAATTTTAACATACATATAGTGTTCCTGAAATTCAGTCACATTCCAAAAGTAAGGTGAGAACAGAATTTCACATTTTCAAAAGGTTACTTCATGTCGATGCTTTTGTTGATATTTTTATGCTTACAATTTATTCATCTTTCAAGTATGTGCCAAGTCTTTCATTGATAAATGTGAATTAGACGTTCTGAAATGTGTTGTGCATGACATTTGCTGCCTGGAATAGTGCATCCCAAAATAAACTGCAATTTAATTGTAAATAGATGTTTGTGTGTGTGTGTGTGTGTGCTTCAGAGAGAACAATATGGATTAAAATTGCTAGGAATTGTTTTTGGACCATTGTGAATTTCAATAGCTAGTTAAAATAAAATTAGCAGTTGAAACAACAAATTATTCATCTTTTAATTTTCTATTGGCTTGCTGGGTAGTTCTGGTTTGGTTGTGATGATGAATGTGTTGACATCGTCCAGAGGGTTGGTGATTTTGTTGATGACGGCACTAAAGATGATGTTGGTTGTGATCCTGATGATGATGGCGATGATGATAATGGTAGTGATAATGGCAGCAGTGCCGATAATGACAAGAGGGGATGATGGAGATGATGATACACATGAACATGAAGGAAGCCAGGATGATAATAAGGGTGGTGATGGTGATAATGGCGATGATGATGGCGATGACAATGAGAAGTAGCATGTGATGATGACGATGATGATGGTGGTTGATTAAAGTTATTATTGCGAGGATGATGATGTTGGATTGAATCACATTATCATGCTACAATTATGACAGGTTTTTCAGTTGCATTTGAATACAGCGTACATTATTGTACGTCTGCTAAGTGCAAAAATAATCATAGAGGCTCGTTCACAAGTAACCCAAGTTTCTTATATGTAAATGAATACACCTGTATTAACCTGGACAAAAAATCGTAACTGTACATGTGCACCTGTAGACATATAAATTGGGAAAATGCCCATTTTTTTCCTCCACAGTTTAAGCAGCAGATATGCATATCTGAATGAGGTTTACATTAGATGCAAAATGACAAAAGTTAAAGACATTGGTTAACATTGTTATGATATTTTTAAAAATCTCATTTTCTTACTTGCAAAATGGGATAAACATACACTGTAAGGGTTATAGTGTAAAAATACCAGTCTGAAAGTTTCAGAGTATAATATACACAGGAAGTATTTTTAAATATTAGAAATGTGAACCAATGTTTGAAAAATATACCAGGGTCGGTTGCACAGACTAGACGTAAGGAGTGCGCATGCACACATGGCTCACTGGACCGTACTGTGTGTATTGGCGTATCACGCGGCGGAAGGCAGATAACAGTATTTTTTAATTCGTGCAAAAGGTCCTCTTGGTATATTAGGGAGTTTTCGCAAACACGATGGGAACGTTAATTTTACGTGTCATGTGCAAAATTCCGTACTGCACATGCTCAAATCCCCCAAACTCTCCGTCCTGCTAAAATCGTTCCCTATAGTGTACAGATCAGTGGTGTGTATACGCACAGCGTCCCTGTATAACCGAACAGAGAGCGAAAGCTCCAAAACATTGTATGACGGGGCCGTATCTTTTATTGCTGCTTCGTCCTAGAGGGACGTTCCCGTCGTGTTTGCGAAAGCTCCCTACTGTCTCTTGAGACAAATACTAATAAAATCACGGTTTGCTTCTAACTTCCAGTTTTTCATTCCGAAATATGGTTGGTTTCAGGGTTTTAGTTTGAGAATTTTTTTAAATCAGCTGCTTACAAAGTGAGCCAATGCCTTTAAAGGTAATGTACAGTTATGGTAGCAAAAAGGAAATATGGCATGAAACTGATTCAAGATAGTCGCACATAGTCCGACTTGCATAAAAAGGTATGTGAGATCCATTCATAATTTCCAATGAATTTCAATGTAAATACCTGAAATGAACGCACTCAGCCCTACACTAGGACCCCTGCGAGCTGACCACTCCCCACAAAACAATCACAAGACTTTGTTACATTTGTCGCGTCAACATACATGTAACTCTCATTGGTTTTACGCATGCAGACCCAGTGTGACTTTACATTTCTGATGCGAGATCATTAATAATTTTTGCTTTTCATACATGTTTAACAATCAACTTTAGGAGGAAGAAACTTTGCAGAATCTTTTTCAGTTTTGCTTTTATCTTGCTGCTTACCAGCTAAAAGTAAAGAAATCAGACGTAAAATTTTTGAGGGCCTACCAAAACTGTACGTTACCTTTAAAGGCATTGGCTAACTTTGTGAGTAGCTGATTTAAAAAATTCTCAAACTAAGATGAAACATGTGTATGAGTACTTGTATTTGTACTCAAAAACCCTGAAACCAACCATAATTTGGAATGAAAAAGTGTAAGTTAGACGCAAACGGCGATTTTATTATCCTTCGTCTCACAAGACAATCACTATGAGGACCACTTTGCTTGAATTTGAAAATGCCGTTATGTGCCTCCCGCCGCGTGATTCGCCAATACACACAATACGGTAAGGTGAGTCATACGCGCATGCGCACTCCTTATGTCTATTCTGTGCAACCGACCCTCGTATAGTTTTCAAACATTGGTTCACATTTTTGATATTTAAAAATACTTCCTGTGGATATTATACTTTTGAAACTTTTAGACTGGTATTTTTACACTATAAACCTTATTGTTTATCCCATTTTCAAGTAACAAAACAAGATTTTTTTAAAATCATAACAATGTTAACCAATGTCTTTAAAGTGATTACACAATGGTAATTTTTTTTTTTTTATATATGATCGAGAATAGAATTCTAAGAAGAATAACATTAAAAATTTGATGATTTTCAGTGGAAATCAATGCATTTTGGCTAATTTTCTCATAAAAAGTCAAGAGTTGACCAAAAAATTTGAGTATGAGGTATGACGTAAAAGTGGCTACCCAGCTTCGCGCACTGCAGTTGTGCTGCGCGCTGGACTGTACAATATGTGTTATACTTTGCGCGCATTTTACTAGAAGTGCGCGACAAGGTACCCACTTTGACGTCATTTTGACGTAAAAGTGGGTACCCAGATGAAACTGGGACACAGCTGAGAGGTCAAAAATATCCTGAAATCTTACCACATTTGGGGGTTTCCTTGGCAACACGACTTTTTAAAAAACTTTAGGCAGATGATTTTTTGCTTATAAAATCATGCTCTTTTAAATGAGCTAACATTGTTTCAGCATTGGGTACCCCCTTTAAGGTCCTTCCAACTCCAGAAGATGATTTCAAATACATGCTACATACATTGACGAGTACAAAACATTGTTAAAGCAATATAACTGTGTCATTCATGTCACATTCAATGTGATATTTAATGCTGTTGCCTTAATTGGGACATTATTTCAATTTTGAAATACATTTCATATATTATATACACAGAACAGAAAACATTTTCCTTTATAATCATCATTTGAAATGATACAAATTTCTAGGGAAAGAATCAATAATATAACTGTATCATTCATGTCACATTCAATGTGATATTTAATGCTGTTGCCTCAATTGGGACATTACTTCAATTTTGAAATACATTTCATATATTATACACACAGAATCATTATTTGAAATGATACAAATTTCTAGGGAAAGAATCAATAATAATTATAATAATGACAATTTGTAAAGCGCCATATCCATTACATATAATGCTCAAGACGTTTGGAAAAAAAAAATTAACTACAAAAACTTAAATATATACTTAATCAGAATTTGAAATGTTCCAAACTATATTCTAACAAATGAAAAACTAAACAGATGCAGATTATCAGCTTAACACATATAGTAAAGAGAAACTATCATCACAGAATATTTTGCTTTTCAAGTTGGGGGTTCCATACCACTGAACTGCAGAAATTATGATAGGGCAATTAACTACAGTGTTAATGTTTTAGGATTTTTTACTGTTTGCTTGTTTTCTTTGTAATTTTGATTTATTTTTTGTTGCTAAAAGGTGTTTTTATTGCTTACTTGTCAAGAGTTTTGGGGGGTGACAAGGCACACATCGCCACTCCAAGCCAGTGGAAAGATCACTCCCAGGTGCCAGGGGGAGCTCCCTCTCAAACAAAAAAAAAAAGTTTGTATGATGGGGGGACCTAAAGCTACACACTTTGTTTTCAGCAGCTGAAAAGTCACAGAAATAATTGGATTGAGCAAATTTCACTTCTATATCTTGATTCTACATATTCGAAATTTGATTTGTGGAGTAAATTACGATGGGTTAATGTCGATATCAATGCCTGTGTCAAATTTTGTTGTGAAAAATGAAGGGGTCCTAAAGCTATGCACATGCAATAAATGAATGCAAATCTTAATATTGAAATTGACTGTGTGTATCAGTGTGTATTCTACCCTGATTTGAACGTGTCGCATTACACATGTATGTGATTTGTATATGGTGCGTAGCTTTAGGACCTCCGACCATACAGACATGTATGAGCTTACAACGCTGCAGCTTGAGAGATATTGCACATTTTCATAAACTCAGTAAACATAAAAGTGACAGGTGTATAGACTAGTCAACATATACCGTGGTACATGCTCAACTCAAGAATACAGAACGAACGTGGGTTGATGATATTCTTCATTTATTCTTCATTTTCTTCGAACTCCTCAACCTCTAACCCAAAAAATGTTGGGTTAAGATTCTGGACTCGAATTTATACGTACAAACTGTACGCATAGATCATTTTCAAGTGTTTGGTCCCCTTTAATGTTTCGATATATTTGGGAAATGGAAAAAAAAGTATGTATTACAATGGCAGTAGTACTACGTAATTGGTTTCTTCACGAAAGTGTATGAATAATCTTACCTTTATCTCAGAAGTGAACCAGTTCCTACTCGGCACATGGTACAAAAGATCCAAAATATCCATAGACCTTATAAACTCTGTGAATGTTAGAATAATCATTTCCTTAATTCATGAAGGTTATTTCTGTGATTGTCTTCCAGGGTAACTGCTTAATACGAAAGGAATACAATCCCTTTAATTGTATGGAATGCACTGCTGAAGCATACTGATTGCAAACATGTAGCTTTGATGGGCATGTATTTTCTTCTTCTTCTTCTTCTTCTTCTGTAATAATTTTCAAAGGGCTCTGCAGCCTATCACGATGATGAACATAGCTTATGATTAGGAGTGTGGGCTATTTTCAAGGTAGGTTGTTAGATGTCTCTGAAAGCTTTCAAGTGAGACTGCATTAACTACAGAGCTTGGAAGTGAGTTCCATTTTGTTTGTATGTTGGTTTTTCTTTTTTGAAGTGGGTCTTACAAAAGAATTTGGTACACTGCAAACTACCTTCATTAAATCAAACACAGATAACATTTACAGCTGGCATGTTAAATCACTTTCCCTCAGCCCTACCCCTCAATTGCAAAAGAAAATATTCAAGATTTTGGATAGATCACTGCATGAAAGTATCATTTTCTAAGCAAAAGATAGGATGCATGGACTTCAACGCTCAAAACAAAAATTCCCACCAAATGTTTTTTTTTATCATAATTAATCCCAAGAAACTAAGGAAATTCATTTCCAACCCCTAATTCTTACAAACACTGTTATTACTTCATAGTATTCACATCCCTGTATTTTGGGCTGACTTAGTCTGCATGCAATAGAGCCTAAAAGATATTAATCATACGTTAGCAAATGACAATTGACAGCTGTCTCAAACCATACCACAGTCAAAGGACCACTTTCCATTTTAGATGCCAATACATCTGTAGTGAGTTGTAAATGTCTTACCAACAATCACAGTTCAACTGATTTTGTTCAAACATGCACCAATCTGCTTCCTTTAATTTTCTGACTTCCTTTGATACGATTTGCCACCTGGGTCAAAATGTAACTTGACGACAGACTTACACAGAGTCGTCAAGTCTCTTCATTTGTTCTGAATACACTTTCTTCAAGGTTTCGTAGTCTTCCCGCATAGAATCATCTTCGTCACACGTATCCATACTGTCCACTCGTCGCATTGTGCCTTTGCGTCTACGGCTGACGGGGGTGTTCCCCATCCCGTCTTCGCTACCTGAGAATGATGTGGACATCGTAAAGCTACTGTTCTCTCGATTGAAGCTCTCCCCCTCACTCCCTAGGTTCATGAGCTGCTGCGTGTACACACTGCGAAGGTCAAACTCCACGTCTGACCCAGGCGACATACCCGTAGAAGGCGCTCTCCTATGGACGCTCAGCAATGTACCACTTGGAGACCGCTGCGAATCTGGGAGGTTGCTTCTGCTAATGTTCTTTGGCAGAGGCTCACTACTACTGGAGCCAGGATGGCTTGCGTCAGGCTTGGTTGCTCTAGCAAGATCATGTGACTCCTTCCTTGGACCCTGACTGGCTGGATGAGCACCTTTGGAATTTGAACTGGCAAGACTTTGTGAGGAGGTAACAGATTTGAAGTTGAATGAGCCTGAACTTGTGCCGTCTTTAGCTACAGTTTGCTCTGCTCCTTTAGCTAGACTCGAGGTTTCTGTGATATTGCGAGTACTCTTTGCTGGTCGTGCATCGGTTCCATCTAATACTGTAATCCCACTGCCCAACTTCTGCACTGCAGCGGATTGCACTTTCTCATCAGTCTCACCCTTATACTTGTGTGTATTGCCTGACATCTTACTCCCAAGACCTTTCGAGCTACACCCAGTGGATCCTTCCATTGTGTCAGACAGCTTAGCAGACTTGCCAGATTGCTTGGAAGGTTTTCTCTCCACAAAGTCACCCTCATCACTATCATCGCTGCACAAATCAATAATGCTTGTCTCTACAACCAACTTCCTCTTCTTTGCTTTTCCATGATGTCCAACCCCTCCTCCTTTCCGTCCTTCGGCAACCTTTCCACTTTCCGCTCCTCCATCTGCATCCTTACCCCTCTCTTCCACCTTCGTCTTCGTTGCAGGAGCGTCTCCTCTGCCCTTCTTCTGACCTTTGACACCCTGATCTCTAACCTTTGACCTCTGACCTTCATCCATCTTGAAAGGTACCGTGACGGCCCTCTGTGGTTTGGCAGTGTATACTCTCGCCTTTGGACCAGGAATGATGTAACTGATGGTGTTGTAGGGGGTAAAGTGAAAGTCCTCTCGCAGGTAACCCTCCAGGAGAAAGTGAGCAATGAGGTATTCGTAATCTTTACACGTCATCTTCTTGGTTTGAGCTGCAAAAACGTACAAAGAAATCACAGAAAGAAATGTAGCCAAATAATAATTCACATCAAAACAGAAGTAGTGCACATTAACCTCCTCTAGAAGCAAGTGAGCTACTTCATAATTTTCACCTGTCGTCTTCTAACTTTCAGCCCACATAAATTCCACATACATGAAGACACACAGAAATCACGAAATCATAAATTAAACCTCTATGTGACTAAAATGAAATTCAATAAAGATTGTTGCATTACCTGCTGATTGTAAGTTACAAATTCCTTGCCTCAAAGGCCACATGGTCAGACAACGAAATGGACACTATGTGCATAAATTTGTACTCCTTCCAAATGACATTCTGCTTTAAATATAAGTGAGCATTTTGCTGGCAATTCTCCCTACCGCAAATATGAGGTTCAAGCATTCAACAGTAGAGGGCGACATATCTGCACACTGCGCAGGTCAGCACATGCGCAGATACAAAACGAGGGTAGACGATATGACAAGGTTTCTTCCGGCTTCCATAGAAAATGTACCGTCATGTAAACAAATTCCTCTTTTGATGAAAATCTTGTTCAGGTTTCATAAACTCTCCTGATAATACCATAATGCATGTAGGCAGCATCAGAACATCGCTTGCATTTTCTTGGCTCGAAAACTATAATTTTGTATGGGATGTTTTTAACTAGACCCATTATGTTAGTATGGAAACCGGAAGTGCCTTTGTCGATGCAGTGTGTGGGAAATATCACCATCTACTGTTGAAAGTACATCATATTTGCAGTACGGAGGATTATTCCGAACAGGATGATAGAATGATCACAAGACATTTCCTACCTTTATCAAGAGCTGCAACACCCTTCTTGCTCAACAATTCATCAGTCAGTTTAAGAGCGGTGATCCTATCATCGCTTTTAGCCTTGTGGTCTAGTATGGTGTATATACGCTGGAGATGGGGTAACATGTCCTTTTCAACAACTAAGAGAGTAAAAATTAAGATCGATGGAGAAATTAATAGAGCATTCATGTTCACTGCATTAAAGGATCAAGTCGGGACTCTGTCAGAACTTGACCCGCACCTTAACAGTAAGATCACATCAGCCTTGGGAATTTGTTTCCATGGTTGTGCATATGGCATGTGAAATATTCCCAGACTTTCTCATTTTTCCCTACCATCTTGTTGCAATTTATAGTGCATCCATAGGAATATCAGTTTATTTATAGATCATTCTTAGTAGGCGAATCCACTCTACCAATGAACAAAGAAATAAAGGTACAACTTATTTCACTTAAAGTGCTACTACCACCACTACAACTGCAAGTATTACTATTATTATTACTGCTGCTAAAACACTACTGCTACTGCTTTAATAGTACTATCATTAGTACAGGCGAACCTTGTTATAACAAACTCCTCTGGATCAAGGAAAGCACCACTTTATATCAAAACCTTGTCATATTAGGCCTAAAAATCAATGAAGTACAAAGTGGGACTGGCAAATTACTTTGTGATAATAAGGGTCTGTTATAACAGTGTTTCTTTATAACCAGGTTCCACTGTATTATTATTATTATTACTACTACATACCTGCCAACCCTGACAGTCAAGAAATAGGAACAAATTATTAAGAAATTTTCAAAAATAGGAACATTCCCAAATTTCCAATTTAATACTTCAAACAAATTTGTATAGAAACAGGAACACACAGGTTAAAATGGCAATTTTCTTTTCCAAAAATAGGAATGTTCCTATCTAATAGGAACAGTTGGCAGGTATACTACTACTACTACTACTACTACTACTACTACTACTACTACTACTATTAATACTGACATGATTACCTAAACAGATTAGCTTTAAAATGTTTTGAATAAAAAAAAAACCAAAAAAACTGAGAACTGAAAGATAAATACCTTGAGCACCACTTTGACATACATCACACATTCTGTTACAAGTAATCTGGCCCTCCCAACGCTCTCCAAAATGTTGACCAATCAGATTCCTTCTGCACCTATCAAAGTTCAGTGAGCAAATGAAGGCAAACCAGAAGACACAGGTTAGAAAACAAAAATTGTTCAGGATTGAAATTCACAACAAAATTATATAATTTATTTTAAAGAGCTTCAGATGACCAAACTGCTCTTCCCCCCTCCCTATCCCCCCCTCCTCTTTCTCCCTCCCCCTGCAATTAAAAATTAAAATATGTTAGCAGTTTATAGAGCTTCTGCTGACCCATCTTATTTCTTCACCTCCCTCCCCCACCCCCTCTCCTCATACTCCCACATCCCCTTCTTGCTCCCTGAAATGCTGAAAGGATACATCCGACTAATACATGTACAGGCTGTAGCAAAGTACATGTAAATCACTTATGTTGGCCCATCTGACTCTTCTTTTCTTCTTCCTTTTGCCCCGCCCCTTCCCATCAACACCCCCTTCCCCTTCCCCTATCCCCATCACAATTCTGGAAGCATAAATAAATAAATGAAACATTCACTTTAAAAGTTTTAGCATTTATTTCAACAGCTAATGTCCGTGAGGCCTACATGTCCATGAGGCCAGAATTCACAAAAGTGGGGGTTTTAAAGCGTACATGGACATATAATATAGATAAATAAAACACTCACGTAGCTGGTGTAACACAGTATGCCACCATGTTATAGAGCTTTTGTTGCCCAGTTTGTTCAGTGACAACCATGGTACTTTGTCTGAATACATCGGCCAGACCATAGTATACTATACACTTGGCAGGTTCATCATCGCGACCTGGGACAAAATACAGAAACAGAAATACAAGAATAACAATAACTATAATGATAAATATCATCATAATAACAATAACAACAACAGCAGTAGCAAAAACAACACCAAAGACAACAGGAAAAATAGAAGTAATAATAACAATTTCTATTGTTCTTCTTCCCTGACTATACTTCTCCTTTACTCTTTTCCTCTCCCACTCACGTTTTCTCTCTTTCTCTTTCTCTCTTACTCTAATTCTTCTTCTCTCAAAAACTATCACCTGTCTTCCATCTTCTTCAGTAAATCAGACTCAAATGTTCAGCCGTGCCAGCAAATATTCCTAGAGACTCTATATAAGTTAACATTAACTCACTACACAAATCCAAACACACATGAGCTGCAAAGTTGAGCTATAAATAATATACAGCACATTGCTGTTTTCACTAATACACAATTCTGTGAAAAACATTTTTTTATGCAAGTTTTAATGAACTTTGATTGGCAAAAAAAAAATAACAACATAATCCATTTTGCTTACCAGCGCGTCCACTCTCCTGGTAATAGTTTTCCATAGACTTGCTGATTGAGTGGTGAATGACGAACCTGACATCTGGCTTGTCAATACCCATTCCAAAAGCTACTGTTGCCACAACAACCTGACAAATTAGATGAACAAACACCATCATCTTCTAGATGTTATGCATGTTATAAAGAAGAAGAAGAAGCAGAAGAAGAAAGAAAAAGAAGAAGAAGAAGAAAAAGAAGAAGGAGAGAAGAAGAGAGAAGAAGAAGAAGAATCAGAAGAGGAAGAAGAAGAAGAGGAGAGAAAGAAGAAGGAAGAAGAAGAGAGAAGAAGAGAAGAAGGAAGGAAGAAGAGAAAGATAGAAGAAGAAGAGGAAAGAGGAGAAGAAGAGGAAGGAGAAGAAGAAGAAGAAGAGGAGGAAGAAGGAGAAGAAGAAGAAGAAGAAGAAGGAGGAGGAGGAGGAGAAAGAGGAGGAAGCAGTGAAAGGGGTGAGGGAGGAAGAGAAGAGGGATGAGGAGGAGAAGAAGAAGAAAAAGAAGAAGAAGAGAAGGAGGAGGAGGAGGGAAAAAAGAGGGAAAATGAAGAACTTCTTTCAAAGCATACCTAAACCTAACCTACAACCCAAGTGCAAGCCTAAACCTGAGTACCTAATAACACATTCTTTACAACTCTAAACCTTGAACACCTTGATCCAGTATCTTTGAAAAAATAAAAATGCAAACAATTTTTACCATGGCAGCCTCCCCTCACCTGTATGTTGTTTTCCTTCCATTGTTTATGAACATGACTTCTATACTGAGCATCCAGCATAGCATGGTAGGGATGGGCTTGGATTCCTGCTTTCTTTAGACTCTCAGCTAATGTCTCAGCATCTTTTCTCGAGAAACAGTAGATGATCCCTGACTGCCCCTTGAATTCTCCGTTGATGAGCCTGATCAGGTCTTCGATGAATTCGGCATGTTTGGACGGCTTGGGGCGTACCTTCAAAGTGCAAGTAGAGGAGAATATTGGGACATTATTCACTAAAGCAGCCATTCTTCTCATACAGAACAAATTAGCAAGAAATATTTTGCTCTTTACATGAGAGGTCCCAAGTGTGTTATTCTGACTACTGTATCTGATGGTTAACTCTCTCATCCCAAGTCCATAAAGTAATATTGCAAATTTAAACACAATCTCTAATCCTATTCCTATCTTGCATCAATGACAAAGTTAAGCCTGGGGTGATTGTCAGTGGAATACATCTCTGAGCACCAATATCTTACTTCATAGAAGAGGTTTGGTCTGTTAAAGCCTGCTCTGAACACCTGGCATCCCTGCAATCCCAAAATGCCTTTCACATCGTCCAGAACATCCATCGTTGCGGTGGCTGTTAGTCCAAGGATTGGAGTTTCAGTGAACTGACGTTTTAGCAGGCCCAGTATCTTATAGTCTGCAAACAGGGACAAAAAAGCAACAAATATAATCAGTCTGACGTGAGTAGCAGTTCTTATAACAATTATCAATCAACAACGTTGATGCTTTTTTTTTTTAAACACTCAGTATACATCTAGGGCACTTAATATTAGATGAAGCAGAGTATTCGTTTAGAGAGTATCCTAAATGTTTTGACTGCTATCAAGAGACAATAAATAGTCAAAGAGGAAGTTTAATAGTGGAAGAGAGGGCCCTTTAACCCTAATATCCCGGGGGGGGCATAGTGGCCCCCCCCCCCCTGTTGAATTTTTGATGGTACTCTGCAACGACTAGATATATCGATCTGAGATTCAATGACTTTTTTCTATGATCCTTCCTGCACGTTTTGATACCAAATTTATGTCGAGCGGACATACGGTGCCGGTGTCAGATTATGATTACAAACACGAGTCATTCAAATGTCACTATTTCTGTATATGACTGTGTACAAACCTATGGGCAAAATCAGAAACTTTTCAAAATTATGTGAATACTGTCAGGAAAGAATAATTACTCTCTCTAAAATAATGAGAAACATCAAACACTCTCAATCAATCACTTCGCTCTCAACTCAGGAAAGCATCATGTCTGGTAGAGGAAAAAGTGGAAAGGCCCGCACCAAGGCCAAGTCCCGTTTACACTCTCACATACACACACACACCCACACCCACACAGAGACACTTTACAAAAACAAAGAAATACATAAGGAAATTTGTAAAACAATAGAATACATTAAAAAAAAAATAACCAGTTTTTTAGTAAAGGAGTCCATGTGAATGTTATGAAAAACATTTCTACCAAAAATCATTGTTCTTAAAGCTTTATTCAGTGAGATATGCCAAAACTATGATTTCTCACATAAATTAGCATAAATCAATTCATATAAAGTAAAACAAAGCAATTTGATAAAATCTAACCATATAGCCTTGTAGATTGCATCATTCTCTACCCTCATGCCAATTTTCGTGCCGATCCGGCAATCCACAGCCGAGATTATGGGGGGGGGGCCCATAATGACTGTATAGATTCATTTTGCATTTCAAGACACTTTAATAATCTTACTCAATGGTTAATCTCTCACATAAGAAATACAGATTGGCACAGGACAGGGAAATTCTTTGCATGGTCCATAAAGAGTTGGAAAACTTACCTGGTCTGAAATCATGTCCCCACTGGCTACAACAATGGACCTCATCAATGGCAATCCTAGTCAGCAGGTTAGCCTTGTAGGCCTTCTCGAGACAAGCCATGAAGCGTTTGCTCTTGGCAATCTTCTCGGGCGTCACATAGAGCAACTTGAGCTCGGATCTGGCATCAATCATCTGACGATGAATGTCCTTGACAGACTCAGGTGGGGTGTTGGAATTGAGGACAGTAGCATTCACACCAAGCTCTTCCAGCGCCATGGTTTGGTCTTCCATCAAGGATACGAGTGGAGAAACGACGAGTGTGAATCCTGCCATGAGAGAAAGAGGATAACACAAGAACTACAACTAGATGAATCCGCGACCGCGCATGGTCGAAATTTATGCTTCCGCCATTGCCAGATGGAAGTATATGACACATTCATGTTGTTGCTTGTTTTATTTTCATGTATACAATGACATCTTTGACCTTGACATTTGACCATGTGACTCCCAAAGCTAATCAGATCATGGTCCCTCCCATATGCAAACATGAGCCAAGTGTGAAGTTGATATGTCAAATTGTTGTTGAGTTATCGCGAGAACAAACCATTTCTATGTACATAATGACCTCTATGACCTTTGACCTTTGACCTTGAGACCCGAAAATCTACTCAGATCATTGTCCCTCCTATATGCAAACATGAGCCAAGTTTGATGTTGATCCGTGAAATGGTTGTTGAGTTATCGCGAGAACAACCATTTCTATATACATAATGACCTCTATGACCTTTGACCTTGAGACACGAAAATCTAATCAAATCACTGTCCCTCCCATACGCATACATGAGTTAAGTTTGAAGTTGATCTGTCAAATGGTTGTTGAGTTAGTGCGAGAACAAACCATTTCTATATACATAATGACCTCTATGACCTTTGACCTTGAGACCCCAAAATCTAATCAAATCATTGTCCCTCCCATGCGCATACACGAGCTAAGTTTGAAGTTGATCTGTCAAATGGTTGAGTTATTGCGAGAACGAACCATTTCTAATGACCTCTATGTCCATTGACCTTTGACCTTGAGACCCCCAAATCTGATCAGATCATTGCCCCTCCCATATGCATACATTAAAGTCCCCAGTTTTCCGTTTTCTAAAATGCAAATTCTGTGTTCTTCGGTGTTCTAAACTTCAAATTCCGTGTTCTTCGGTGACATGTACAAAATATACGATAAAACAATTGTAAATAGTAAAAATCTTTTTTAAAAAAACGTAAAAATCTTTTTTTAAAAACCCCGTAAGTTATCCTAATATGCAAGCTACTGTGGTATGCAGATAAAGCTTGGCGAACATACGCTAAACACTACGAACAGGTTTGATCCAGATTGTCCGCTGATGCATGGTTTTGTTTTATTGGATTTTGCTTTGTTTTCATGATTTTCACTGCATTTTTCGGAATTCATATTTTTTTGGCCTGAAAAATCGCGTTTTCCATGAAATTCAGTGAATTCCATGTTCTTCCCGAATTCAGTGAAATTTTTCTGTTTTCCGTATCGCGGAAAAATGGGGACTTTTGCATACATGAGCCAAGTTTGAAGTTGACCCGTCAAACGGTTCTGAAGTTATCACGAGAATGAAAACGGGACAGACGGACGGACAGACAGACAACCCCAAAACATAATGCCTCCGGCACCCACCTTCGGAGAGCGGACGCATAAAAAGAGGTAGTAGGAAGAGAAAAAAAAAAAGAACTATTTGTACCTCATTTACTTTATTTTATTGAAGTAAAGAAAAAAAGACACAGAATGAAGCAGAAAAATGATAACTGCTGAGTTTTCAGTAGTATGATAATCAAAACATTTTAAAAAAGGAAAACCGCACACCATAATTCAATGGATTTAAACATTTGAACAGAATGGAAAAAAGAATGTATAAAATTACTGTTCTTCTGATGCAGAGGCAGTGATCAACACTGGACCTACAACCTACCCTTGCTGACCAGCGCGGGTAGCTGATAGCACAGACTCTTCCCTCCACCAGTGGGCATGAGGAGGATGACATCTCTTCCACTCAGGGAGGCATTCATCGTCTTCTCTTGGAGGGGGCGGAACTTCTTGATGCCAAAGACAGATTCCCGAAGGCTGTGCAGTTTAGCTGACCAGGGGTAGTCTGATGAAGACATGTAGAGAGATAGAGAAAGAAAGAAAAAATAAGTGAATTGGCAACAGGAAACATGGAGCAGATAGATGGGAGAAAGAAAAAAGAGAGAGAGGAATTACACCCTGCCCCCCACCCCCCCCCCCCCAAAGAAAAAGGAATTTAAAAAAAAAAAAATTAAACAGAAAAAAACATAGAGATGGTATTTCAAACAAGACTACACAGAGAACCATGGTCAAAGTCCCTCCAGTGATGAAAGGAATGTTCATTTATTTCCCATTTCATTTTCCATTTCACTATAAAAGCCTAGAGTAAACACTGCCACACGTAAAGACAGAGCACTCTCACCTGATTTCTCCCAGTCGGTGGAGCCAGTCTGGAGACTCAACTCGTGGAGCCTGCTTGCCTGGAGCTCCAGCTGCTCCTTCCTCTGCAGGAGCCTTTGTTGCTTCTGAAGAAGCCTCTCTATCTGCTTCTCTACATGCTGCAGCTCCTGGTTCACCTCCTCAAGTCCATGACGGATATCCACACTACCTGCTGTAATAATGATAATGAATCACAATGATGAAATAGCACTAACAACAATAACCTCTAGTCCAGAGCCCTTTTAGTACAGCGTTTGGCCAACTCGGTTTCAGTGGGTTACATTACAACATGGCACAAATTTTCTTTGGATATTGTGCTGGCCTAACAAAGCAAAACGTGCCATGTTGTAGCCCACTGAAAACGAGTTGGTCAAACTCTGTAAAAAAGAGCCCTGTGCCACCACCAGGTAGAGATGGCTGGGGATATTCATAGAGCTTACAGCTTGGTGGTAGTCTGAAAGCACAGACCCTACCTCACACTTCTTAGAATGCATTGCATCTTGAGAGAAGCCTAGGCCATGTGCCTACTAGCAGTCTCAATACAGGAGGAAGTAATATCCATTGAGCTCTTTCAGTCTTCTTTTCAGACCTCTATAACATGTTTTAACTGACATGGGTTTGTTCACTCTCAGACACCCAAGTACTAGTAACAGGTCACACTAATTTAGAACCAGTCAACCCAGAGGGTGTTGGACGAATTAGGAAGGAAGGACAGTTACGATAGTTCCACAGATCCTTCCCTTTCAACCACTTTGGCAAATGAGCCTCCTTCAATGATTCTTTCATCTTGTTTAGATCACTCAGAGACTATTTTCTTAAGAAAAACCTCAGTGATCATCTATCTGTGACACAATGATCTCATTCCTTCAATTAAATTAAGGAGCTGCAATGCCGAGAGGGTCCATGATTAACCTGCAGAATCCCGATGGTTTTATTGATAGCTAATACAAGAACTTTAGCTGGACCACTTATCATCATTGATACAGGAACATTATAAAGGCATACACATTTATCTTATTGCTCTTTACTAGTAAAGAGAGGGAATTCTTACCTTCCATAGCTGGGAGAAAGAGAGATCTATCTCCAGAAAACTTTACCCCCAACTATCTTGACCGCTTGCTTGTTCCTTATGACAGTCTCCCGTCCAAACTGTGAGCCACACCCAGGGCAGATCCCTGGTGTCTTGGTGAAGTCTTCCTTGGTTCGCTCTAGGAAACACTTGACAAGTCCACCTTTATGATGATCATAACATCAAACAGGTTACTATAACACTGCTGGGACTTGAACCACAAAGCATTCAATCCCTTGCCCAGAGATTTACACACTGGACCAAGGTTTCACTGGTCCCTTCACAATCTGTCATGCAAGGAAGAATATTTCACTTACTTTATAGTTTCTACCAAAATTTCTTTGCACAATAAACCTGTTTACTAATTTTATGGCTGTGCATACCTCGTCAAACAAACCAAAAAAGAAGATTTACTTGGCCACTTACAAGCTTTCCAGAGGGTTGGCCAACAAAGCTAAAGTATGCAAAGAGAATTCCATTTGTTGGGATGCCAAAGTGCATAGCAGGTGAACAAATTTGTTCTTAACCAGGGGTTCTGGAGAGAAAGATGCATGAAGGAAGTTCCATATAATCTTCAACCTTAAACATTTTTTTTTATTCTGTGAAGATTTACCAAGCTTATTGGTATAGCATAATAACAATAATAATAATGATATTATATGTGTCATGAGAAAGATAAATGATATAATTTTCATCAATTTTTGTTGTAATTATTATATTATTATTAGTATTAGTATTATGATCATGATTATCATTTATTATTGTCATTATCATTATCATTATTATTACCATTATTATAATTATCATTATGATGATCATCATTTTTATTATTATTTCATTATCATCATTATCATCCCCATCATTATCATTAGTATCATCTTTATTACTAGCAGTAGTATTATCATTTCAATTTATTTACCACATTACTATAGGCTAAACAAGAAGGAATGGCATTCTATAATATGTTATGATAACGACTGCTATCATTATATTTTATCAATATAATCACTATCATCATCAATACTATCATTATGAGAATGAAGTTCTCTTGTAACAGGGAAATGGGTGAAATGATGTCAAAGTCCGAAAGAGAACAAATGTTTTTGTTTTCAAGACTGATCGTGTATTGGTGCAAAACATTCTATGACAGCCACTGCCAAACAGTCAATATCCTATTTAGACTTCAAACCTGAATAAAAAATTCAATGCCTAACCCTTAACCTATCTTAACCCTCCATCTAACCTCAAACTCAATTACAAATCTAGCTATATAAAATTGATAAAATAGAGCCCAGGGCAATATCAGCTACATGTAGAGCAAATGCCCATCCATCAATCCTCTTACCCGAGCCTCCTTTGTAATAAGTGAGAAGCAACGTCTGACACCGTTGACAGTAAACCTTTATCAAACGTCTCAATGGTGGAAGCATCTTTCACCATAAATACTTTATAAGCAGCAATCTGAAACATGAGCAAAACAGAGAAAATGCAGATTATGCAGCGTCATTTTACAATTTTTGAATTTTTGTCACCCTCATTTTTTCTCATAATGGGCATCAGCTTCCTATTATACACCACATAGTTTTGTGACAAAACTTTCTTTGAACCGAGTAAGAAATCACTGGGATGAAAATACTGGAAATGATTAGTTGTTTCCTCTGCATTTGTTTCTTTTTTAAGATATGACTGTTATTTCAGTTCACATAGGCCACGGCATCTTTACTGTATATCTACTGAAGATTTCACCAAAATTGTACAACTAAAAAGCATATCATTTTGCCTTATGATTGCAATAAGATCTAAACCAAGGAATTTGAGAATGCTGTGAGAGGACAAAGAAATGGGGGGGGGGGGATTATAAGTGTACATGTACAGTGCTCTACCCCCCCCCCCCTACTCCATTGTCCTCTATCAGGCATACAGTACCTGTGTGCATGTCTCTTAAAGGGACTAGAAAATGAAAAAACCTTGGGAAAAGGCAGGGTGATCTCGGATGAGAGAGGGGGAATGCAGTCGGCCGCTCGAGTTTCAAGAAAAGGGATAATCCATTCTAAACAACTGTGATTTATTGCCATACATGTTTCTAATTTCACGCAATTAAAAAGTTAATAAACAGCTAGTCATATGGAAAAACAATTACATGGCCAGCTCCCTGGGAGAGCCTAAGTCGTGTTACATAATCCGTGGCGACTACGTGTCAGGAAAGGCAATGAAGTTTAATGGCTAGACTAACAAACCAGAAGTAAACTATATTTTGTATTTTGAAATGTTGGAGCATTATACAAGACGTTTCTTCGAGTGAACACGATGAGACCAGTTAAAGAGTCTAAGCATTTAGAGTTGTTGAGAAATGTGAGAACACGAAGTGTATGACTAGGTTGAGTTCGGTAAACTTCGTGTGTCCGAACTGTTATCGCATTAGTCCGACAGGCTCGCAAAATGGACGGATTATAGTGTACAAGTAAACAAGCCTTTTGCAAATTCGTTTTCCCCATGATTTCCCATCCCCAGGGCCCGCGAGACCGAAGGCCCGCGAGGCCGACTTTTTTTTTTGTATCTTATTATCCTTTATCAGGTACAGCGGTCAAGTGGTTTAATGGTTTAAGGCGCCTCATTGCAGCGGCGTAACAGGTGCCTGTTATCAGAGGGGGGAGGGGGGCAGAGCCAAATATTTCCCGGTAACTTAGTAATTAGTAGCGTAGCTAGGATTTCAGTTTAGGGGGGCAGGAGTGAGCATGGGAAGCGCGCTCCCAAGGGGGGTGCATGGGGGGGGGAGGGAGTGTCCTCCCGCGAGAGACGCGGAAGCTCCGACATTCCTTTGAATCGTTCCTTGTCTGCTCCCGCTCATCTTAATATGTCCTCTGCCTGTTATCGGGGGGGGGGGGGGGGGGGGGGGCAGAGCCAAAAATGTCCTGGTAACTTAGTCCAGAATCAGTGGCTTTGCTAGGATTTCATTTTAGGGGTCGGTAATGAGCACGCGAAACACTTGCGAAACAATTAATACTCTGCATGTGCAAAAGGCGCTCCCTATTTATAAGGGGGTTCTCCCCCTCCCCCCGCAAAGCATGGAAGCTCTGAGGTTTTCTTCGAATTGTTCCTTGTCTGCTCCTGCTCTTCTTACATTCTCTGCCTGTTATCGGAGGGGGGGGGGCAGAGCCAAAAAAAAAACCCTCGTGAACCAACAACACAAAAGACGCGACGAATATTACATCTTTATACATGTTAGATCAATTCTGATGATATGTATCAGCGTAGCCAGACCCGACGCCCTGCGGAGCACGGCGTCGGACAAGGACACACACAAAATTTTGGCGAACCCATTCGGTATCCAGGAAGATAATCGGCATTTGCATACATAGACTTTATGTGCGAGAGGTCGAACTTCCGGTTGACCCTCGGTGGAGAGAACGAAATTTCCGAAAATTCCGAGTACAGATAAAGCAATAAATCATCGTTTTTTGGTAAGTTCTAAGTTGTCAAAATCAATATGAGAAGTGAAAACATCAAACATTCAATTTTAAGATAATTTCACTTTTGTAGCTGAGAGAATTCAGCTTCATCACAAACGCAATGTTATCGCAATTTTTGCAGCGGGTTCGCAACGATTTACACACAGCACTGTCGCTTCGTGACAGCGCTGTGTGTAGTTAGTATCAGCAAAAAAAATGAGGAAAAACTGGTGTTAAACGTCTAGTTTATGTATTTTCACCCATTTACTCACATGCCTTGAAAATCCCACCTTTAGTTTCATGCAAAACATCGCAAACTGCATGTAAAGTGAATGAGTGCGCAGACACGGGATTGGGGTGACAACCCACTTCACCGAAGGCCCGCGAGGCCGAAAGTAGCAAAGTTTAATCTATAAATAGAAAGGCCTCACGGGCCTTCGGTCTTGCGGGCCTTCGGTCTCGCGGGCCTTCAGTCAAGTGGGCGGACCCCGGGATTGGGAACCTTCCAGTTTTTAGTGTCAAATTGATGTGGGTTGTCAGGTTGTGAAAATGACATTGTTCGTCATGTTCGTATTCGAATTTCGATGAGATTTTCGGCACAATTACTCTCTAGAACATGATGAGGACTAAAATGAGGTCAGTCATGAGAGGAATACCAAAGGGAAAACGCGTCAATTTCAAGTGAAATATTAGGTGCGCAGACAAAGGGCCCCCCCCCCCCCCAATCAATCATAGTTCATAGTACACAACCTGCATGACCTAGCAGGACATACAACATGATACAACGAATGGGACTGAGGCTTGAGCAAAAAATCGGCAACAACAATTCATGCTCATCGACTTATCCGCTGTATAAAGAAAACCGGGAAGGTCAAATTCATCACCTAAACATGACTCGGAAAATAGCACATTGTATCTTGAATTGTAAATGCAATTCTGAATTACCTTTATTCTTCACATCTGGGATTTCGTTGCAATTTCTCTCCAGAAAATATAATGCATAAAAAAATTCAGTGATTGTCGCCCTCTTGTGCTAGCTTTCAATACAATCAGCTGTTAAAAAGGGAATTTCCCCTTTACCCAACAATACCATACCCCGTATTATGTGCGTATCTCCAGTGTTGTGTTTGCAGGTGTTTGGCGTAAGTTGGAATATTTTGCTTTAATAGAACTCTTCTCTTTTGCCGACCTTAGACCCATTCTCTTGTATGCAACCCTAGAATTATTCATTTATTATGAACGACAAAAAACGATGTGTGAATGTGAGCGTGATCGTGAGTCCGTGAGAAAACAATTATAGGCCTAGAACTAAAGTAAAAGAAAGCCTCTCTAGACCCTACTCCAGTCACGTCATTCCTGGTCCTATATAGTGTCATTGAATATTAATTATTATTGTGTTACTAAGTTACTGTTAAGGCCCTAATCTAGTCTCGCCTTGCGCGGGGCGCGGTGGGCATGCAATGAATGGCAAAAATGCGAGTGATGTGTACATCACTCGTGTTGTTAGTCATGTTCATGTGGATTATTGGTAAAACTATGAAATATGAATGCTCATTTGCAATTTGCAAGTGGCTTGGTACTGTGTCTGTAGATTGATAGGAAGTATTTAATAAGCAGGGATAAGTCAAAATACATTGAAATACATTTATGAGTTAATGAGAAGTAGAACAAAAGAAGGGCAGAAAGGACAGTAGCATAGGAAAGGAAAAGTGGCTGGGGCAGGATGAGAATGTTCTGAAACTGGGACCGAGTTGATATTTAGGCAAACCCGGAGAACATGGAGAATAGGGTACCAGACAGGCTGCTGTATTCATTTGTGTGCAAGCAAATGTAGCCAGCAGGGACGATGTGCATGAGATTCGGCGGTGAAACAGTTGTGATTCTTACGACATTTCTCGCCTGTATCAAAATTATTTTCATCCAATAACTGGGAATCTGAAAGCCTAGAGGACAATGTGATATGTCAGAACATGATGACATAAATTTGAAAATAATTTTGAACTCTATTATATGGCCTTGTCCCATACCTAGGGTTTCAGCTGACTGCACTATGTAACTACATGTAGCACACTTATGCATCTAATCCCCTATTCTCTGGATTTACCATTATTTAAAGTTAGCCTGGGAAAGCTCCTGGACAGTAGAAAAAAAAATACTGACGCTACTCTCCAATCCATGTTAGCAAACTGAGCACTATATATTTTTTTTACTCTCCAATAGCCTTTCCAAGCTACTTAATGCTACATAAATACAATTTACAGTGTAGATTAAGCAAAATGAGGGTAAGAGAGTTGAATTAAATAATGAAAAAAAAAACAATGAAAATTACACTTGTTATTTTAGGTTTATAATTATAGGGTAGCTCTCATGACTAAAATCCTTTGTTTAGAAGTTAAAACCCTGATTTTTGCACTTCCCAACCCCTGAGGTGTTAGTGAGCCTGAGGTAAACACAAGTACTGTGTAAGTTGTAATTTTGCCTAAATGTTCTGGGTCTTTTTGTTTTGTTCGAACTTTCATTTTGGTCTTCAGCTAAATTAGAAGTGAATTTTGGACATCTTATCTTAAAACATTAACTAGTAAATATTTATATTTCCAACTGCTCATTTCCTTTCAGGCAGATGCCCAGTCAGAGTTTGTTTATATTATTACGTAAACAGCCGCACTCCAATACCGTGACCTCTCACGCGAAGCTGCAAAGCGCTGAACACACTTTAAACTACAAAAACGCAATAAGGTTTTCCCGACCCCACCAAATTTACATCTAGGTTCCTGTGTTTCAGTGGTGGGGTCGATTTTAAACAAAAGATTTTTGTAATGTGCTCATATGTTTTTTGTATTTTGGTTTGATAATGCTCTCTGTTCCTCTGTATATAAATGACTCTTTTTTTCATACAGTTTATTGTTTGAGTGAAGTCGATCTGTAGTTTTTTATTTGAATTGTAGAAAATTACATGCACTCATCTAATAGAAACTGCAATTTAATCCTGCAAGGTGTTTTAATCTTTATGTCAATGTGCGAAAGAACGCGTCCGAAACACAAAATACAAAAATGCAAAAATTGAATGTCTATTTTGACATATTGGAATATAATTTAAGCAAAGATCATGCCACAAGAAAATTGTAAATCAATTTACAAAGTCTCCATGCTACCCATGAAATTATCAACAAAAATTTGATTTTCAATAATTTTCCTATTTACATTCCGGACACATTCTTTCGCACAACAACATAAAGATAAGACGCCTAACATGATTCCTTTTATCATTGACTAGCTGGAAGTCAATCATGGCAGGTTCAAACCTCAGAAGCCGGAAACACATCATCAAGGAGAGCATCCAAGAAAAAGTTGATCATCTCAAAAAACTTGCAAGACAACAAGGACTAACCACAGATGATATTGATGACTGCATCATTTTGACACTTACGGCCAGAAGACGACCTTCCAAGCCTGTTTCGAAGTTCTGGAGAAAGCTGGCAAGAGGATTGATTTTCACTGCAGCCATTTTGGTGTGTCTAGTCGTCATCATCTATAACCACAAACCCAGCAAGCATTTCTTTGAGCTTTTGACTTTCAACACTTCGTATCCTTTGATGAGGGCTGTACGTTTACTGAGTCTGCCTCTTGCAAGGAGGGTTGATTTATCTAGTAAGTTTCTCAAGGTCTCTATACGTCTTACCATTACTGACATGAAAAATACTCTTTATATTGTGTATGATGGTTATGTACATGCCACTGAACAGACCCCTCTTTAAAAACTGTTTTAAGGGATATAATTTTCATTTGGCAGAAAAAAGTGGGAAAAGATATATGTTCCAAGGCACCTCCTTTTACACTTTTTATTTGTTTCATATTCAGCTTGAGAAAGACAAAACTTCACAGCATCTTACTGGTAGTTTTGCTAGTGTCTTGCTAATGACCAGCTACAGCTGGCAAATCTGAGGAATACATGTACTAAAACTGTATCTTGACAGCCTTCTCTTATTCTTTCTCAAGGTATCTACTACTCAGAATGTACCATACCAAATCCTCTGTATACTGGGGTTATTTCAATCGACTGCTATCCCTGCCAATTAGTGAAAAGTATTGAGACCATCGAAGGAACTTCAAGTGTTTTTGGATTTGGACGTCCTTTCATACTTAAGGTATTGCACTATAATGATGAAAATGAAAAAATATGGAGTAAGTCCTAGAAATTCGGTCATTTGGTTTCCCATAACTCGGCAAGTATTAGTTTTGAACACAAATTGACAGTGAAAGTATATGTAACTAAATAATTAGTAAAGTCTAAGCTTTTGGCAGGGCTCGAAATTTTAGTACAGTCATCTGATATGCTAAAATCTTGGATGTGATCAGCATTGTATGGGTCAACTGAATAGTGGTACAGATAACACCCTCAAGCAGCAAACTTGAAAAAACAATTAAAAAGGTTAAAGCTGAAAAACAAAGAAATACATAAGAAATTCAAAAGACAATAGAATACATAAGAATTGAAATCTCTTGAAGAATTTTTTCTTTCCTGATATAGAAATTTCATCTCCAGAGAGCCTTTCACTACTTAATTATCACTCAAAATGTGATTTACACATATAATTAACATAAATTATAACGTAAGTTGAAAAAATAAAGATAAAATAAAAAATAACAATAGATTTGTCTTCTTTACGTGATTCTTAATGTCCATGCTAAAGTTTGCGTTGATCAGTCATGTCGCGGCCGAGATATCGAGGGAGGGCCATCATGGTTCTGCTGTAATAAATTGTTGTTGAATGTACAAAAAATAAAATGTGCCATCTTTCACTCCAGAGGTAAAATTATTCCAAATGATGTTGACCCCCTGAATGTTGGAGGGACTAATATTATTCGTAGCGTGCAAGTTAAATTCCTAGGTGTTATTTTTTGATGATCATTTGACCTGGAAATCGCATGTAGAAAGTGTTTGCACCAAGGTTTCTCGAAGTATAGGTGTTATATGTAGATTACGTTATATTTTACCTGAAAAGGTCTTAATTACTTTGTATAAATAGCATTGTGCTCCAATATTTGACTTATTGTAATATTGCATGGGGTAATACTTTCAGAACATATACTGATGAATTAAAAATTCTGCAAAAGAAAATGATAAGGCTAGCTTGTAGCGAAATCAAACTTCATGTATCCAAGCAAACCTTTATTCCTTAGAATGAAGTTGTTGCCATTTAATGAACTCATATTATTCAATAGTTTGATTTTTATGTGAAAACTTCAGTTTTGTCCCCAAATCTGTTTATTGAAAGATCTGTTTGCCTCCAATGCGCAGATGCATAATTATAATACTCGGCAAAGAAAGCTCATGCACCACCCTCATGTTGGAACACATGTCTCTTTAAACTCCTTTCGGATTTTTTGTATTAAAGAATGGAATAAAGCTACCACTTGATATTAAAAGCAGTATAACACTCTCAAGGTTTAAAATCCTTTGTAAAGCAATGTTATTTTTTGAGATTAATGTAAAAGTGAAGCTATTTTTTATTTGACTCTAGCCAACCTGTGTGTGCCTGTTGTGTGTTGCTTGGGTGTGTGTGGGTGTGGGATGTGTGTGTGTTGTGTGTCAGACATTGTAAATACGTTCTTTATTATTCCTGAATTATGTATTCTTGTACAGTGAAATGATTTATCTTATGTATGCTTTGAATGGGGCCCCTCTCACAAGCCTAGCTTCTCTAGGGATCCTAAAACCATTCATGTTGTTATTTAAAACTCCTGCAAATGTATTTTAGCAGTGATCCATGCATATGATATATGTTTGGTTTTAAATAAATTCATTCATTCATTTATTCATGCCCCCCCCCCCAGTCCTTAGTACCCCCAAAATAGCCCAGTCTTTTTAGGGTTAATGACTTATGTGCCAATTTGAAAGTCAGTACAAATATGCAAGGTAATATTTCACCTCTCAAATTTTAAACTTATTGTTTGCCTTATTTTGTTAAAAAATTCACTTATATATTTTTCTCAGATTTTTCTTTGCTTCCCCAATTCAGCTTGTGAGAAAATTTGAGTTTAGCTTGCCATTAGACCTGTTTTCCCCAACAATATTTGAAGAAAATGTATTGTTAACAAGTATTGGTTGTTTTATTATACTGCAGGATCCCAAGATTAAGCAGTTCTCATATGGTGAATTGAAAACCTGGTATCGTACAAACCAGAAGATATTCAGCCTAGCCAGGGAGGATCACATTCAGTCCACCAATCCCTTTGTTCATTCAGCATCGGATATATTTTCGGAGGAGAGAACAGAAGAGGATATTGATCAGTCTTCATTTTCTTTAGCATGGTAATTGAGCTAACATATACTTAGGTGTTGTTCAAACTAGGGCCTAACTGATATTCGCATCGGAGATCGGTGACTGCCGATTCTTGGCCGCATCGGCTAAACATCGGAAGCGGTAAATATTTTGATGGTGAGCCTATGCGGAACCGATGCAAGCAACAGATGTTTGGCGGTTACAATCACACTTAGACCCTATGTTGTGTTGCATTGCGGGCGTAGCAGACGGGATTAAATTTTTGTTATTGTATTACTCATCTCTGCTTTAGCCGCTCTCTGCTCTGCATCGGTATTGGAATCGGAATGGGGCCGTTGCGGATGTAAAAACATCGGGGATCGGTTAAGCCCTAGTTCAAACATACTGTTGTCATTTTGGTGTTGAATAAATTTGCTATTGACAATCTTTGTTATTTTGATTTTAAACAATGCTCACTAATAATGTGGCTGTAAAAAGGAGGAATATTTTAATTAGACTGTCATTTTATGATAAAAAACGTGCAGATAAGGTATGATCATTATACAAAAAAATTATAATGCCACAGCTTTAATTGAAAGGAAAATGAATTTGTTATGATTAGAAAATTGTTATTAGAAGAAAATAACTTAAATTCATTTCCATTTTTGTTTGCTCTTTTTTGTCTCTCTTTTCTGTCTCATATTTCTGATAGTGTTTAAGACCCATGTTCTCATTTGTTTTGATCATTTTGAAAGACATCGTAGATTCAGACAGGTACCAGGTAGTTATGGAAAGCTATTTCTTTGGAAGAGAGAATTATGGATGCAAGTTTATATATTTCATTGTTTGTTTGTTTGTTTTAGCTCTGCTGTTGACTGGTGATTATAGTAGGTGAAGTAATGTCTATCACATAAAACTTGGAGCACAGAGTAGGGGTTAATGGTTAAGCAGTTTGAAGAAAGTAAAGGATAACATAATATACAATGGGAACATTGAATGGGAAATTGAATGGCAGTTCGATTCCTTAATAATCAAATGCCCAAATTTGTGCTCGAGCATAAGTTGGCTAGTCTACCACTCTACCTCACTACTTGATGTTATTATTATTATTATTATCATTTTATTTGGCATTTTGTACATGGTATAAAACAAACAAACATGGTATAAAAAAACAAAGTTACATATTGTGGTATGTCAGTTATGGATGCACCAGGCTGGTAACTGAGAGTATATTTGAATTTGCATTATATCTCTTTATAGAAGTAATATGTAAAGCTCATATTTTTAATATAACGAAGTGTCATGAATCCATAACATGCCAAGCAAAATGTCTTTTGCTCAGTGGTACAGTTTAAAATTGAGAATAGTGGAACATTTTGTGTACTTTAATTTCCTATTCTCATTTGTTTGAAAGGAGAGCAGCTAGTGCTGGAAGTGTACGTCTGATCAGGAACCAATGTGGTAAGCCTAGCTTTATCCCTCTGGAGTCAGAAGTCTTCCCTGAGATGTTTCTCATTATCGAATCTTCCTCATCTCATGCCCATCCTCTGGTAGGTCAATGCCTGGTTATACCATGCAACATTGATGTACTAGCACTGGCGTAGCCAGGAATTTTCAACAGGGGGGGGGGGCCAAGGTGAGGGATCGAAGAGACCAAGGGGGGGAAGAGGGGTATCCGGCCCCCTCCCACAGTAGAGAGATTTTTGAAATTTTGTGCTTGAATATGGCATTTTTTGCACACTAAAATTCTGTATTAGGGGTAACTTTAATATATGAGAAGTGGCCTATGGGGGGAGGGGGCAAGGCGAGAAGCAAAGCGACCGAGTAGGGGGAGGGTGTGGGAGGGGTATCCCCCCCCTACCACGGTAGGGAAATTTTTGAAAATTTGTGCATTAAATGTCAATTTCTGCACACTAAAATTCAGTATTAGGAGTAACTTATATGAGAAGTGGCATATTTACATTTTACTTTCATTTCACAGGGTACGGGTAGGATAAGTTATGTGAAGTGGACTGGAAAGGTTCTTTTTTAAATTTCCTTTATTTTTTTTCCATTTTTTTATCTATATTTTTTTTCTTTTCCTCGCCAATCAACGGAGGGGGGGGGGCCATGGCTCCCTTGTGCCCCCCCCCTTAGCTACATCAGTGTGTACTAGTATTCTAAACCTAGCCTTGGGCAGGGCAAAATATCTTTTTTTTAAATAGTAAATCCATTTTATAGTTATGGTATCTGAAATTTACATTAGTAAAAATGAGGACTTTCATCACAAAGCAGGTTAAATCTATTTGTACGAATAAATCTGATGAAATAATGAACGTGAAGAAATTTTTTAAAGATTATTCCTTACTTTAAAATTTTCAAAAATGGCACTTACACCATATGTGATAAAACTCTCCAAATATTGTTTTTTTGTACCTGCTTGTGTCTTTGCAGCCTCAGCCGGCTTTCCTAGGCTATGCGTGGTTATCACAAGCGCATGGATCTAGAGAGATAGTCTTGTCACCAGTCCAACAATGCAAGAACAATTGTACACAGATCTCAGTGGTGCTAGAACCTGGATATGTTTGTAAGTCATATTCCCCTCTCCTTTCCTACGTCTTCCATTCATTTTACCCTTCTCACCTTTATAGGTTAACATTTCGATCACTTTTCTTAGCTGAACTGCACATTCGGGGCTTTGCCACACATGCCAGTTGGCTTTAAAAATACACACAGAGGAGGGCAAGGATGGCTCTGTTCAACACAAAAGAAATTACCTATTTCAGGGTTTGATCAGATGCATGACAATACTTTTGACACCATGTTTTTTTATACTGAAACACTTTAATGCCTATGGTAAATCACTCTTATGAGAAATACGGTGTAGCACAGGGAAATCTTTCGCATTACTCATAAAGAGTTAGCCCTTGATTTTATCCTGATGCTCTGTTTGAGAATGCATACTGTATGGTTTATTTCTTAATGGATCAGGAGCTGATTGGCAGTGGAGAAGTTTGGGGGTTTCCAGAGGCTTACTGGCTTGGCAGTAGGAAGTTTGGGAGTTTCAGAGGCTGATTGGCGGTGGGGAAGTTGGGGGGGGGGACTGCTCAATATATTTCCTTGGGGGCCAGTTGATATATGGTCAGAGGGTAGGTTCTAATCAAATTTAGATCACATTCCTTGTCAAAATCATCCACATATACAAAGGTAATTTTTGTCATCCCAAGGTAATTGCCATGAGGAGGTTTTTGTTTATATTCCTTAGGACTCCATTACGTGAAAATGAATAGAATTAACTCTTTATGAGCCAAGCAAAGGATTTCTCTTTGCCACACATTATTTCTCATGAGAGAAATTTACCAAAGGCATTAGGATTATTAAAGTGTTACAGTACAAGATGAATCTATACAGGGTGTCTAAAGTGGTGTCATACATCTAAACAAGCCTGCAATTAAAATGGGTAAGTTTGCATCTCTTTTGTGTTTAACAGAACAATCCCTGTGCCGATTGGCTAAGAAAGCAATAGAAAGCAATTTCACGAATCTGTTTCACCTCCATTCACTTTTACATTCACTCTCTATGAACATAAGAGCGACTAGCAAGTAGACTTGTCAACATGTACATGCTCATGAATTTGGTCATTTACGGAATCAAACTGCCCATTCGATTCTGCATGTTGTTGGCTTAAGTAATCCCTTTTTTTTCAAACTCTTTGATAATCCTTAGAATGTCGGGGGGGGGGGGGGGGTTGTCCCCCCAGTATTTCATATGGTACTAGCTGTACACAAATTACTTTCCAGGTGATTGTATACTTTATTAAGATAGACAAAGTCACTTCAGTGTACAAGTAACTACCAGCATTTATGTTGCAGAACCTTGATCTGAACCTTGTGTCAAAAAAAGAGGGCAAATAATGTTTATTTCACATAATTTTTATGATATTCAATGTTGTCTCTTCTTTTTCTTTCTCACTCCTTTTTTCTATTTTTCTTTCTTTCTCTATCTCTATCTCTCTCTCTCTCTCTCTCTCTCTCTCTCTCTCTCTCTCTCTCTTTCCTTTTTCCCCTTTGCGTAGTATTCCTTGATATGAGATACTGGGAGCTACAGTCCTTTCCATTAGGAGATGGTGTCAGCATATCTTGCATGGGATCCTTTGCTTAAAGGTACTCATTGTCAGACCTTAACTCAAAGGCCAGCAATGGGGGTCATTCAGGGGAGGGGGCATACACCCATCCTGTGCCCCCATTGGAAACCCCCAATTTTTAGATCAGGACACAAGGACAAAGACCTGATCTACTTCCATGCATATTACAAGGTATCTGAGTTGGATCTGAGATTGCCACTGTTCAACAGGGCAGTGGTAGTCTTATGCTCGAAGACTAGGATTTTCTATTTTTGTTAGGGCACAATTAAGTCAGGAAGAAAATCTCTAACCATCCCTCCCCCCCCCCCCCCCCCCCCATTGTCAGACCTTAACCTCAAAGGCCAGCGATGGGGGTCATTCAGGGGAGGGGGCATATATCCATCCTGTGCTCCCATTGGAAACCCCCAAGTTTTAGATCAGGACACAAGGTTAAAGACCTGATCTACTGTTCAACAGGGCAGTGGTAGTCTTGTGCTCGAAGACTGTACATATACATTCACGGAGGTAGAAACACACTGGTAGGACCTCCATGAATGTATACAGAAAATATACTCTCTTTTTTCTGTTCATTTTGAAAAATACTCATTCCCCAAGCTACTGAGGTGGCAGGCTTTTCTTCTCTGCGTGCAAACAAATTTAAAAACCTACTGATGAAACTTGGGGAGAACAACAAATAGAATATTCAATGCTCTTCTGGACATGTACAAGTTGTATATTGTGTTTTACTGTAATTTCTTGCTTGCAGTGCTGTGTGAACATTAAGCAGTACTATCAAAATTGTGCATTATGTGTACTTGTATGATCTTGATTTTTTAAGTATTCTGTACAGTAATGTGATAATAAAGTAGAAGTATGGTTGTATTGTATTCTTTCATACCATGGTACCCTTAGTACAAACAGAGTAATTTGATGATATATGTTCAAATTACCATGGTTGTAGCATGGGAACCATGGTCCTTTTTTTTTTAAAGGGTTGTTACAATACATCAGTAGAGTATCTGGTGTACTATTTTGTAGGCAGTACACGTGAAGGTTTCTTTCAAAAATACTGGATCTCTTGGGTTTACCTTTTTAACTAAAATGCTTTGAAATTTGTATTGATATACATGTCAAATGATATTCATTAGAGCGATGAGAAAATAAATGCACTCTATTTTCATGAAATGGAATAAGAAGATAAGCACCTTAACCTTTAATATACATTATGTATGTATTTTTATATGTGGAAAATAAATGAAATGAAATGAAATGAAACTTGTTGACTTTTGAATTCTCAAATGCCCATAGACTTAGTACAGGGGCCACCCGGTTCCCGTAGCCGATGGGTTAACCTATTCGTGACAGAGGTCCACATTATGTGTTTTGGACTAATAACTTTTGATATAGAGCCCTAAAAATCATACCAAATACATGAGCAGAAAGAGTACAAAATTCTACACAAACTGTGCCCATTTTAGTTGGGTCAATATTCATTGTTTGATGCTGAAAATTTTTTAAAGGAAATTAAGCATTAACCCATTCCTGACAGGAATTATTTAAAGCCTAATTTGATCAGCTTTTATTCTTCAAATTGCAACACCAACATTTTTATTTTATTGCTACATTTTTCTTATAAAATGTCATGTATCTGAAATGAATATAAATTTACAGAAATTATGTTAAGTCAAAAAGTTGCCAATTTGCAGGGGAAAACGATTTTAAACTTTCTAACACATTGCCAATTTAAGGATTTTAATGCTTATTTTCCTTTAAAAAAATTTCAGCATCAAACAACAAATATTGACGCAACCAAAATGGGCATAGTTTGTGTAGAATTTTTTGCTCTTTCTGCTCACGTATTTGGTATGATTTTTAGGGCTTTGCATCAAAAGATATTAGGCCAAACCACAAAATGTGGACCTCTGTCATGAATGGGTGAAAATCCTTAAATTGGCAATGTGATAGAAAGTTTAAAATCACTGTTATCCCTGCAAATTGGCAACTTTTTGACTTCTCATGATAATTTGTCAATTTATATTCATTTCAGATACATGACATTTTATAAGAAAAATGTAGCAATGAAATAAAAATGTTGGTGTTGCCAATTTGAAGAATAAAAGCTGATCAAACTAGGCTTTAAATAATTCCTGTCACGAATGGGTTAACCCCATCCATACTGTTCATAGTAAACAGAGTGATACGCAGGAGTTGTTAAGTTTAGAGCAGTCTTCATTTTCCGTCTTTTTAAATGTAGTTAAAATTCATGCGGGAGAGCCGGAGGGGACATATTTTCGTCCGGATTTTCGTAGTCCATATCCAAAGGACAGTGGAGTTCACTTAGCCTGTGCAGTGCCACACATGTACATGTTTATCACATTCTTTGCAATACATGTACCACTATTTCATGTATATTAATGTCAGATAATTAAACACTCCTTTCACAGTTAAATTCCATTTTCCTCCCCAAAAATAACTGAAAATGTTGCATCATCTCTTCTCATTCTTTGTCCATTTCTCATTCTCTACTCTCTCCATCAGTCATTTTCACTATCTATCTCGCTTTTACACACACACACCCACATGCACACACAAAACCTCACCTTTAGCCATGTTTCCAATTTATTCAGTGATTTAACAGCATCGCCCTTCTATCTTATCCGTAACTTTTGCACACACTTCACTGTCTCTCATTCTCTCTCTCACACCCACACACACATACACCCACGCCCTCCTCTCTCTTTTTCACACACAAACACACCTCATCCTACATCTGTCTTTCTCTCACACACACACACACACACACACACATGCATCATCACCCTTTTCTTCTCTCTTTTACACACATACCTCACCTAATGTCTGGTCTCTCTAGTCTCAGTCTCCCTCTCTCTCTTTCTCTCTCTTCTCTCTCATTCCTCACATACTGCAACTCAATATATGCTGAAGTTGTCACTTTCACACCGACTGAACAATATTACTTGATAGTTTAAATATCTCATTCATCCTATCTCCTAAACATTTTTTAACAACAGCTTTGGAAGTGGAACTCTTCAAAATAAATATCACAAACCATTCCCAGCTGTAAACAAAATTCTACAAGGCAAATTCAGGTGAATAGCATTAGCATCAACAAGGCATGGATCTGCATCAATACAATCAATACACAGGAACATGCACAAACCAGTTTTAAAAAGGTCTACTTGTTTGGTGTGTTATCTCGGTAAATATCTAACTTGGGAGCATATAATCCCATCAGTCAGGAAAAGTACGAAACCTAGACTTCCTTGGGAGTACCACCAATTCGGTAGACGCTGGATGATGTTTTTCCCATGCAATGATGGAATTACATCACCACAATTTTAGATGCTACCTCATGTGCCAGTTAATAATCCTGCTATGTTAACCTGAATTCCCTATTTCCACTTTCAAAGGATTCTATTAGGCAATTTGGAGTTACTTGAACAAGCAGAACAAATGTCCAGACAGAGTATTTTACTTGTTGTATTTATTCCATGAAATCATACAATGCAACCACAATTGCTACTATAAGAAAATAGCGGATGAAACCCCCCCACAGCCATTCAGTGTGTCAATGTCCAAGACCACTTAACCCAGGGTCTTGAACCCAGGTCCCCCCTATGGTCCTACTGGTATCACCACCATCCCTCCTAGCCGTGTCTCTTAACGGTAGGACTTCTGGTAGCGGGCACGTGGTCCTGGACCACCAAACTTCTTGGGCTCGCAGCGCCTGGGGTCAGCTACGAGGAGTGACCTGTCGTATTGGATGAGAATGTCTTTGATCTCCTTCTTGGAGGCTTCATCAACGTCTGCACAAACAAAAAATTAGAGACGACAATGAAATACAATCAGGGTTCAAGGAACAACATTCACCTAACAGGGATGCCAGTAAGAATTGATCAGAGTGCCTGAAAATCACCTAGAATGAGCCATTTTCTACACAAAAAAGGATTTTCTATGGCCTGAACGTGAACTAGCAGGGCCTGAATTCAGGATTTTGCATGAAAGGTGGCATCCCTGCACCTAATAAGGTCCAGGTATTCTCAATTGTCTCTCATTTCAGGGGCGCATCCCTTGACACAGAGAGCAGTGGTAAAAAAATCTGAAGCCACATGTGTAAACCGAACCATGTATTCATCCTATCATAACGTACCAAATGCAACCAAAATCACTACTATAAGAAATTCGCTAGAAGAGCCCCCCCCCCCCCCCAGTCAATGATGTGTCCCTATTCAAGCATATATACTGTCATACAAGGGGAGATTCCCTTTATTTTTTTCAATCCTTGCAATTTATCTGAATTATGATATCAGAGCGAAATGCAACCTTCAACATCTACTACAATTCCTTTCTCATATACTTCCTGCTCAGTTTTCACAATAGAAACACGAAAAGAATATGTTTTTTGTACTATATGTACCAAGTCAGCGAAGATCAAATTTTCCCCCTTTTTTTAACATAATCCACATGGAATGTCCTTGCCAAGTTCAATTCGTATCAGCCACTAAAACTGTTCATTACTGTGAAAAATGAAATGAAATCACTATACTTACACTTCTGGTAATAAGCAACCAGAGACTTGGAGATAGCTTGCCTGATGGCTGTGAAAAAAAGGAAAAGAAAGAAAAAGTGAAATAAACTGAGTCAATTTCCAATAGCTCCTATAAAAACTTTGATGATCATGTAAGTTTGAGATTAAGATTTTTACATTTCATAACTCAAGAAGGAGGCTCACCATCAAAATATTTACCGATTCCGATGTTTAGCCGATGCGGCCAAGAATCAGCAGTCACCGATCTCCGATGCGAATATCGGTTAAGCCCTAATAAAAATATAACACTTTTCAATTGCTAATTGTTTACAAATCAGAGTGAAGTGCATGTATATTACATGGTTTGTTACATCAACTCCTTTCAATCATTTTGATATCATTTTTGTGAAGAATCTTTTCATGGTCGATAAACACGCGACAAATAAATAGACCACTACCACCGTACCGCGAAACAACACAATGGTAATTGGGATGTTATACCTTTTAAGTATGGCAAAGTCATTCTTGGCACAGGTAATTTTCACCTGGTTTCTCCTATTTATTCCTTCTCTGTTTATTTCACCATGAAATAGATAGCCCACAGAGATGGTATCAAAATCATCAGAAAGAATTACTCTAAATATGTCACAAACATTCACATTCACAATCTAATTTGTAAACAGAGTGTTAAAGAGAAAAATTCATGAAAATGTTGTTTTTTAATGACTCACACTGTAGACCAGCTCAATCTCCATTATGTCTTATATCATTTGCAGCCTTACTAAGTCTGTAACAGAGTGAAGTCATGAAAATTGGCATCCCTGATCATTCTTTACAGGAAAATCAGGTCACCTTGTACAAATTCCTCTGAGGCAGTATACATGACAAAATAGCATTGATCAACCTGCTCATGATCACTCATAGCTCTTTATACTTCTGTGGAACCACATTTTAACATGGTTTCTCAGATGAAGGCCATTACCTGGATGTTACATGGCAAGCACATGGTACTTGGCAATATGTTTTCCATACATTAATGAGGCATTGGCTAACTTTGTGAGCAGCCGATTTTGAAAATTCTCAAACTAAGATGAAACATGTGTATGAGTACTTGTATTTGTACTCAAAAACCCTAAAACCAACCATAATTTGGACTGAAAAACTGTTCAATAGTCAGACGCAAACCACAATTTCATTATTTTTTGTCTCAGAGACATGAGGACATTTTGCTCGAGTTAAAAAAACTGTTATCTGCCTCCCTCGGCGTGATACACCAATACACAAGGTACAGTCCGGTGAGTCATGCATGCATGCATACTTCTCACATCTAGTCTGTGCAACCAATTCTTATATTTTTCAAAACATTGGTTCACATTTCTAATATTCAAAAATACTTCCTGTGGATATTATGCTTTGAAACTTTCAGACTGGTATTTTTACACTATAACCCTTATGTTTATCCCATTTTCAAGTAGCAAAATGAGATTAAAAAAAAAAATTGATAACAATGTTAACCAATGCCTATTAAAGCTTTCTTTTTACAGGGGTACCACTTTTTATTTCATGGATCCTTACCATAGATCTGTGCAACACGTCCACCTCCCTTGACACGCACCCTGATGTCAACTCCAGCGAAGCGATCCTTGCCCAAAAGATACACTGGCTCCAGAAGCTATCAACACCAAACAAACAAAAGCATGTCAGTTCAGTCCTGCCAATATGGGGGGTTAATCTATCTTCGGTTTCCAATATCCAAGTCACACTAACGTGAATAACAACTAAACAAATTACATATCGCAAAAAAGTTACATTGCCTCAAATTAATAAAAATCAGTCACTTTGGAATCAGTATATCAGAGGCAGTATATCAGAGTGAATGATGTAAAGGTAAAAATTTAAGTTGATAAATGCAACTCTTAGGCATAGTCAGGGGGTATACAGGGGGCACGCCTCCCTCCCCTTCCCCCCCCCCCCCCCCCAACACACACACACACACACACACAGAGCTAATTCATCTGGGCAATTCCATGATTAAGTGGACATCGCCCTTAACTTTATTTTTGCTCTTTCTCAAATTCAGGTCAATTTTAGTAGTTAAAATTCATACAGAAATTGTAAATGCAAAGGGGTTTCATACTCAGCCCCCCCCCCCCCAAAAAAAATTGTTTGTAGCAGGGAGGCAACAAATTTGCCTCTTGCCTCGGCTGTTTTTCTTTATTTTTTTTTTGCCGCCTTATATCCCATTCACTTACTTCACAAAAAACTGCAGGGTTTGTTGCATCATATCTAAACAAGCCTTAACCATACCCCTACACCTACCCCTTTCATGCAAGTTTAATTTTGTAAATTTTCAACAAGTCTGCATACACCAGTGATATAACAAGTTACCTTTGACTGGAGAGCCTGGGGTTGGACTAGTTCAAGAGGATGACCATTGACCTTCAGAAGTCCATTGCCTTGCTTGCAGTGGGCAACGGCTGTGGCCGTTTTCTGTGGATAAGAAAAAACAGATATCGCATTACATCATACACAACAAAATAGCACTCTGAGCAAAAGTAAGGTTATTTGCTGTTGGAGAATAGGAATTGGAAATCCATCCCATCACTATATTATACACAACGCCTGGTGATCTCACAGTTCCCTGCCTTAAATCTCACTCGTTGCTGGTCTTTGACCTTGGTGTCTCTGACATCAGAGAAAATTATTTTAAATTTGAAAACAAGTCTTAAACCATAGCAGTACAGTGTCTCCTTTTAGCAACATTTCTTTGGTATCCAGAAAGCGAGGAATTACACATTATATGAGGGGAAGAACAATATTCACTCAAAATGGGACCATGATGAACTCTGTTTTGAATTTCAGTCACAAATATTCTGTGTAGTTCGAGCCCGAGCAACCTAGCTTAATTAACACTTGGACTTGGTGCCCCATACCCAACGTTGGGAGTAGCGACCCAGGCGTTTTTAGTAAAGCTGTGTACCATTAAAGGAGAATGCAACCCATTCTTTTCTTATGAGAAAATTAGCCAAAATGCACTGATTTCAATTGAAAATCATCAAATTTTTAATGTTATTCTTCTTAGAATTCTATTCTTGATCATATATCAAAATTTTTTTTACCATTGTGTGATCACTACAGCCACATGCGTGTGGCTGTATATACAGCATCGACTGAGGATACAGCCATACGCCTCTAACTTCCCTATGGCACATTTACGTTTACACTCTGAGCCATGCAACATGCATAGCACAAGCGATGTGCATTTTATGCAATGGTACATGTTGTAAAACTTCCAACGCGAAGGTTTTTCATCTCTCATACAAACAAAATTCTCGCTTCATTCTCACACGATCGGCAAGCAGGTGACAATGAAGTAAAAATATTGTTTGTATGTCAGTAAATTTCAAGAGATAGAACCCGCATGATGAAGTTTTGCAACACATACCATCGCATGAATATACGCATTGCTTGTGCAATGCGTAGCGACAGCTAGCTGCCGCTGCAAAGAGTGTAAGTGCCATGGGGATCACACTTTAATATGGCCATAACATACAGGCACACACGTGTGGCTTAAGTTCAACCCTGAAAAAAAAATTATAAAATTGAGATTAAGGCGGGGCTTATTTAGTTGCTTTCAACCTCAAATCAAAATCAACACCACTTATTCAGGTGACCATGCCATGGTCTGCACCACACAGGGCGACATTGGTATGCTGAGCTGTGCAAATTTATGTGACATGCTGCCCTCTATAGTCTAAAGTCATAGAGTAAAATCACTAAAATAATCAACAATTCCATAATTAAAAAATATTTCTTTTTTACACCTAGGATAATAAAACATCCTATTTCAATTCCATTCCACTAACTGGATGCAAATTATCTTGATCAAGTGAATTTTGAAAAATATTTTTTGGATCACTGGTGATACAGCTCTTGCTCCTCTGTCCCCAAAAATTCATTGGTAGAAATAGGTCTAGATCTAGACTAGTAGTAGAACACTAGATCTACTTTCCTATTGTCAGCAATTTGCATGCTATAGAACAACTGTTGTGCGAGGTTAGTATAACTGAGCACCAGTGTGAGTGGGTCAATCTGCAGCGCTACACAGTGCCACGACATGTCTGCATCCTACTCCTAACGTTAGCCTGGCCTAAACTATGTTATTCACACATGTCACATGCCTTGAAAATGCCTCCTTTCATAGAAAAAATTCCGAACTGCATGCAAAGTGAATGATTGTGAAAGTGAAGACATAAGAAACTTCCTTCTTTGTTTTGCAAACTTTTTGTTTTTGAAATTTTGGCTTGTAAGTTAGTGTCAAATTGACACCATCCTGAGCCAGAGCCTGAGGCATGATCATGATGATATCATTCTTACTCGAGTCGAAAAAAAATTTTAATGAGATTTTTCGGCACAATAAAATTAGGGTTTAAGTTACTCTCTAACGTTAGATCTACTCTAGGAGTAGATATGAGGATTAGGATGAGGTCAGCCACTGGAGGAATACCAACGGAAAGGCTAGTCAATTTGAAGTGAAATGTTAGGTGCGCAGACATAGACATTGGGTGATTTCAAGTACGGTGTTGGAGGCTGGTGTTGGTGTTGTGAGAACACCAACACCAGCCTTAACACCGAACTTGAAATCAGGCTGGTGTTGGGATTGACCTCGCAAGATTTGACGTATTTCCGGTAGTCAGTGTTGCTTTCTGGTGTTGAATGTCGTCTGCTGAACCGAGTATCACGGTTCGTGTTGACGATTTACATGTAATTTCCCCATTCACCAACACCAGCCCCTAGGGATTAGGAAATTCATGATTTCAAGCACGGTGTTGGTGTTGGTGTTGTAATCATACATGTTATTGCTGCTTGTCCCTCGCGGAGCAGGCGGCACTTTTTGCTACGGCCACTCGTGACATGTTGGTGGTTAAACCCATTTCGCAGTCAAAACAACCTGGAATAATCAAAACCATATATTTTCCTTGGAAGAGTGATAATTTTCCTCTTGGATTCTTCAAATGATTATGCAATTCAAATTCAATAAGATGTAGATTTATTAGAAATTCTGAGGGGAAATGATTTTATCGTCGAGATTTTTTGCTATAGCGTATGACGTCACTCGGTGTTACTGTTGAGCTATCGATAAGGTGATCGGATTAGAGCGGTATCGTCCCTCTAAACCATAGCTCTAAACTGACCGACGGTGTTGGAGCTCGGTTCAGCAGCCTTTCCACGCTCTCAACACCAATACCAACACCGCACACCGAACTTGAAATCACCCATTGTGCCCCCCCCCCTATCATCCATTCATTTTCAGCCAACACGAAATAGCGCACTTGGGACTACGAACATGTGGAAAATGGATACCTTTCTGCCGAACACTTGCACGGATTGTGGTGGTCCCTTCTCTTTTTCGGCCATTGTTCTGTAATTTGAGAAGGACAATAACAAATATAATGATTATCAATGGTTTTCAAAGGAAAATACATTTCATAATTGAACGCATACATAGAAATTGGTCAGTTTATAGTTCATTCATTCATCTTTCGTGTACCTTAGTTTGTGGTTGACCCAGAAAAGGAAGTTGAACGGGTTTCACGTGGTAAGGTCAAACGATAGTAAACGATCACGCAGGTTTTCG
>CM057163.1:12192850-12213260 GCA_029962745.1 Echinometra lucunter
CACTAACCACAACGATCTATTCCCCATTCACTGTGTACAAGAGATAGAGGAGCCAAGCCTCTGCTCAGGGCGAGCTCTGATTGGTTGTTGAGTCCATGACCTATTCCCATTCACAGCTCAGTGCACACACACCCAGCTGAGCCGATATCGATTCGATGGGATATTGGGAGGGGGGGTCGTTAGGCCAGCGGCTAGCTAGAGATCGCACGCACGGACAATATTGACCTTTGATCTCTACTCCCTGCTGGGTGGCCAGCTAGCAGGCCGGTGAGGCAAAGTTGACTCGCCGGTCAGTGCTGCATAAATTAACTGTACTATGTACAGTGTATTAGCTGGGTCATAGTGCTTGATCTCTATGCTGGTCATCGCACTGCACTGTATATTCAAGTGGTTTGTGTGTGTATAACGCATGCATGGTGTGTGTGTGTGTCTGTGTCTGTGTGCAGCTGTATATGCATTCAGTGCATCAATGTTCATGTACATCCAGTATCTAGTATGCCCTGGCTAACTATGTATTGTATCTCACCTGAATTTTTATTGAATGATTCCTATTTCTTCTTTGGTGTCCTGATATGATTCCCTGGCTTTGTTTACTCCCTAAAACTAAAAGACCAGCTATGTTTACAGACATTAATACATAATTATATTTTAATAAGGGAATATATATATAGGCTATTCATTTATTTGTTCATTTTTGCTTCTAAATAAATTTGACTATCATTAAATCAAGTTGTAGATTGAATATTCATTTACATGTATGTTCTCAAATCCTTATCTGAAATTCTCGTGAACTATTTATGTTCTAAAATTCTAATCTGAAATTCTCATGAACTATTCATGTTCTAAAATTCTTATCATCTGACATTCCTATGAACTATTTATGTTCTAAAATTTTTATCAGAAATTCTCATGAACTGTTTATGATCTAAAATTCTTATCATCTTAAATTCTCATGAACTTTTACTCAATTTCTCATGATCCTTTACTCCCATTCTCATGATCTTTTACTCACATTCTCATGATCTTTCACTCGCATTCTCATGATCTTTTAGTTCATGCTGTAGCTTGCATAAATTCATTGATATTTATCTGAAGGCCAGTGAAGAGTGAAGTGACTGTTCAATTTCAAACATGAGTCTCATTAGAGCCTTTATTTCATTTACATGTCGGCTTGCACTAATAAGAATAGGAGTAAGCTCCTTGCAAGCTATCAAAAAAAGAAACATAAAATAAAAAACAAACATGTCATCACAAACATGACAACATAAATATCTAAACTCTTAGTTTTAGGTGCTTTCTAATATTCTCATAAAATGTTCACCAACCAACATGTACATGTACATGTACAAATACTGACATGTACACAAAGATGCTCCAATCAAACTACAGTGTATGTAGGCACCTACATTAAATCTCTTGATTTACAATCTTATTTACACAGGTTACATCAAGTACATAATGTCCTGACCCCCCCCCCCCCCCCCCATATATATCGAATGTGTAGGTCTATGTATGAAAAATGTTTCCTTGGAGAAAATGCAATGTAATCTATTCCAAGTCAAAAAAAGGAGATTTGAAATATTTGATATTTGTAATGAATAACCACCGCTCCCATCCACCTCCAGCCAAAAAAATCACAAACATAAAATGAAATTTTGAAAATATAAACATGTCAAAATATTGGCTTTCACAGTATACTTGGCAGCGTTATTTGATCTTAAAGCTTGGGTACAGTTTTGGGCAGTGAAATGAAATATGGATGGAACTATTAATGATAGTTTCACATTATCCACCTTGCCACCCCAGGCACCCCCACCCCCCAAAAAAAGAAATCTGTGCTATTTTATGTTATAATCCAAATCAATCATGATTTCATGTGAATTTTAAAGGTGATTATTTGAAATGAGCATGGGCACAGGTTACTGATCAGAAACACACACGAAATAAACAAGCTCTACCAGCTGTGCCACTATCTCTTATCAGGCAAAATAAATAAACTAGTTACATGCACTTTCACATGCACATGGTGCATGGTCATAGACATAGCAAGGAGTCTACCTTAACTCTTTGGTCATTAACTCCTTGGTCATAGCATGGCGTAAACATCAAAGTGCAATTATACTATATACAACACTTCTATCATTTCACCTGAAATCCAATCATAATAATGGCAGGTACTAACTACTCTGATTTTGAGTACATCTTACTTAAAGCTTCTAAAGACAATAAGAGAAAGGTTACCAAAAAAAGAAGTAACCTTGAAAGCAAACTGGGTGAAAAATACCCCCCAGAAGGACATTGTTCTGTGCTCAGACATAAAGGTTCAACATCTGCTGGGGTGAATGAATATCGCATTCTTGAACTTGGAGGATCAAGGAGAAGAGAGGAAGCAACATGGCAAGATGCGTCAACACTTAATGAATTTATATTGTCCGTAGATGAAGAAGACGTCTCTATAACCTCAGTGACTTCATGCCGTACAACTGGTAATTATCATTCATCCTTTTTACAAATCTTAAAGTAAACCGTAATACATACATGTACGTTGAAATTCAATATACCAAGTACCTATACAAGAAGCAAACCATCAAATTAAATAGCCAAGTACAATGCGATTGTGATAGCTACTACAAAATCCATATGTATAAACAATTAAAAGAAACAATACATGTTGATATGCTAACATTGTTAATGTATGCTTTACAGGAGGATCAATTCGCCCTTTGCATGGTTCATCATTAGTGGACATGGAATCAAAACTGCTGCTTTGGGGTGGACTTGATCTTCAACTATATAGCACCAGGGATGATCTTCTGGTGATTGAAGAACAGCCTCAGCAAAGACGAGCAGGAGCTCTTCCCCACTTTCATGTGACCTGGCTTCAGACCTTGGTTTCACAGACACCATCTCGGCAAGGACAAAACTTGCCTCATCAAACAGGCTCTGTCCCTTCAGGTAATTTTTCAAAAGTATTTTTTTTTTTCCCATAGTTATATTGTTATTGCACTCCCTTTGTTCTAAAGGCTGATAGTATGAGAATATATAGAAAAAAATAATTTAACCCATTTGTGCCAGGTCTACATTCTGTTTTGCCAAAATATATCTTGATGCAAAATGATGAAAAGCACTATACACTGAATTGGCAACCCTCCCCCAACAAATTATGATTCAAATTTTCCACTTTAAATGCCCATGCAGTTTGATTGCCTTTGTTTTCCATCAAAATTAAAATCATTACCAAAATATAATCTATCCAGAAACATGTGGGTTTTTTAAAAGAAAACTAGCGTTGTATCAAAAGATTCTTGAAAATGTCACCGAAATGAAGACACTAAACCCCCACGGGTCGAGGGTCTTGTCTCCGTGCTGTCACAAACCAAAGATTAAAATAAATAGTAATGACCAAATTGTATTCTCAGTTTAATAAACACCTTTTTTTGCAAACTGGTAACTTGATTTTAATTCTTTTTAATGTTTTGCTAAGCGTTCTTTGAAAAAAAAAAGCTTACAAAAATTAGACTGGACATACACGAATGGGCCATTTGTGAATTTCATCATTTTACACTCCCGCCCCCCTCTTTTTCTTCCAGATAGAACTGGTCATACCATGACACGGATACCAGGATCTAATAAAGTTTTTCTGTTTGGAGGAGTATCTATTAAACGAAATGGAGAACATTCCAGATGGAATAAGGTTTGCAAGGATGGCAAAATTTATGTCTTGGACACGGATTCCTTTGAATGGGCAACGGCTAAATGCCCGTTACTACAAGCACGGGCATTTCATACTACCAACATATTAGAGGAGAATGATTACTTTGTGCTACCAATAATAGGTGGAGTCATTTTCGAAGGAAAAGCTCCTTCGTACCGTGAATCACTGGAAGAAATAACAATTGTCAGAATGGACAGACAGTTGCAGAATTTCTCCTTATCTGAAATTTCATTTCAGCCATCCCTTGACATCCAAACTGTCCACATCTCATCACATGCATCTGTCATACAGAATGGGAACATTCTTGTAGTGGGTGGAATCCAAGATGTAGAGAAGAAGATGGTGCCAAACAAAACACCAAGCCCTTCTAGCAAGGCCTACATCTTGGACTTTCAGAACAAAGCCTACACCATCATCCCAGGAACTGTTGGAAGTCCAACAGTATTTTCCACATATGGACACTCCATTCACACCATAGATACCGACAATACAACACTCTTGTTGGGAGGAATGTCACGCCAAATTTCTCTTCTATCAAACAGAAGCTATGAACCAGAAACCTGTGAGAATGTACCATGTAATATTGTTGATTCACCAGAATTTCGTGACCCAACATGGATCCAGTGTGAAAATCCTCGTTGCATGAAATGGTTTCATACCTTTTGTCTAAAACTAACAAAAATACCAGAGGACAAATATTATTGCAAAAATTGTAAGCGATAAGTTGAACAGGGTGTCATAATAATACAGCCTGTACTGGCGATAGTCAAAAGAAATCATAATGTGTACAAATGCATGTGTACACTCCTCAACCGATTTCCTAGTATGCTATTGGAAATCAATGTAGCCTAGTCTAATGAAGAGATATGAATTCAGCCAATATCCCCTAAGTAACTGTCTAAATTCTGAAAGTAAGGACATGTACATGTACATATGTACATGTACATTTTACTACTTTTTGGTATGAATTGTGAGTAATATTGCCTGCACATTCTTTGAAAGTTCTCTCAAAGCTACAAAATTCCATTCTGCCTTGAGACTGTAGGCAAAGTCAAATTCTTACTTTTTTTGTGTCGCTTGCCAACTTCTTAAAAATACTCCTGAAAAAACAGTGTTTAATCACAGATTGTTCGAAAAGAGTACATGTATGCGAACAATCCACATTGGATTTACCAGTAAAACTTTTTTTTTTTGGACTGCAAAAAAGGTGTGACATGTAAAACTTAGAAGAGTAAAATAATACAATCTGCATAGTTTCATCTGAAAACATTATATTGATTTAGAGGAAAAAGTGACATGCACTGGATAACTTGAATTCTTTTGGTATCACATTTCATCAAAACATCTTTTTCTCACCTCAACCAGTAAATATAACTGAAAAGCCAGCTGACCTTTATGACATATGGTATTACATGTGTACTAATAAACATTTTTTCTTCAATTTTACATATGAGTCTGAGAAACTTTTGACTGTCAGAAGTACCCCAAATGCTTTTATGTTTACAGTTGCGAAAGGTATTCTCAACAGTACCGGTAATTGAAATTTGAAATCTATGCTCCTATGTACATCCACAATATTAAATCGCTGTTAAGAATTTTGCTGTTCAAAAGATATTCCTATATAGTTAATAATAAATCTTGATCAATTCTAACGAGTTAACACTTTACACATGTATTTACTGTAGTGAAGAATAAATACACATAAACATACTGGTTGATTCAAGGCTATTGTTGCATTTTTATTGAATTGCTTTGACTTGGAATATCAAAAAATTATGTCCAAAGTTCAGTGATATGGCGAAAGCTTTCCTTTAGACTATTATAAGTGCTCAAATTTGTAACAAAGAAATTGTCTGTTCAAATGTTATCCAAATGTTTAAATGAATATAGGGTTGATTAAACACATATAAACTTGATTCCTTTTGATGCAAGACTATGACAGTATGTTTGTTTCATTACTTAGCCGGGCATGTTACAATATTATGTCCAGAGCCATTGCAGTTAGAGCACTTGTATGATCGAGAAGAAATTTTCGCCAAACGTCTGAGCTTTGGGCTTGTGTAAAGCCAGTGTACCCAAATAATATCTCTGAGGGAATCGAGAGTATTATTCTTCCTTGACAAGTTGCGTCTTAGATCTCTGAAGAGTTTGTTAGCGGCTTCATTTCCCTCTCCGCTCAGTGCTCCAATCGTCCCAGGGCCTTGAGGATCTTCCAACACTTCCTGCACATGCTCAATAATCTTGTGCAGGTAATTAGGCCAAGAAGCATATGCGAAATGGCGTTGCAGGAGATCAGCCATCTGGATGGCATTGACTTTGTAAGTTGCCACGTTTGCTGGTCTGGGATGATGGGCCCTGTACACTTCTCGGAGCTTCCTGAAGAGAGCCATTACGTCGCAGAGCTGTTTCCTCCTCTCTGCATCAGGGATGATGCTCAGAATTGTGTGAATATTCTTAGAATCAAACAGCTGACGAGCATAATTTCCTGGCATCATCATGCTGGGTGGAAGTCCAAGCGATGCTCTCATGTGGTCGTTGAAATTTTTTTCTCCATCATCGAACATAGCCTTCACATCGCGAGTTATGTCCCACGTATATGTGCGTGCTACTTCACAGATGATCAACTTTTTGAAGAAGGATCCAAGATTTATGTCAGCATGAGTGGCATCAATTAACTTGTGATGTGGTTCTGTTTTGAGGATTGGGTAATCTTTGACGCCTTTCGCAACATTGGCCAGGTCATTTGGGCTCAGGTCGTCTGGATTTGTTTGAACATAGTTGGCTGTGTCTATGTTCTCCTCTAAGGTACGTGCTATTGTGAATGAGCCAACGTGAGATCGAGCAGTCTCTCTTGTGGCATGGCACAGCGTGCATAGGTATTTTGATCCGCTTCCTTGCAGACCTCCCTGAGCTCGATCTAACTTCTCATCGATCATCGAATTGAAGAAGATGAGGCGATGTCTCCTCCACCATCCATTCGCATGGACCCTCATTTCTGTCTTCTGCATGACCTCTCGGCTGTGCTCGATAGAGTCGAGCATTGCCACACCACAGGCTACATTGTTCTCATCGGCTATTGCCTCTAAGATGGGCCGGGTAATTTCAATAGAGTTAGGGTTGTCGGGTTCATACACGATGAATTCCCTTCCATCTTGCAACCGCACTTCACACTTGATGACAGCAAATGCAGCACGGAAGGCCTTGTCTGGGAGCAGCCTATCACTTGCCTCCTTAGTGACACTGACGTCTCCCATGCCATCTGCGCCATCCTTGATGGTAGTGAAGAGCAGATGGTCTTCTTTTGGGTCTAGCCCATGCTTTGCTAACCCGCTCTCTATATCTACATCCAATTCCTCGAGGGTCTTGGCGATAGCGTGGGGATAGGGCCATTCAACACCCTTGAAGTTGGGCAGAGGCAGCTCCAGCTCCTCATGCAGTCCCCCACTTCCAATGATTGCTGGCTCAAATGACAGACAGCCGTATTCCATGTGGGCTGCACCTGCCTTCACAGGGGTGTGATGGATAAGGTCAGCCCCCCCGTCTAGCTGGAATCGGACGCTGCCGGGCATGTAAGATTTTTCTAGTTCATCCAGAATATGGGGCGGCTTGAGTGTGTTGTTCCCTTTCGATTTGTAATGTCTATACTGCTCCTTATACCTCCTCTTTGAAGTCAACGTTGTGATGCGCATTGCAAGGCAGTCATCTGCATTTATTGCAACACTCAACTCGTCTCCCCATGAGGACATTACCTGTGGAGAGAGAAGATTAAATTTCAGTAAAGGATGCAATTTTGATGTTTTGATGATTTAAATGATAATAACAATATTAATAATAATTAGGCCATTTATATAGTGCAGTCACTACGTAAATATACTCTACTGCGCTGTAATGTAACAGGTATTGAACCAGAAAGGAGTGGGGAGAACCTCATTTTTACTCTCAACTTTAAATTGCACAATCCATGAACGCAGTACATACATAAAGATTTATCTATACTGTCAAAGTCAACTGCTCCTTTGCCATTCATTTTTTTTTTCCAGAGTAATTTTCTTCATGCATTCTTAGATGATACATTATAACATGACTTACTTCCTTGAGACGATGATCATTGGAATTTCGAAGATCTTCTGTAAGGAGGAAGTATAACAGGTCGGCCTTGTTTTCTTTCTGCTTTGCACAGTAGTCAGAGATAAAGCGGTCTGCTTCCTTAGTCCTGCTACGTGCGTAATCCCGTCCCACATCTTTTAAACTGGCTTTTGCCGACCACACGCGCTTCTGTCCATGTTCTCCCATACCTGTTACATTTTTTGGGGTGAAATTTGAAAATCAGTTACAAATTAATTATGATGGGACAATTCACTCTCTGGATACATGTATATCTTCAGTAAATTTAAAGTAATAATCCTGTAAATAAAGAGTTATGAATCAACGAGTTATGGTCGGAAAAAGACTCGGAATACAATTTTGTGATTTTGATGAACATTACAATAAATTGAATTTAACAGATCATAGAAAGCCAAATGCTATTCCGCTACAAAATGCTTAAAATTTAAAAAATAAAGTTTACAGCATTCTGTAATTTTCCAGTTAGTAAAAGATCAAAATTTTTCACTGTACTGGCTGTTACAAGAAGCCACTGCCACTATCAATATACAAAACAACTGTAAGAGCTGATCAAAAGGTAAATAAAAGATACTGTCTACTGTTTAACTTTTTAAAAATAATAATAAAAAAATCTTTTTTCCTACACCTACCTCATATTTTCACTGAAAGTATGAAAACTCTAATGCAATGCTTCATCCCTTACACTCTAGGTAATTTTGCTTGGAGAAAAAATACAAAATATAATAAAATGCATACCTGGATCAGGGACACTGTCACTGAAAAGGACACGACTTGATGACGCAATGGTTGGGCCCGCTGATGTTGATGTAGAGGGGAGGTCAGCTGCAGCAGGTTGCTTAAAATCCGGCTGAATGCTGTTCAGGTGCACCCTATATTTGAGACATACAGGGCATGATGGGTGATGACCCGTGAATTCGGTGAGATTGGGTAGGTGCCCTTCATACTTCTTTTCAGAGTGCAGAGAAGTATATGCTCTTGTAACTGACAATCTGTGTGTGAAGAGAAGTAAAAACATTTATGAAATGGGTCAAAATATCACTGGAATATAGATTCAAAATTTATGTATCAAATCTCTCGCGGAAAGACTTAATTTTTAAAGCGCACTTTTATCTCAAAATTACATAATACCAATGCCAGCATCAGCCCCTCCATCTTTATAGGCCTTTCAATTATTCATCATAATGACATAATGTTCAAGCCACTCTCACATTTCCACTACCGAGTTAGAGAAATGTGTGCATGTTAAGTAAATCATCTGCACTGATGAAGCCTAATCTGCCACATGAGCGAGCAACTTTATGGAACTATGATCAGAAATGTCCTATTCACGTGGAATCACATTCTAAAAATAGGGTAAGAAATGAGTAAGGATAAGATATAAAACATCTTGAGGATGATTTTAAAAGATTTAAAACATATTAGGATTAGAAAAAAAAAATTAATTCTTGATATAGAACTCTTTATTTCCAGTCTACAAATTATGCAAAGACATGTATTTTTTACCTGCATTTGTTACATATAGATGGAGGATGTACATGTGTTTCATCGTTGTTGATATCTACATGGTAGATTTCCAAGACTTCATTTCTATACTTTGAAATCTTTGAGACGTTTTTCTTGGATGAGATGAAGTTTCCACAAATTCTGCAAGTCTTCAAAAGAGCTATAGTATGCACATTGACAACTTCTTGTGCCGACGCCATAATAGATCTGAAAATTAAAGATAAATTGAATGAGTGTAAAACAATATGATCTTGATCACATGTGGGTTGATCAATGTCATCCATGTAAGTATACAATCTTTCAACTGCTTGGAGCACAAAAAGCGAAGGATTTAACTTTCGGTAAAAGGGAAAATCATAGTAAAATGAATTAACAGAAATTAATGTACAGGAACTGACTCATTTATGAAATATAATGTTCAAAAAGAAGAAATAAGGAAAAAAGGGAATATGTAGAGAGCAAAGACAGATGGAAGATTAAGAAAATGCCTACAAAAGCAGAGGAAATGTAAAGGGGAAAGGAAAGAGAAAAAGAAGTTTTAAGGAATGGATTATAACTAGGGGGTAGGGTTTAAAAATCATTTAAGGAGACAAACAATAATGTGTGAAATTATTCAAGGACATGGCTAGCATATCTAGGCTGGCCAATGCAATGCCAGCAGAAATGGATTAACAAATACAAAATCAAAGGCAATTCTCATAATTAAAATATATTATGTTTATCTTAAAATGAATATGGATTATCTTATAAAGAAAAATTGTAGCATTAGATCATCTAAAATTGAATCCAAAAGTAATGCAGGAAAATCAAGAAATAATAACAAGAATCAACAATTTAATTCAGAGCAGAGGCATTTTATATTGTTTAGGATAGGGGGGGGGGAACCACTAAATTATGAGGGTTACTAAAATGAAATCCCACATGAGCTAATCAGCCACAATAAAAAAAAAAAGGGAATATGAGGAGGGAGTCTCTGAGCATACATACATGTTATGTTAAAACCCAACAAAAAGGTCTTTGGTCAAGATTTAAAACAAAAACACCAAAACAAAATCTCAGTTAAAATATAATTGGGAGTTCTCTGTCAAAACAAGGAAAATGAAGGGGGAGGGATCTAAAATACATACATGTAAAAATAATAACCAATAAAATTTATAAAAAGATAGAGTTTAAATTTTGTGGTAAGTTGTCAAGCGACAAGTCACAAAATATATGTGCAAAAAAAGACCTCCAATTTCTTTCATTTAACTATCAGGGGAAATTACAATTTGGGGGGGGGTTACAAATTTGAAAAAAAAAAATAATGCGAAATGACAGAAAGGAAGTGCTTGCTTAGCCTTAGGTCTATCCTCCCCCTCCCCAAACACACAAACACAGTAGGTCTAATGATATCCATATCACTTCACAGAAAAATGAAGCCAATTGGATCTTATTATGCACAACGCACCTGTATTTCATTCATTCATTCATATAGCACATGCAATGAAATCAATTCGAGGCAAGCATGCATTCTACAGCATGGCCTTTGTGCTTAAAATAGACCGTAACCTAATCCCACGACCTGACCTAATGACCCCAATCGCAACCTCACAAAACCACGTGACACACAACGTACGCAAACGCACGCTCGATGACGTAATGGAAAATTCATCCACGACCGCACGCATATTGATCACTGATCAGCTCCGCCCAAAAAGCATGGCACCTCGTATGCATAATGCAGTGACGCTCTGTTATGAATTCAGCTATACGTATAATACATGTACACAAGCAATCTACACACATTCACGATCACCCTCCGACCATGACGCAATTTCATATGAAAATCTGAAAAATCATACAACTTACCAAAGTGGCAGAAGTCTCTCGATATCGGCTGATATATTGTCACTCCAGGAATAGCTCCCAAAAATCATAAAAATATGGAAAAACGTTGGAACTAGGACAAGTTTGGTACGAGATTGTAGAAGATCGCAAGCTGCTTCTTGTTGATCACCGTGCGCAGAGGCAAAACATACTCACAGCGCATGCGCACCAATTTCATTCATAAAATTCAGCGAGAGACCAGCGTAGTAGTGACGTCATCTAATGAGCTGCACTGCTAGCGAGCTCTACGGCGACTCGTATGTATCCGTTCGTGCAATTTTCCGTTGTGCTAACTGGATGCAAATTATCTTGATGAAGTGAATTTTGAAAAATATTTTTCTGATTACTGGTGACACAGCTCTTGCTCCTCTGTCCATGCTGTCCCCAAAAATTCATTGGTAGAAATCGTAGTAGAACACTACTTTCCTACTGTCAGCTATTCATGTATTTGCATACAGAACATCTGTTGTGCGAGGTTAGTATAACCGAGTACCAGTGTTAGTGGGTCAATCTGCGGTGCTGCACAGTGCCACGACATGTCTGCATCCTACTCCTAGCCTGGCCTAAAATATGTTATTCACACATGTCACATGCCTTCAAAATGCCACCTTTCATAGAAAACATTCCGAACTGCATGCCATGCAAAGTGAATAATTGTCAGGTGATTGTGAAAGTGAAGACATAAGAAACTTCCTTCTTTGTTTTGCAAACTTTTTGTTGTTGAAATTTTGGCTTGTAAGTTAGTGTCAAATCGACACCATCCTGAGGCCGAGCCGGAGCCAAAAATGCCCGAGGCATGATCATGATGATATCATTCTATTCTTACTCAAATTTTAATGAGATTTTTCGGCACAATAAAATTAGGGTCTACTCTCTAAATTAGATCTACTCTAGGAATAGATATGAGGATTAGGATGAGGTCAGCCACTGGAGGAATACCAAAGGAAAGGCTAGTCAATTTGAAGTGAAATGTTAGGTGCGCAGAAATAGACAATTAGACATTGTGCCCCCCCCCCCCCCATATCATCCATTCATTTTCAGCCAACACGAAATAGCGCACTTGGGACTACGAACATGTGGAAAATGGATACCTTTCTGCCGAACACTTGCACGGATTGTGGTGGTCCCTTCTCTTTTTCGGCCATTGTTCTGTAATTTGACAAGGACAATAACAAATATAATGATTATCAATGGTTTTCAAAGGGAAATACATTTCATAATTGAACGCATACATAGAAATTGGTCAGTTTATAATTCATTCATTCATCTTTCGTGTACCTTAGTGTGTGGTTGACCCAGAAAAGGAAGTTGAACGGGTTTCACGTGGTAAGGTCAAACGATAGTAAACGATCACGCAGGTTATCGTTGTGGGCCGGGGGGCGAGGGAATGTTACTTTTTTTTTTCTTAGATTATACTTTTTTTTTTTTTTTTTTTTTTTTCGTTGTCACAGTCAGCCTTAAAGATCACAGGCAGGTGTCAAATCAATGATCACAAATCTTTTATCATTCTGACGTAAAAACTGACTCTGACATACGTTTTGGGTTAGGATTATAGGATTTAGGATTAGGGTTTGGGTTTGAGTACTGTAGTTTAGGATTAGGGTTAGGATTAGGGTTAGGGTGTGGTGGGGTCTATGTCACGAGTATGCCCATCATTCACTGGAAGTTCGCTGTGACACAAGTCTGGAAATCTATTAAAGAGAGAAAACCAAAATATGGAAAACAGTAATTCACATTTTTGTTTTGTACATCTGCATGGGCCATTTTTTATATAGGTTTTCCCGGCCGAATTCGTCAAAACAGCATTCAATTTCATGATCAAGCATTGAAATTCAAGCCATTTTTAGTCCATCGATTTTCCAGTGCTTGAATTAAACACTTTTTGCATTCCATTCTTTTTTTAAACATTGAAATTAGTAATATTATTATTCAAATTAAATGTAATTTGATTCAATTTGGTAATGAATAACCGTCATTCAATTTCGCAAGTCTGCATGAGTGGAAGAAGAAATACCTTGCTGAATTGCGGTTTCATTTTCATCTTTAGGCAATCACTTTCGCACTTACGCCATTCAGTTAGAACAACGTAAGTGGTCTCTATCTCTTTTTCATTTTCATTTTTTTTTTAATTTTTCCTTTCTGTCATATATTTGACATTCACATTTCTTTCTTTTTTCAGTTTATATGTCATTATTCTTTTATTCCTCTGTGGTCTTATTCTTTATCTTTGCATACATTTCAGTATAAAATGCATGTCAACACTGGTAGCTAAGGAGGGGCACAAGGGGGCCATGCTCCCTCCCCCTGTTGATCGGCGAGCAACAAAAAAAAAATAATAAAAATAATAAATAAAAAAATTCCATCAAGTCCACTTCACATAACTTACCCCACCCCTACCCTGAGAAATGAAAGTAAAACGTAAATATGTTACTTCTCATATAAGTTACCCATATACTGAATTTTAGTGTGCAGAAAATGCTCCCCCCCCCCCCATACACACCCTCGCCTTGGCCCCCTATATGCCACTTCTCATATAAGTTACCCCTAATACTGACTTTATGCCATTTCCATGCACAAATTTTAAAAAATCTCCCTACCACAACTCCCCCGTGCTCAGTCGTTTTAGTCCCACGCCTTGCCCCCCCCCCCTATATGCCACTTTTTGTATAGGTTACCCCTAATACTGAATTTTAGTGTACAAAAATGTCAATTTTATGCTCGAATTTTCAAATATCTTCTTACCGTGGGAGCTAGGGGGATATCCCCTCCAACACTCTCCCCCGCTCTTTCGCTTCGCTCCCTCGCCTTGGCCCCCCTGTTGAAAATTCCTGGCTACGCCAGCGCCTGTCACACGTGGTCATGGTTTATTTTATTGTGATCTTTATTTGAATATTTGTGAGGGGGTTTCTTTTCATATTTCTTTTTTTTTCCACCTGCTAATTGCTAATGGATCTCAGTCTTGATCTTTTCTACATTCATAAGCAGAAACACACATTGACTTATCACCATATTAGATGAAAAACACTGCACAAAATGTGTCAAAACTGTATGCCCACTCATGAAATTGTTTGGCAAGATTCTTCCCGCTTCATGTCCTGCGCTAATTGGAATGCTGTTTACACGAATTCGAATGTTGTTTACACAGATAATTAAATTGAATTATCTTTCTGCACTTAATTTGTATTCTAACAATAGTAAATCGCATGCTGAAAAAAATCAATTTGAAGGATAATATTTGTTTTTCAAATGTTGATCCATCAATCGATTTCGCGCGAAATTGAACGAAAATATCGTTGATTCCCATGATAAGGTTACGAAGATGGGTGGGAAAACCTGTAATAAAAATATTCTCCGCGTCACTGATAATTTCTTTTCTTCTTCTTCTTCTTCTTCTTCTTCTTCTTCTTCTTCCTCCTCCTCCTACTCCTCTTTTTCTATTTCTTTTTTTTAATCACTTGAAAACTTAGGGGCGGCAGCCCCTACCGATCAAATCAAATGCACCGATCAAAATCTGCAATCGGCACCATATGGGTGTCGATCCCGGGAGGGATGAGAGGGATATATCCCCTCCAATATTTTGCGTAGGGGGATGACCTCTGCAATCACCCCCCCCCCAATAATTCACCATGAAAAACGTGAAAAATATGCGCCTCCTACCCTCTAAAAACAAAGGAAAGGAAAGACAATTAAAGACAAAGAGTAAAGAGATAAAGAGTAAAGAAATCATTTTCAAAAATAGAAAAGGAAAAAGAAAAACCTTTAAGCGTTCGCTCGCTCGCATTTGAACTATCCCAACAATTATTCTTTATGAAAGCAAATCGGTTCCTACCTTATCTTTCTATCTATCCAAGTCCTTTGGAAGCGCATAGAGACGTTATATCATAATGTGATATGCGCTATACAAGAACTGTATATTATTATTATTATTATTACATAGATGATCTATTACTAATATCTTAATATCTTTTTTTTAACTTAATGCCGGTGAATATTTTTTAATGAAATGAAATTGGTTTGCATATCTTGTCTTTCTATCCAATGTTATACTATTATTAATATAACTCCAAGGAGTCGAACGGGAAAAAGACCCTTTTGGAACAGAATAATTTTCATGAGAACTGCCTGTGACCAGTATCCTCAAACATGAGAAAGGAGCTAGATGCCGATAAAATGTATGTTATTAAAATCATGAAATTGGAGTAACGGGGTCCACCACTTGAAGGCCCGCGAGACCGAAGGCCTGCGAGACCGACTTTTTTGTATCTTATTTTCCTTCATCAGGTGCCGCGGTCGAGTGGTTTAAGGCTCCTCGTTAATTGCAGCGGCGTAACAGGTCCCTGTTATCAGAAGAGGGAGGGGGCAGAGCCAAATATTTCCCGGTAACTTCGTCTAGAATTAGTGGCGTAGCTAGGATTTCAGTTTAGGGGGCGGTAGTGAGCACAGGAAGCGCGCTCTCAAGGGAGGTGCAGGGAGGGGGGGGGGGGGAGTGTCCCCCCACGAGAAGCGCGGAAGCTCGACGTTCCTTTGAATCGTTCTCTCCCTGTTATCGGGGGGGGGGGGGGCAGAGCCAAACATGTCCCGGTAACTTAGTCCAGAATCAGTGGCTTTGCTAGGATTTCATTTTAGGGGGCGGTAGTGAGCATGCGAATCGTGCGAAACACTTACTGAGCGCGCTAAACGGGCGCCCGGGGAGGGGGGGGGGCTGGGGTGCAGGGAGGGGCGTTTCTTTAGGAATCAAGATGTTAACATAATTGGAAGAGAACAGAGAGGTAGAGAGAGGGGGGGGGGATGTCCAGAGAAACGATAGGAGAATTTGAAAGTAAAATGAGCTGATGAGCTGTGAGAAAAGTATAGAGGAAAAGAACTTGGAAGAATATCCAATTTATTTGAGCGTGCTCTGTGTCTATCAGTGGGTGGGATGAGTGTGTGCGTTTATAACATTATGCAAAATATGATTTTGCATAATGTTATAAACGGGAAATATTTGGCTCTGCCTCCTTCCCCCTCTGATAACAGGCACCTGTTACGCCGCTGCAACGAGGCGCCTTAAACCACTCGACCGCGGCACCTGATGAAGGAAAATAAGATACAAAAAAAAAAAAAGTCGGCCTCGCGGGCCTTCGGTTTCGCGGGCCTTCGGTTTCGCGGGCCTTCGGTCTCGCGGGCCGTCGGTGAAGTGGGCTGTCAACGGAGTAGGCTAACAGTAGGCTTGCACTATATAGAACCCGTTCTCTATAAACTTTCAATGGACCCCACTATCACTCTCATAAGATATATGAAAATGGAATCCTGGTTTAGGATATGAATTATCCCAATAATTAATGAAATCCCTGTTTAGGGTGTGCATATCTGGGACATAACAATTGCACAAAATCCGTGTCGGGCGTCCCAGCAATTTTAATTAAATTATGGAAAAATAAAGGAAAAAATAAACTGTGAAGGAGAGGAAGAAGAAGGCTGAAATATGAAATCTTTCCCACAGAATGGCTGTATATAAAATCAATTTCGAAGAGATTATGAGAGTATATATTGGTCACGGCCACTCTATAACTTTAAGAATTAGAATGCTAGCGGTAAAGAAAAATCCCTTAATAAGTTTTGCTCGCTGGCTGGAAAGTTAGACGACCATGACGACAACCCCGATGCAAAGCGAGCTCTGCCTGATTATCATGATTTTTCTATATTTAGATATTGTGCATGGATTCTTCTTCTTCCTTCAAATTACTAACTATAAGACATAGTAAACAAAGTTTCTTTCTGCCGTCCCAGCAAACACATGGCGTTTTCAGAATGTTTCCTCAAAGTTTTTTTTTTTTTATAGGTTATGTACGTCTTCGTCTAAAACGGACGTTATTAAAACGTAGGCCCTACATATAACGTCAAAGTTTGGACTTAGCATTTACCACAAAGCACAGTTTTTTGGAAAACGTTTTTAAAACGTCAATGGCCGTTACAAAATGAAACGTCCTTTACAGAACGTTAATTTGTAAAACGTTATCGGACGTTACAAAATTAAACGTCCGGTACCTAACGTCTACAGAACTACAGAATAGGCCCTATTTTTGTTGAACGTTTATTAAACGAGTTAAAAACGTCCAATTCCAAATCATTATGAATGAGCAATAAAAACACCCTTCTTCAACAAATCGTTACCAAATTTCTTTTTTCCGATGTCCAAATCCCGGGGTCCAAATGAACACACACAAAAAAAAACATTCTTCTACGAAAAATCAGTCGGTTGATATCATAAATGAAATGTATATTTCATTTCCCAGCAAACACAAAACGTTTTTAGATAGTTCCCAAAACGTTTTTATAACGTCTGCTATGCCTCCCCCCCAAAAAAAAAAAAAAAAAAAATCGGATTCCCTTCTTGATTATAAAGAAAATAGATGATTACCGTTCATTTTACCTACATGATCGAGAGTCAGAGAATGGATTAGCATGATCGAAATAGATCACTTTTCTTTTCTAGGCTCTGCCAGGTGGATTCATAATATACCGTTTCGAATGCCCCGAACGGTGCATTATATCAAAAAGAAATCTCAGATTTTACTTATTTTTAAATAGAAAATATATACGGAAATATTCGTTGTTACGGACGCGCAGACTAACTCGGATCATTGGACTACCTTTAGCGACCAATAAGACTTCCGGTCTGCGACCAATAAGACTTCCGGTGTGCGTTAGCACACTAAATACGGGAAAATGGGGCTATGGTGTATCCAAAACAGCCAATGAATAATGAAAAGCGGATTGTTGCCAACTTAACCAAATAAAAGTGATATTATAATGTTATTCGACCCTCGACTCTCAGGAACAAATTGCTTCTAATATAAGCATAACAAATGCCCTTTATTTGATTTATTATAGAGCTAAAAATGTGATTTTTTGGTTTCAATTCAGAAGGTTGAACAGGCTTATACGAAGTAGACTTACAACTTTACGGGGCAAAATGTGGCAAGTGTTTGTTATTGTGCTATTATAATATATAAAAATGAAATTGTATTTCTATATGGAATTTGCAAACACACATGTGTTTCAACGGTAAATGCAGTCTAAAGCAGAGCAAATAAATTGAGTACTTTGTATAATATCGGCGTACATACTAGCTTGTTCGGTGATACAAGCACGTTCGAGCACTGTGCTTTGTGATACATACATGAAAATTTAAAAAGGTATCGCACGACTTTTTAAATGCATAATGGCATACATGAGGGAAAAGCTTAAGAATTGTTCTTTACTTTCATAAAAGTGGCATGCCGAAACATTTTGGCTGGGCCTTACTGTTTCAAAATTAATATAGGGGTCAAACCGGCAAAATACACCGATTCCGCACAGTGTTCGCTGATTCTTAGCTTCAAATGACAGAATTCGTTTTTTATGTTCAAGGGCTTTGAAAAGTATCGTATGACATTTTAACTAAATAATGACTTACATGAGGTAAAAGCTGAAGAGTTGCTCTTTACCCCCATATAGGTGGCATGCCGAAAGTTTTTGTCTGGACTTTACTATTGCAAATTGATTTCAGGGGTCAAACCGGCAAAATACACCGATTCCGCACAGTGTTCGCTGATTCTTAGCTTCAAATGACAGAATTCGTTTTTATGTTCAAGGGCTTTGAAAAGTATCGTATGACATTTTAACTAAATAATGACTTACATGAGGTAAAAGCTGAAGAGTTGCTCTTTACCCCCATATAGGTGGCATGTCGAAAGTTTTTGTCTGGACTTTACTATTGCAAATTGATTTCAGGGGTCAAACCGGCAAAATACACCGATTCCGCACAATGTTCAATGATTCATATACCCGAAAATGACAGAAGTCCCTTTTATGTTCAAGGGCTTTGAAAAGTATCGTATGACATTTTAACTAAATAATGACTTACATGAGGTAAAAGCTGAAGGGTTGCTCTTTTCTCATATAGGTGGCATGCCGAAAGTTTTTGTCTGGACCTTACTGTTGCAAATTGATTTCAGGGGTCAAACCGGCAAAATACACCGATTCCGCACAATGTTCAATGATTCATAATAGCCGAAAATGACAAAAGTCGTTTTTATTTTCAAGGGCTTTGAAAAGTATCGTATGACATTTTAACTAAATAATGACTTACATGAGGTAAAAGCTGAAGAGTTGCTCTTTACTCTCAAATAAGTGGCATGCCGAAAGTTTTTGTCTGGACCTTACTATTGCAAATTGATTTCAGGGGTCAAACCGGCAAAATACACCGATTCCGCACAGTGTTCGCTGATTCTTAGCTTCAAATGACAGAATTCGTTTTTATGTTCAAGGGCTTTGAAAAGTATCGTATGACATTTTAACTAAATAATGACTTACATGAGGTAAAAGCTGAAGAGTTGCTCTTTACTCTCATATAGGTGGCATGCCGAAACTTTTTGTCTGGACCTTAGTGTTTCAAAATGAAATCGGGGGTCAAACCGGCAATATACACCGATTTCGCACAATGTTCGCTGATTCTTAGCTTCTAATGACAGAAGTCGTTTTTATGTTCAAGGACTATGAAAAGTATCGTATGACATTTTAACTAAATAATGCCATACATGAGGTAAAAGCTGAAGGGTTGCTCTTTACTCTTATATAGGTGGCATGCCGAAAGTTTTTGTCTGAACCTTACTGTTGCAAATTGATTTCAGGGGTCAAGGGCTTTGAAAAGTATCGTAATGACATTTTAACTAAATAAGGGCATACATGAGATAAAAGCTGATGAGCTGCTCTTTACTCTCATATACTTATCTGCGGGTTGCTAAAAGTTTTGTCTGGAGCTTTTTGTTTTAAAAATGAAATCAGGGGGCAAACTGGCAATATGCCCTAATTCCGAATCCATTAGGTTGATTTGTTTTCGTGGTGGGGGAAGGGGTGATTGATTATGCATATCCTTTTCGAGGGAACAAATCGACGGATTGAGGGGAAAGGTTGCGGGGTTCAAACGTGAAGAATCAACTCAGCGAAGTCTTATTCTAGATCTAATCTACTGTCTCCCCAATACAAGGAGTTGTTTTGACAATATCGCAGAAGTATGTCCTCATCGATCATGCTCATTACATGAATGAACAGACATCGGTTTCTTTTTTTTTTTTTTTTTTGTAGTTGACACTTCATTTCAGAGTATGCACCACACTGTTTCTTAATTTGTTGAGCAAACCAAAAGTTCCAAGTTCTCGCTAAAGAAGTGTTGTTTTG
>CM057163.1:12213760-12241391 GCA_029962745.1 Echinometra lucunter
TTGTAATTCTACAATATTGGCTTTATGTCAATATTTCAACATCATTGAAAATGGAAGATGGCCTCGCATTTGGCCCCGCTCCGCGTTTACGCCAAAACTTGCCGCAGCTCGGCCGCGGCCAAGACTACCTCCACAGCTGGTCAAAAATTGACCCTGCATTTGGCCCCGCATTTGATTTTTGAGCTTTTACAGCAAGCGCTGCTGGGCCGCGGCCCAAGGCTTGGTGTAAAAGGGGTCTTATACTGGTAGGGTCGGCACTGCTCATTTTAGAGACAGAAGCGCCCTGAAGCGTTGTGTATGAAATCTCATTGTGCTGGGCAGCACAACGAGAAAACAACCTAAATTGAGGCCCCCTACATTAAAATTATTACCAAAAAAAACAGATCAGTGATAGAGATTACAATTTTGAAATTATCTTTAGCTGACCAATTTCATGATTTATTCCGTTTAACTCTCCATTTTCAGGTAAATCCAGGGTCCTAGGTCCTCTCGGTTTAAAATCTTGCAGCCAACCTCTCACTGTTCGCCTCCGCTTTTCGGAGATCAGCGTATTCGAGCTCCTCGCATTTCCACCATATTCATACGCACCGATAATGTACATGTATGCCTATGGTTTGTACGCGCATGTACACGTACGTTTGGGCCATGGGCTAACCATAGACATATAATAAATTTACTAGACGAAAAGCAGCAGGCGCTTATATCTTTACGCGAATGGCATTAGGCCCCGCCTCTTTCGGATCATTTGAAGGTCGACCTAAGCACCCGTTTTTGTTGCATTATTCATATCTACTGCGCCTGTGGCGCATATCACTTTTATTATGATACTTTGATTTCCAAGGTATGATCAACATGAGACTGAAGTTGAGAAGAAAATAATCAACTGTAACAAAGTGTGAGGTCTATTTCACTTTCATTTTCCAATTCTGACGGAATTGTGGCACAGTCACTCATCCTGTGTACTCAGTTAATGAATAGGCAGAGTAAGAGTTGAAGAGTCCCTGGATCAGGAAATCTAGCAATTTAAGAAAGTTAAGTCTTGCACAGAGCAAGTTTTTTGAAAGCGTTAAAGGTTGTGGGTTCAGTCCCCGGCATGGCCCTTTGAACAAGGCATTTTATCTACATTGCTGTTTTATACTTTGATATAAATTTTTTCATTTAAAACATATAAACTCATCCATGTGCCATCTTGCCCAACCCCCCCCCCCCCTCCATCAGAAACTGGCGCCGCCCTTGATCGTCCTCCTCTCCTCAAAAGGGATTTTGGGCGGTGCCTGGAATTGCTCTGTGGAAGAGTAACGCCAGGAGCTGGGCCGGCTGGAACCAGGAACCCGGCGAGTTGGAGGGATTTCCTCTGGACCAAGCCAGTTCGGGCTGATGGCTGAAACAGCAAAGATTGGAAGCTGATATCGTGACTTCAAAAACACCACATAAACAACCAGAAACTAAAGACTGTGCTCAGTTTTTTTATCTCAAATATCCGGTCAGTCAATTTAGCAAATAGCAAGCACATGTTTAAAAACAAAGTTTAACAAACAGGGTGTTCACCCGGGGGGGTCACTCTCCACATGGCCTGCTACGCACCTGCGTCCAGAAAAAGCGTCGAAAAGGGTCCCGTTTCAGGCACTCAGGCGTCGTCGACGTCTTTGGCAAAAAGGGTTGCTTTTCAGCACCATTCGCTGGTAAATCGCCTCTTAGGGTAGCCTTTTCTCACTCTTCACGCCATTTAGGGTTGCTAATTTGGTTATGCAGATTACGCCATTTAGGGGTGCAAATTTAATCTACGCCATTTAGGGTTGCAAATTTAGGCAAATTTGAACATACCCACGCCATTAACACCATAGGGATACAAAATAATCCTCGCACATTTATGAGAGTGACCCCCGTACATCCCCCAAGCTAGTCTCTTACACCCGGCTCTATACTCGGCAGCACGCGTTACCATACACACGCCCATAGGTTGCAGAGGATGCTATGCTATGGCTGTGCTAATTCATCGAGCTAATGCAACCGTTCCGTGCCTGTTTGAAGCGACTATGCTCCGCTGCACGGCATGCATTCGCACCATCGATATTAAAAGAAAATGGATAAAACAACAGTGCCCTCGTTGGAAGCCGGCTACAGACACCGGAAACACTTAAAAGTACTCTCAAGTGCCGCAATTTCTTTTTTATATCTAGCATTTTCCAAACGTCTCAAAACACATTATTATGGCATCGTGAGTTTCATTTGACGGAAATTTTATTACCATAGAAGAGCTGTTTATTGGTGAGTAAATATATCAAGTCTGAGAAAAAGTGTTACTCGTGTGTACTTTGTTTCACTGGTTTTCTTTCGTGTTGTTATTCCTAGAGGCTAGCCCCATATACTGTTAATTGTGTTGTGTTTTTCAATTCAAGTCAGTAGTGGCCTAGCGTTACTCAGTTAGTTACATGTAGATCTATCCTGTCCTTGATTGACCCACTCACGGGAGTGATAGCTTGACTTGTCTTTGTGTACAATTCAATGCAAAAACAAAATTGCATTTTTGAATGAATAGACTAGTATATTTCAGCTTAATGAATTATTTAACCACAAATGATAGGTGCAAAAATCACACGAGTAATTTTTTTTTCTCAGACTTAAAGCAGAGATGCCAAGTTCCCCCAAATTTTATGCGTGAGATTTTCATGACTTGGCGTCTTGGTGAGGGAGCGAAGCGACCGAGCGGGGGGAGGGTGTGGGAGGGGGGACACCCCCCTCCCACGGTAGGGAGCTTTTTCAATTTAGCTCTTCATGGTGCAATCTGGTGCATACTTAAGTGACTATTTTTTACTTATTTTGAAAGACAAAAGGTAAAAATACCTTCAATTGCAACTATCACTTAATCTTTTGAGCTATGCTCCTTATTATAGGGTAGACGGCGTGCGAAGGCGGTCGGCCAGTGCGTATAATCTAGCGAATAATCATGATAATGCTACTTTTTTTTTTTTTTTTTTTCTGTCGGGTCCCGATGCGTGAGAAAAATGGGTGCCATGCGTGAGATCGTGAGACGGACCCTGAATGCGTGAGTCTCACGCACAATGCGTGAGACTTGGTAGCTCTGTTAAAGGGTAATTCCACCCTAGAAATTTCACTGTTTCAATAAAAGGAGATAAATTTGAACAGCATTTTAAAAAAGAAATGAGCAAAATATGGAATCTCCGAGGCGTTTTTTTTGTTTGGGGGGGGAGACTTTTTACAGTCTCTGCAAAGTCTCCGCGACGTCTCCGAGACGTATCTATTAGTTGCGGAACTAATTATATCCGCGACTGCTGAGACGTCTCTGCTATATCTCCGAAACGTCTCTGAGCATCTCAGAGACGTCGCGGAGACCAGGAGGAGACCAGAAAGACTGATGAGACATTGCAGAATGCAGAGACGTCTCCGCGACTCTACCTGATGATGTTTGACCCACTTTAGAAACCGCATGACTGAACGCGTACTGACATTCCTCCTGGTCCAAATCAGGTGCATGATCCTGCAAATGCTCCATTATTATTTGAAACTTGTCGCGGAAACGTCTCCATTGGTGAGATAGGGCCTTTAGGTATTAAATTAATCGATTTCAATGTTTACGCCACTTAGGGTATCAAATTAGGGGATTTCCCTGTTCACGCCACTTAGGGTGGCTTTTTTCATGGGTTACGCCATTTAGGGTTGCAAATTTGGTTAATAGGTTACGCCATTTAGGGTGCATTTCTGAGGTTGTCGGACACGGGTGGGTAGCAGGCCATGTGGAGAGTGACCCCCCCGGGGGTGTTCATTGCAAAGACGCAAATGTTTTTTAATGTTCATTCACACTTTGGTTTGCAAGCCGCAGTGCTAGAGGCTGTGCATACACCAATCGAGGAGCAGTAGGGGGGCCTTTGTAGGAAGTACAGAGCAAACACGGGTAGCTGAAAGTCTAGTGATGAATGATGCAAAAAATTGGGTGACAGTGAGTAGAATCGGGATGAAACTGTTGATGTAGAATGACGGGATATTGAAATTGAATATGGCAACCAGGGTTGGCGATTTTTTTGATTTTTTTAAAAAAATCAAAAAAATCGGATTTTTTTTATTTAAATCAGATTTTTTTTATTTAAATCGGATTTTTTTATTTTTTTTTTATTTTTTTAAAGTTCATTCGAAAAAAAGCTTAAATACCAAAAGACCTCACCCTACAATGACATCAATTTTAATGTTATCACACATTTCAATCCTAATATTTTTCTTAACCATAATGATTTGTAATTAAATCTAGTAAAAATGGGCAAATAAAAATCAATTTGTGCAATCATGTATATGAACTTAATTCTATCATACATACATGTAGAGCTATGAAGGAAACTTCCATAAGGAATTCCCAGTGAGTAGAGAATATTCCCTTCTGTGAATTTCCACTCGGTATTTAAAAAAATCCCAGAGGAAAATCTCCAGACACTCCTCAGTGAAAATTGATCAAAACTGGAAAACTGCCAACAAACCTTTTGTCATTGACTTTTACTTATTATATTTTATACACTACTGTTCTCTGAAAAGTCTTGGATTGTGTGATAAATGATAACAAATAGATAAGAAACTTGTTTCACTATTAAATAACTGACAAAGAATGTAAAATTTCGGAAGAAAAACTTGACATTTACACAAAATGGAGTAACTGTTGACGACACAAATCTCTAATTTTTAAGGAATCAGCTGATTTTATTGACTTGATTTTAATTTGTTTTAAGTAGATAGAAAGGATTTGTTAATTTTTTGTTGATATAAAGTTAATTCAAAGTTTTTCAATTGATATAAAGTTAATTCAAAGTTTTTCAGTTGATTTAAAGAATTGAAACTGCCTTGAACAAATAATTTGTCAGTGATTTGTACATGTTTCAATGGAAGTGATTTAAATCAATGATTTTTTAAAAAAAATCGTGGTGATTTAAATCGCGATTTAAATCATGATTTAAATCAACGTGATTTAAATCCGCCAACCCTGATGGCAACAATGATGTAAAATTACAAACACTCCTTTGATTATTTGATATATGAAATATAGATGTCATGAAAAAATGAAATAAAATAAAACTTTCTGGGTTTACAGGCGCACTGTTCAGGTGCGGACAAAAGCCAGAATAAAATCACCCATGAACAAGACAAAACTCACTTGAAAAAAAAAGGATGAAAAATTTGTCAACCTGTTCAGTCCCCTCTTCTCAGAATACCTCTCCATCAGAATACCCTGGTGCTGCCCCTGATCATCCCCCCACTCAAAAAGGCGGTGCCTGAAAAGGCTATGTAGAAGACAGGAAGAGTAAAAAATAAATAAATAACCCTTACTCTCCACAGAGCATGGCCCTTTTTCCTATCTATGCGCTTTCTATAAAGCATGTTTTGATACCTAAGAGCCCCTCTAAAAACACCCTTTCCCATTAACCAGCTTCTTTAATATTAGTATTATCATTATTTGGTTTGGCATCATCTGTGCCTGGGAGGCGAAAAGCGAGCTGAATCACTGTAACCCTCTGGTCTCTCTTCCCGATATCACTGATTGGGGTTGTGCAGGTGGACAACATACACCCGGGTTTCCCCCCTACTCTTATGCGAATAGTGCAGTGAGATCTTTTTATGTGCAAAGGTGGTGACTCTCCTTTACACAGGACCGCCATTGAACATTCTATCTGAGGGATGGAGTGTTTTCCACTGTAGCATAGCCTGCATCTATGAAACACAGCTGCTGACTGTCATCTTGTAAAATTGAAGAAAAATATTTGAATGCTATTCCGACAGTGAAAGTGTGATATTTTGGCCTTAAAAAATGTACCCATTATGTTGGTAATGGCACACAGGAGCATTCGTATCCTGGACTTTGTATATTTCAGTGGCTATAATTGAAGTTATAAGTCTCCACCATACTCGGTAAAATTCTTCCAAAATATTTGCTTTTTTTTTTTTCCATTCCTTCAATTGGATCTCAATCACCTTGATCATGTGAAATTTTAGCTGTTTTTTTTTTTTCTTTTTCTTTTTTTTTTGATCAGTAATCTTACCGGTACTCCTCTGAACCTCACACTTGCACAGAGGATCAGCAACACTACAGGTTATTATAACCTCGCATTAGCGCGGGTTGGTAGACCCACGAGTACAAGTAGCAGCAGTATCGTATAAGGGGTAAGTATAGATATTAGGTCCAAATGGTTCTGATAATGTTTAAAATGCAACCGAACATGTACAATCCAAAAAAAATTTCATACAGCCAGAAAGCTGTACATGTACATGTATGTCTTTTCTTTGACATCTTGTAGACTAATTTTGTGTGTGTGTGTGTTGGTGTGTGTTCTTCTCTTATTGTAGAGCATGGACTTGTATCTGGACTGCTTACAAGGCTACGCCTGAGCTGCAGCATTATACTCGCCAGCCAGCCACATGGCTCACATCAAAACCTATGCCCGAATCAAGCCCACATCCAAACCCTCAAAACGGCTGGAGCATGAGTCTATCAATGTGGCTATCAGCGTTCCCCAGCTCCAGCCCAGCGGTCAAACCAGGGACCGTACAGCCACACTCACCCACCAATTTGGCTTCTCAGGGGTGTTTGGACCAACATCCACCCAACAGGAGGTGTTTGATGCAGTTGCTTCTCACATTGTAGACGGTAAGCCGTGCTTTGCATACAAAACTACATGTAGTGCAGGGTTCCCACGAGAAAATAATCCACACACGGTTCCCCCTCTGCGCAAAGCGTGGAAGTTTCAGAAGTGTTAAAGAGAGTACCCAGTGCTGAAACACTATTGGTTTATTTAAAAGAGCATGATTTCATCAGCAGAAAATCATCTGCCTAAATTTTTTTCAAAAGTCGTGTTGCCAAGAAAACCCCCAAAATGTGGTAAGATTTCAGGATATTTTTGGCCCCTCAGCTGTGTCCCAGTTTCAACTGGGTACCTACAGTGACATCAAATTGATGTCAAAGTGGTTACCTTGTCGCGCAATTCTAGCAAATGCGCGCAAGGTATACATATTGTACAGCCTAGCGCACACCACAACTGCAATTCGCGAAGCTGAGTAACCACTTTTCTGTCATACTCTTGACTTTTTATGAGAAAATTAGCCAAAATGCATTGATTTTGATTGAAAATCATCAAATTTTTAATGTTATTCTTCTTAGAATTCTATGTTCAATCATATATCAAATATTTTTACCATTGTGTAATCACTTTATGGAATAAAACCTAAAGTTAGGTGTGGCGGGAGTACACGTATATGCTATAGCAAAAGGATGAAAAATACTTCTTGGTGAGCAGGAGTTGTCTACTAATGGCATAATAGCACATATACATTGTGCCCCCCCCCCAAAAAAAAAAACAATCTGTTGCATTTATCATTAATGTTAAGAACATGTACTCCAGTATTTTTTTACCCTTGCCGCCACGCATGGTGCAGCAATTTCACACATGGTTCTGCCTTATCTGAAATCCTGTATGTATCATGGTAGTGGAACCATGGGTGTTATGTACTGCAGAGAACCATGATGTAGTGTACAAGTAGCAGTCATTGACTGAGGCTGCTGAAGTTGCTGCATTTAGTTCAGTGTGAGCACATTTGCAAAAGAAATGTGAAACTTACAACCAGGACCTGTTTCTCGAAAATGTCAAAAGTCCAAGTCTGTCGATAGCCCCTCGAAAAGCATGTCTGTACTGTAACACGTATCTGAATGGGTTGTCCAAGAACTTAGACCTGTGACATTTTCAATAAATGGATCCCTGGTTACAAGATATTTTGTGATAATGAACAGCTCTACAATAATCATGTCTTAGGGTGCAGAATACAGCGGTTTTTACAGAAAAGATCGTAAAAAGAAGTCTCTAATGTTAGCCAAGCAAGAAGGAAAATCATCTTTGATTTTTTCACTTCAAACCTCATGCCATTGTTAAAAGACTGTAGACATTGGTTAACATTGTTATGATTTTAAAAAATAGCATTTTGTTACTTACTTTTGTTATTTACGAGACAAAAAATAATAAAATCGCGGTTTGTGTCTATCCTTATCCCTCTCAATCCAGGCTTCCTCTCGGGTTACAACGGTACTATATTTGCCTATGGACAGACAGGATCTGGGAAGACCTACACCATCGAGGGTGGGGTCAGATCCTATTCAGATCGGGGACTCGCCCCAAGGTAAGCTCTGTAGATTAGAATCCTACTGGATAGAGAAGTAAAAACCACACACACATACTTTTGACTCTGTAGATAGTTAATCTTGAAAGTGGTGTAATGGTCACGTGGATACGTCATTTAACTGTGGATATCATGGTTTAGGGTTGAGTCTCGCAGCACAATTGTCGTTCAGCAAGATATTAATCTACATTGCAACTCTCACCCAGGAGAAAATAGGTAACCATGAATATTGCAGAAAGCCAAATGGCCCGTATACATGAAAGTGTACTAAGTTAAACCATGGTTTAAATCTGTGGCTTAACTATGGGTAACCAAATGTGACAACTCTTTCTCTGCTGTTATGTTTCGTTATGTTTACTAAACTTCATGGCACCGTTTTGTGGAAGTTGTCAGCACTGACAAGTTGTAATTCTCTGACAATTACCATAGTAACAGGCAGTGGCCAGTGCTTCTCAGCCAATCAAAACCAAGGATTTTACTGAAATTATTAGAGAATGACAACTTGTCAGTGCTGACAACTTTCATGGAACGATCCCCAGGTCTCATGTTTTTATTGGTCAAGAAAACTATTGTACTTGTCATTCCCAGGCAGGTTTTAAAGACGCTCAGTCGTGGGCTTTCATGGGGAATTTGACACTATGGGTGCTTACCCAGTAACAGGTGTTGTCCATCATTATAAGTTTTATGACCAACAGACCTTATGTAATGCTCCATATATTCCACCCTTTGCCTCATATGGTAAAGTCATTATCTCACTTTCCCTGGCCCGAGAATGCCCGAAGCAGGACGAAGAATGTTTATGGTGGGACGGCTTGTTTTGCTGTTCTACAGAAATGTAGTTCTATTACAGGTATTTCCTTTGCTTTTCACAAAGTCTGGTGTCAGCAAATTGTGAACCACTCCACATGAAAGCCCACGACTGAATGTCCTTAATAGTTTGAGTTCCAAAAATGCTGATAAATCAAACATCTTCTGTTAAAGATTTGTATTACATTTAGTTACCCATAGTTAGACCACTGATTTTAACCATGGTTTAACTTAGCACACCTTTGTGAATACATGCCACTGTGACCACCTTTGTCATTGCCATGCTGCATGCATGCATGTGAATGGTGGAAACTTGTAGGAATGCTCCTTGAGGAGTAGAGATGGTGCACAATTGTGCAGACTAAAAATCTAGTTATCAAGGATTACAATAGTAAAATTGTAATTTAAGTATATTGAAGTTTTATTATTATGTGGTATTCAGATTAACTTTTTATTATTATTGTTTTACTATTAGTATTAGTAAGTACCTTTATTAACTTTGTTAGTATTAGTATTAAGTATTAGTATTTTTGTTTACGTTTGCATTTACGTTTGTGTTTGCGTTTGTGTTAGTGTTAGTGTTAGTGTTAGTGTTAGTGTTAGTACAGCGCTGTGTTAGTATTAGTGTTAGTATTAGTATTAGTGTTAGTGTTAGTGTTAGTGTTAGTATTAGTATTAGTATTAGTATTAGTATTAGTATTAGTATTAGTGTTAGTATTAGTATTAGTATTAGTGTTAGTATTAGTGTTAGTGTTAGTGTTAGTATTAGTATTAGTATTAGTATTAGTATTAGTGTTAGTATTAGTATTAGTGTTAGTATTAGTATTAGTATTATCAAAAGTTAAAACTTGTATCAGGTAGAGGTGTGCACATTGTAGAGTTGGAGGATGTCAAATTTGTGTGGCATACTGGTAAGTTTTGTGGCATGAATACCATTCCGAAAATGATGCATGATAAGTTCATAACTTTAAAAAAAAAATAAAGTTCAGGGAATCTGTGTGTCTCAGTAATTCAAAAGTTAACAGCATCACTGTGTTCTGCAGCTGTCATTTCTGCCTTCTGTTATCCAGTGTTCATAAGTTGGTTCATGACTCTGGGTCATTGGTGCCCTAGAATGTCTATCATATTCAACTGCATGAGTGTTCTTGTAATTTGAGGCCTCATTGTCAGTCTAAAAATTCTCTTATTAATGGGTTACTAATGCTTATCAATTAATATCTCTTTCTCCATGGAGGGCTTTATCAAGGATCTACAAGTCGCTGGAGAATCAGAAATTTGATGAACTTTCCATCAAAGTATCCTACCTGGAGATCTACCAGGAAGTTGGCTATGACCTTTTGAACCCTACAACTAGACCCGGGAATGTCGTCACACATCTACCAAAGGTATGGCTTCTTTCTATTTACCGGTATAAGTTTGCGTTTCATTGTAACTTTGATCTCTCATGCAGGGGGTCACACCATGACCTTTTAGCCCCAGTATCAGTGATAATGACAATAATAATAACATCATTTCTAAAGTGCACATATCCATCCCAAGGGATGCTCAAGGCATTTAACAAACACAACATGTATTATGAACAAGATAAGAAAATAACATAAGACATAGTAAATAGTTAGGCTGATAGATATTATTGTGAAATATAATATATTTGATGCTGGCAATGATGTTATTACTATCATAGTTATCAAATATTTGGGATCATGTACATGTGTGTATACCTTGGAGGGGAAAAGTGAACTTATTCAGAGTGACCCTCGAGGTCTCTCCTCCCAGTATAACAGATTGGCATGTGCAGGTGTACACAGGGATGTCCCTTTACTCTTCTTGGAATAATGAAGTGGCTTCTTCACGTGCAAAGGCGGTGACTCTCCTCTCCATGGAACCTCCATTTATCATCATTTCAGAGGGATGTACTGCTGTACTCCTAGCCCCACATTCAAAACATAATTTGTTCAAGCTGTCAGTGCACATCCTCTTCCCAAGTGTTCTTCCATTGCCTTTCGGATTATGTGTTCTTGCTGCTGCTCTCTCTTCGTACAACTTACATGTCTCAAATACTTCAGCATCCTCTTTTCAGTAGTTTTTGTCTCGCCCACCGGAGGTGAAGGAGAGACTAAGGGATCCAAATGTCGTCCGTCCGTCGTCCGTCCGTCACAAACGTTATGAAAGATAACTTGGCTACCGTGACTCACTTTTCAACCAAACTTGGGTTGTAGATGCACTAAGGGGACCTGCATGTTATGGTCCAGTCAGAGGTCACATGGTAAGGTCAAAGGTCATTTCAGGTCAAACGTTAAAGTTTACGTGCAAGACTCTCTTATGACACAAAACTCTGCAACCGTGACTCACTTTTCAACCAAACTTGGGTTGTAGATGCCCTAAGCGGACCTGCATGTTATGCTCTAGTCAGAGGTCACATGGTAAGGTCAAAGGTCATTTTAGGTCAAACGTTAAAATTTACGTGCAAGACTCTCTTATGACACAAAACTCTGCAACTGTGTGACACTGTTCAATCAAACTTGGGTTGTAGATGCACTAAGGGGACCTGCATCTTATTGTCCAGTCAGAGGTCACATGGTAAGGTCAAAGGTCATTTCAGGTCAAATGTTAAAGTTGACGTGCAAGACTCTCTTATCACACATAACTTTGCAACCGTGACTCACTTTTCAACCAAACTTGGGTTGTAGATGCACTGAGGGGACCTGCATGTTATGGTCCAGTCAGAGGTCACATGGTAAGGTCAAAGGTCATTTCAGGTCAAACGTTGAAGTTTACGTGCAAGACTCTCTTATGACTCAAAACTCTGCAACCGTGTGACACTTATCTGTCAAACTTGGGTTGTCGATGCACTAAGGGGACCTGCATGTTATGGTCCAGTCATAGGTCACATGGTAAGGTCAAAGGTCATTTCAGGTCAAACATTAAAGTTTACATGCAAGACTCTCTTATGACACAAAACTCTGCAACCATGTGACACTTATCTATCAAACTTGGGTTGTAGATGCACTAAGGGGACCTGCATGTTATGGTCCAGTCAGAGGTCACATGGTCAGGTCAAAGGTCATTACAGGTCAAACGTTGAACGGTTAAAGTTTACGTGCAAGACTCTCTTATGACACAAAACTTTGCAACCGTGTCACATGTTATTCCATCCCAGTTATTTCACAATGAGCTTTCGATACAGTTCTGTTGTGTGCCATCACAGATCGCGATATTTCTAGTTATTTTCACAAGTGGGCGAGACACAACATCGCAAACGCCTTGTTTGGTGATGTATGTAAAGTTACAAAAAAGTATAGTTACCATTATTGTCTTGCTAGTTTGATTTATTTAGGGTAGCCTCATTCCCTCTAAAAACTGCTATCCTTGTGACCCCTGAAATACAGAAATATGAAAAGTACTTTGTATATAACAGTAATGATGCTTACTCAATAACTTTGATTATAATTAACATGAGACATTCATTTCAGTTAAAAACATGATGAAATATTTTCAAGAAAATGGAAACGTATTAAAGTTTGGGAAAATATATAGAGAGAGGTGGAGACATGATTTGTGATGTTAAGTCATGCCCTACATGTACGTACCCTAATCCCACAACAGGTAAGCGTCACTGATGGACCAAACAACTCCTGCATGGTGCGCAACCTCTCCATGCACCTGGCTGCGGATGAGCGAGTTGCGCAATCTCTGCTGCTGCAGGGTCAGGCCAACAGGAAGGTCGCTGAGACACCCATGAATAAGAGGTCATCCAGGTCTCATGCTGTCTTTACCGTTTATATCAAGGCAAGGCAAAAGGGATCACATGCCTTCAACAAGTGAGTATCGGAGTAAATCAAATCATCTATGATCTTGAGGTGTGGATATCCAACAAATAATGAAATCTGTTTTACTAGCCACTCCTTTGCAATGGCCACTACATACCACATGGCTTAACTGAAATTTGAAAGAAATAGCAGTAAGATTAGATATTTTAAATACAAATTTTTACTCTTTATAATATGTATGACTGTTGTGCTGCATGGTCTTAACATACTAATATCGACATTTCAAGGTGTTGCAAGCGTTGTAATAGGCGGTATAGTCAAATGGGCCATAAGCCTGCCACCTGGTAGTTGCCAGTGTGACATCACTGTGATTTTTATTCAAATGGTGAGTTTTCTTTTACTTGAACGAGGTAATCGCAAGCGTAAGTGACAGGTTTGATAGGAACATACTACAAACAGGGTCATAGCAGGGGGATCTGCACAACATAGTTCCTAATATATGTATAGAACTGCTCCAGTTGCTTCATTTGAAGTAGTAGCAATATTTATTTATTGGTCCAATGGACTCAAACATGGATATTTGATTTGCTCACATATCAAAGGCATACATATACAACATTCAAATATAGGGACAGTGATTTTCCGCGATCGCGGAAAACGGACGGAATTCACGGAAAAGGCCTTTTGAAACGGAAAGTGGCATTTCAAACGGAAATTCACGGAAAACGTATTTTCCCTCAAAATACACAGAATAGCAACAGAAATTACTCCAAAATAACAACAAAATGAGAGTATTAAATGGCCACAAAACCCCAGAAAACACGATCTCACTTCGCTACAATCATGACAATTCACACATCGTGACTGCTCTCGACATCATCACACTCGATTTTACCCCGCGCCCGTACCGGCCTGCCGGGTTGAGCTTCATATCGCTCAACTGCACGGTCGTGTGTTGCTGCCCTCTACGTTTGAAGATGTAACAGCACGATATCGTGGTCTTAAAATCCAAGATGGCGGATTGGCAAAAGCCGTTGTCAGATGATAACGATGTCCAAAAAAACCCCAAAATTGTCGATGAAATTTAATTTCACTGCGAAATAATGCTAATTAAGTGAAAGGTGAGGATGTATGCATGCTAAATGTGATCGAAAAATTCTTAAATGCACCCGCATAGATCCGATTAGAACGGATTTTATTGTGTCGTTGGTCCAGTAGCAGATACAAATTTTGGCCAGTGCGAGTGTACGTGCTGTGATTTTGCTATTCAATGTGTAAACGGAATTGTCACTTTTCCGTGTGTACAAAGTGTATGGGGAAACGGAATTTCCGTTTTCTGACATGCTGAAACGGAATTTGAGATTTTCGGAAACGGAAAAGGCCATTTTTTGAAACGGAAAATCACTGTCCCTACAAATAACATAAGAATATACAAGCCAAAAAAATTACAAAAAGTGAGTTGGTCGCCACTGAGGAGCGCCCTCTATAAGTCGGAGATGTATCATTTTGTATCAGATCCAAGTTGCACCTGGTGGATCTGGCCGGCTCAGAGCGGGTGGCAAAGACCAAGATAGCTGGACAGCAGCTCCATGAAGCCAAATCCATTAACCTCTCTCTCCATCACCTGGAAGGGGTCATCATTGCCTTGCAAGGAGGTCACGGGGAGGGGTCAAGGGTCAGAAGTCGTCGGAGAGCCTTGAGTGCTGGACCTGTCAGGAACAGAAGGTACTTGTTACATTTTGTCTTGTACATGTATTTTGTCTTGTGCTAATAGTCATGAAGGAAACATCAGCGATTAATTTGTGACATTTCAGAAACTGGTTGTGAAAACTGGCAAACTTAATGAGCATAGTTAACAGTAAGATCTGTGTAACTAATCAACTGTATAGAAAGACGACCTGTCTATCAATAAATACTTACCCTTGAAGTGTGTATCTCCTTGTACTATGTATGAAAGCAACCTACAGTGTACATACATGTACATCACAACTACATGCATGTATAGACTACATATACTTTTCTTCACTTCCTTGGGTGTTCTTTTACATACAAATTTCATTGTTACCATGCTCTTTTTCTCGTGTCAGATTTCATGAGATTTTTAACCCCAATCTGAGAGATCCTGAGGGAATTTGCCCCATCCTAGCACTGAGACCACCAAAAATAATGGGCTGTTTTAGCAATACTCCCATCTTTGTCACCTCTCCCTCATTTTTCATAAAGTTCACTTCATACCCTTTTCTTTTAGGATTGGGAGTGCATCTAGCACACGCTCACTGCCATATCATCGGTCCATGTCCGTGGGCGGTCACCGGCACATTCCATACCGTAACTCACTACTTACCATGGTATTAAGAGACAGCCTGGGTAAGTTCATGCTCCTTCATCATCTTCATCATCATCATCATCATCATCATCATCATCATCATCATTATTATCATCGTCATCATCATCTCAAGGGCAAAAAATTTGAATTACTAAAAATACAGCAAAAATTTTTTTTTTTTAAAGCAAAATCTAATAGAACAAAACCGTGCATCAGCGGAAAATCTGAATCTTACCTGATGGCAGTGTTGGTAGCGTGTGTTCGCGAAGCTTCAGTTGCATCTGCGTGTATACTGCAGTGTGTATATATTAGGGTAACTTGCTTTTTTTTTAGATATTTTCTATTTACAGTTGCTTTGTCATATGTATGTTTTCTACATATTGCCGAAGAACACAGAATTAGAAATCGGAGAACTGGGGACTTTTATTATGTCATTATCTTGCTTTTCATTTCTTCTCCATGCATTTCATGATTATTATAATGATATAAGTATGATCACTACTATCCTTATCAGTATCATCATTGAAAATATCAACATCACCACCCTCAAATTTCATCATATTCTTTGTCACCATCATCTGATCATTATCACCATTATGATTGCAATCTGATTTATTACCATCATCATCATCATCATCCTCATCATCATCGTCATCTTTGTCATCATCATTGATCATCGATCACATCATCAGTGATGACGATCATCATGGCTACCATCATTACCGTACTTGCACATTATGATCACTGTCATCATGAATCACCACCATCCTCATCCTCATGACAGGACTGTATTTGCTATTCTTCACCTACATGTAGTTGAAATAAATACGTTCAAGTTCTCGTTTATTCCACTCATAAAAGTTGATAATACAACATTCAAATATATATACATTTTACAGCAATAGAGAGGCATAAAAATCACACAAAATGCAACTTATTATACACCAACATACGTACCAGGAGTAAACACTAATTAATTTCTGAGTGGAGGAGTCAGGAGAAGCAAAGTGCTTATCGAGGCTGGCTCCTGAATTGAATAAAATTATAATACAAAAGAAACATAGAAAGCAAACATTTATAATAGAAACAAAGAGGGGGATTCCAAAATTAGCATACTGGAAGTAAGATACATTTCAGGAGTTTATTAAAAAATATTTGTATTTTTTCTTAAATGATGCAAGCGAGGGTGAATTTCTAATGTCAATTGGGATGGAATGCCAAAGTTTGGGTCCATATAAATTGAGAGATAGTCTCGAAATCTTAAACTTTAAAAGAGGGATATGTATAGAGATACGATTCCTTGTGTTGTAGTTATGATAACTGGAATTCAAATAGATACCAGAAGGATAAAAAGTGCCATGTATCCTCAGGAAAAATCCCTTTTTACATCCAGCTTTCATTATTAAGGTGCTTTCAGATATAATGCGACTTTGTGGTGCCATTTTGTGTGCACACATTTTTTTGTGTACAGGTCTATGGGGTATGGGGCGACAAATAAATGTCGCTGAGGTAGGACACATTTTGGTTTGCTGATTGGCTGCAAAAAAATATGTGCACCAATCAAATTCCTAAAATGTTAGCACAAAATATGTTGTCATGAGATTGTATGTGCAAGTTTTTACAAGGCTCTCCTTTATTTGAGAGTTGACGCGTTAATACGCGTTCATTAGCTTATTGGAGGCACAAAGTCGCATCATATGTGAACACAAAAAATGTGTGCACACAAAGTGGCGCCAGAAAGTTGTATCATATCTGAAAGTGCCTTTATGGTTTGTTTACATAATTTCATCTATGATGTGCCTTTAATAATCATGTATCTTCTGATATGATCAGGAGGCAACTGCCTGACAGCGATGATAGCTACCATATCAGCTGAGGCTAGCAACCTGAGTGAATCCCTCTCAACCTGTCGCTTTGCCATGAGGGTAGCTGCCGTTCAGAACAAAATCAGGTACATATAAATTCTAGTTTTTGCCTCAGTATATCAAGAGAGAGAGAGAGTTTAATTTTGCAGTATGTCTTTACAGAGGTAACGTTAGAAGCTGATCACTAGTTGAGAAAATTTAAGTCTGGAAGTCCAGTATCATGGTGCTAAATACCCGTATTTTGGTGATTGCTCCCTGTTCTTCCTGAACGCCCTAAGTATTGTTGCCTTAGCATTGTACAAGGTACCAATGTGATACACCTAGTTTGAGAGCGACAAGCAGGTCAAACACCTCATCCATGGATGCAGGCACTAGGCAAGGACTTTTCATATGAGAGTCAAGGGCTTGCACCAATAAACGTCAGAAAGGAGCCATATCAAATGAGTGTTATTGACCGATTCTTGACAGGGGCATACCTGCCAACTGTCCCTATTTAATAGGGACAATCCCGAATTTTGGTAAAAGAAAGAGCCACTTCTACCACTGTGTCCCTCTTTTTGCAAAAATCTGTCTGTAGTAATGTATAGCAAATTCAGAAATGAATTTTCAGCCTTCGCCTTGTCATTTGTCCCTATTTCTTGGGTTTTAGGGTTGGCAGGTCTGACTGAGGGTCCACATTATGTGGTTGGCCTAATAACCTTTGATGCAGAGCACTAAAAAAATCATAATAAATACATACATGAGAAGAAAGAGCAAAATATCTACACTTATTTTATCTATTATGTTTGCATCAGTATTCATCTTTTCATGTTAGGAAGACAAGCAAAGAAATCATAAAATCGACAAAAATACTGGTGTTGCCAATGTGAAAGAAATAGGGCTTTAGAGGCGATTCCTGTCTTCAATGGGTTAATGTGTCAGTCCTATCTTGTTTTCATTACTCTCAGTCGTAATGAAGTCATCGATGATAAGACGATCATTGAAAGGCTGAGGAAGAGGATAGTAAGTCTGGAAGAAGAAATCAGAGTTCTCAAGTCAAGGATGACTGAAGCTGACTGTGCAAAGGTATCACTTTCAAATTTTGATTCAGTAATTGTTCTACATATAGTGCAGATAGTAAGCCCATCCTAACAATCTCTCGTCTGCAAGTTAATATTCCATGCTGACACTTAAAAATCTGATATTTTAATAAAGTTTCGAGTATTGTCCCTTTGTAAAGGTGTACATACTATTTTTTGTACTTGTATACTGTCTCGTATACCTTAATTTACTTTTTCTCTTACCCCACCCCCTTTCTCTCTTTCTGATTCTTCTTCAGTAGTACATTCATCTCACATCCTCTCTGCCTTACCTTCCTTTTCTGTTTTCCTTGATGACTCTCCTTTTTTAATTTTTTAGTATTATTATTTTTTTTTTACTCTTGTACCATTTCTCGTTTCTCTCTTATAAGGGAGAAAGAAGTGTAGCTTATTTTTTAGATCCCTGCATTGGTAAATGTTTCATTTTTTTCATTATATGTATTATTGTTTAGACTTGTAGATGTCATTAAAGGAGAATGCAACCCAAGCATCAGTGTGCTCTCAGTGAATAAAGATGACCAAAAAAGAGTAAACAGTGAAAGTTTGAGCAAAATTGGACAATCTGTTCAAGAGTTATGAATTTTGAAAGTTTCAGTAAATCCCTATTATGAGGATCCTTGAGTTGGCAACTTTGCCAGCATCTGTGATGTCATTGTGGACAACTCTCCATTCATTTTGTACATAATTATTCAAAAAAATTGATTTATATGAAATCTCACGTCAGGAATCAACATAATTCTTCCCAATATGCTTGCAGAATTGATATAGCCATGTCATACTCAAAAAATAAATCAAAACAATTTTTTATTTCTCTTGAAAATAAAGAAAATGTTGAATTCTGTGTACAAAATGAATGGAGAGTTGTCCACGATGACATCACAGATGTTGGCGAAGTTGCCAATTTAAGGATCCCTATAATAAGGATAAACTAAAACATTCAAAGTTCATAACTCTTGAACAGATTGTCCGATTTTGCTCAAACTTTCACTGTTTTACTCTTTTTGGTCATCTTTATTCACTAAGAGCACGCTGATGCTTGGGTTGCATTCTCCTTTAAGCATTGCCAATATATCATTGCATAGAACCTTTATCATACTTGCCAACTCTACCGATTTAGGCGGTAAAATACCGCTTTTCATGGAATTTAACCACATACCTCCCTGTACTAAAAACGACAAAAAAATAAAAGTCTACCGCTTTTTCATTCTTCAGTGTTGGTAAGTATGCTTTATGTACATGAACAGTATGTACTATACATGTTTGCTTAAAGTGGAATAGACTAAATAGGTCTGAATGGAACAAAATTTCTCCATCTTTGGCTGTGTCTAATTAGAGCATATACAAACAGTGCCTACAAACTGCCATGCTAGTGTGTATTGTCTTGCATTTAAGACACTCGCATGTTGCCACTGCTAGGGGTTTGGACTTAGTTTATAGGTATAAACCCTAGTCTGTTGAAACATGTTAAAGAGGTCTGAGTAGGAAACTAAAGCAGCTAATTTTGGATCGTGTAATATAGACCAATTCCATCTCCGATTTATGTATTTGGCCCTCTGTTCAGCAACACGATAGCTGCGGTGCGATAGTGCTCTGACTGCGATTGGCTCTGTATACAAAATCAGTGAAAGATATAAGATATGCCCTGATATTGTTTCATTACCGGTAACTTTATTCTAGATCAATAAAATAAAGCAAGGATACATGGGTAGATGACGTAAGAAAATGGCCATATCTGACAGATGAAGGAACAGTATGATGTATTTTTGTACTTTCTTTACTTCTTCCCCTTAGTTTTGTCAGGAAACCTGTGTAGGTAGTATGACTTGTCACACAAACAGGCCCTCATGAGTCAAAGGAGTGAATTTCGCACTCAGTTAACTTCCAAGTTTTAAGATTTCTCCAATTGTTGTGGTATTTGAGCACCGCACAGCTGCGACCTGAACTTCCCTGATTATTCTCTGGTTAAAAGTAATCTGCATATGTATGTTGGTCCAAAATAGAAAAAATTGAACGAATGTACATGACGAGCTATTGACTTATGTACTGTAAAAGTTGGGTACACACCTCAGTATGGCGACCTGTCTGCTGCCCTCTCACATTGTGGAATTGGTCCATAGCTGCTCCAGACCTATACTGATGCAGCCACTAGGCACGTGGCTCAGTCTTCTCTCAAGACCCAAATGTAATGTGTCAATTAGAGTCATGTGCCTACAGACAAGTTTGGGCCTATACACTGACACAGCTAGTTCATATTACCTGCAGCTGATCCTATGTTGGTCTTTGTTTTCATTCACAGACCGATACCTCACAGGAGTCTACCCGTCATCACCACCCATCAGATTCTACCACAGGAACCACTCCCATCATATCATCATCACCACCATCCATGAAAGCTTCTTCCTCATTGGCCAACACCCCCAAGCCTGTAGTGGTACCGGCCAATGGGAGCGGTCTGACCAGAGAAGGCAAGCAACTATGTGCTAGGCTCATGCAAGGCTTTGTGAGTGGTAGAATAATCGACCCCGTCGCTTCAGGTATATGTAGATAAAAACCAGTGACCCAACATACTCCTGCTGCAATTGCTCCAGGCTTCATTTAGCCAGAGATACATGGTTAAGGTCAGGATTGCAGCAGGGTTTTATGTTTGGCTTATAGATCAGGGCGGTGTTTCACAAGGACTAAGATTGACTACAATCGTACATAACTATGGCTGGCCATTCATGCCACTATTTCTTTCAAATCTCTCAAAGGATTTACAAATCATGGTCACAAATCTTCACAATTTTTTTATAGTTCATTGATGAAGAAAACAAAACATGTAAATCCTGCAAATTTGTGACCATGAGTTATGCATCCCTTGAGAGACTGATGGTGAAAGCAAACAGTGGCATGAATGGCCTGCCACAGTAAAGAGCAATTTGAGTCATTCTTAGCCTTTGTGAAACACCCCCCTGGTTAGGCTTGTGCGTAGCGTTCGGTCCAGGCTAATAGTTCTGTATTCGGTTAGTGTACGAAATTGACACACAGCAATTGCTGCAGGAGCATGTGTTGTTGATCGTATGAACCAACTCAAACTGTTTACTGATTTGGATTCTTTTCATTTTAGAAGCAGCCAAATTTATCGCTGTTTTCTTCAATTAGTGTGATAGATTTTCTTTCTTTTTATTCTACTTTCTTAATTTCTCAAATATTATTTTTTGAAATGAAATTGTACAAATGAATGATACCTTCTTCATGCAGTAAAGGATTTACCAATGAAAGTTTAAAAATAAAGATTTTACCTACATGTACCATATGCTTATGTGTTTTGCGAATTCGAATGTAATATTTATTTTTCTGTTGGGCAGCTTGAATAGAGGAATGTAGAGCTAGAAATAATTCTTTTTTTCTTAATGGCACAGGTCCCTTGCCACCTCACCTTATTTATTGCAAATTTATCGGGCAACCTATTTTTCTCTTATACAATATCAAAATGATGTGGGCCTTGTGGGGCCATTTCAGGAATTTCTTCCCACAGATATTGAATGCAAATGCAGATTATTGTTTCATCTAAGGATATTAATGCTGTGGTAGAGATTGCACCCAATACCTGTGGTCCACAGTCCAGTAACTCTTTATGTAGACCACAGCACCTCAAAGTAGCCTAAGAATCATGACATGATTATTCTACAAATACATATATGTTTTTATATATTTTCATATTTCCTACTCCACGTTAAAGGTGTCTCAGATTTTTCACGATTCCGAGAATGTCTGAGGATTCTGCGAGAGATGATCCACAGGTCGTATGCATACCACCAGAAATACAACCCCACTATGCCCTCTGATCAGCAGCTTGGGTCAAAGGTCAAAAGGTCAGAGGAACAGGTTCCAGATGTGAAGAGGTCTCCCGAAGGTGTTTCCATTAAAGTCAAGCCAGGAACAAATAACGAGAAAGGTAGAATATTCTATGGATGATGGAAGTGCCAAAATATTGTCATTTTTTTTAAAGAAATGTTTTAAACTGCATTGTACAACTATGTTTGTTTTTATCGGTTTTATGTTTGTACATGTAATACTCCTTAAATGAAAAATTCTTTAGCTTCCCAAAATTTTGGAATGGTGCATCTACTCTGAAAGGGTTTAGAAATCTTCTTGTAGACAACTTACTTTATGTGAATATTATTTGCAGATAATGTATGAACACTGAAAAAAGTTATTAAATACAGCTGTTTGAGTAAAACAAATTGTCAAGAAAAAAGGAGAGTGCAATTTTTCTTTTTAAGTTAGAAAAATAGATATATTTTCATTCTTGTGGCATTTCAGATATATTCTGCTGTATAGTGAGATATTAAATTTGATTGATGTTAGCCATGTTACAAAGTTAGTTATGGAACCTTCAATTATTTACTTATATTCTAGGACATCCTAGAGGCTACAAGTCTCCATTTGAGAGAAAAAGGGAGAAGGAGATTTCCAGACTCAGTAAGAACGTTGAGACTCAAATAGCTGAACAGAAGCAGCAGCGTAAAGATCTCATGGAATTTAAGACCCTTCTCAAACAGCAACAGCTTGAGAATGCAGTTAGAGATCTTAGGTTAGTTACACATTGGGTGATTTCAAGTTTGGTGTTGGTGCTGGTGTTGGTGTTAGAAACACAATTTAGATTGCTTTCCATAGCTCCAACACCTAATCTGAGTTTACAAAAGTGATCCAAATGACATTATTGACAGCTCAACTCCAGGTGACAGTTGTCCCAAGACCAGTTTTATCTTTAATTTGGAGCTGCATTGATGTAAAAATCAACCCAACACTAACACCAAAAGGTAAACACCAAACTTGAAATCACCCAATGTTTAAACTCTTTATGAGCCAAGCAAATGATTTCCCTGTGCCACATTTTCTACTAACATGTCCTAAATACACTCTACAACGGTCTTCCCTACAACAAACTTAAAGAGGCTCTGTCGTGGGATTTCTTGGGGAATTTGATACCATCGGTGCTTACCCAGTAGGCCCCCTAACAGGTGTTGTCCATCACTATGAGTTTTATGACCGACAGTCCTTATGTAATGCTCTGTATATTCCACCCTTTGCCCCATATGGCAAAGTCATTATCTCACTTTCCCTGGCCCGAGAATGCCTGAAGCAGGCCGAAGAATGTTTATGGTGGGACACCTTGTTTTGCTATGCTCCAGAAATGAAGCTCTAATACAGATATTACCAGTGCTTTTCACAAAGTCTGGTGTCAGCAAATTATGATTCACTCCCCATGAAAATCCACAACAGAGCCTCTTTAAACTACACTATTAAATGCTCAGATTTGACGACAAAGAATTTACTCTCCAACTACCAAAAGTATGATCATATCCTGACATATGTTCGAACTACAAGAATGAAAGTCTGGACAATATATATACAAATTAAGTGCATGTAATACACCTTTCTCTAAGTATATGATTCCCATGAGCACGGAGACTTAGTCAACTTTTCTTTATTACCAGTCAATAGTTAAAAAGAACCAGTAATATATAGAATTTTCATTTTATAGGAATTGGAGGAAAAGTTTGACCGGTATAGATCAGAAGAATCTCTGTGTAGCACCTGGTGCACAGGACACAAGTTTGTCGATGCACCAACACCTAAAACAACAACAACAACACCATATAGTATTTGTCATGAGGGTGATTTACCATAGGCATTAAGATGATTAAATTGCTACAGTAAAGAAAGTATCTATACAGGGTGTCTAAAGTGTTGTCATGGATGATCAAGCCCAGAAATGGGTAGTTTAGTATCTCTTTGTGTTAAACCTAACAATCCTTCCACTAATTTGTGTGTGTTGTTTTGTGCCAATCGGCAGGTGTGGCAAAGCCCCAAATGTGCCATTTGGCTACAAAATCATTCGAAGTGTTGAGGCTGATTTTGAACAATTTTTTTTAAAAAGAAATATGTGTGAGAGAGAAGAGAAACCTTTAAATTTCCTCCCACCGTTTTCTGTCATTGGAAATCTCCAGTGTCAGAATGCTAGTGCTAGTTTCTGTGTCTATATAATTACTTCATGTTAATAGTTACAAAGTTATTGCCAGTATGATAAAAGGAAGAAACAAAATGAAAGCAAAGACAGTCTAGAGACCACACAGATCACATTAATGTTTATTGATCTTCTGTTGATATTTTTTAACTTCTTTATTTGTCTGTCATTCATTTATCTCTCTTTTGACATTGTATGTTAATCTGAATGGTTTTATAAGTTGGTTTATCAGTGATGGAAAAATAGATATTTACTTACAGGATTTATAGAGCTCTTCCATTTTGTTCCTTTTTAAATCATATATTTTACTTTGATTTGAATTCTTCACAGTAACAAGATCATGATGACTTCAAGCCACTTAGAGAAACAACAGGAGTTAGTAGAAAACCTAAGGCAATGCAAAGCAAGCAGAGAACAAATCACAGCTGAAAGAATAGCAGAGAAACAACTGGCAAAGAGACTAGTTAGTATTGAACAACCAGTCTTTATCTGTTTTCCTAATTTATGTATAACTGTGTTGTAATAAAGAGGTGGATATTTGTTCAGTGTATTATTATCACTAGTTTTTCAGGGGGCTGAGAGCAAGCATACTTGTTGTAATCATGAAAGTTAAAGAATTAAAGGAAAATTCATGCAATACTGAGATCAACATTTCCCCTTTTTCAAGTCATGTGTATTTTAGTACAGTCATAATACTTCCTCTCACATGGAGTGCAGTGATTAAATAGATTGGGTTTTTTTGTTGTTTTTGTTTTGTTTTGTTTTAAACAGAAGGTTACATTAGATATAGTTTTTAATGTTTGACAGTATTTGTCATCAATCATGTAGTAGTTTGAATTTATGCTTTGGTGACAGAATAGGGTGAGTTCGCACAGTCAGTAAAGCGGGTCATACAAATTAAGATCGTGGGTTCATTTCCTCCCCCAGCGGATGACTGAAGCCTGTGTTGTGTGTTAACATACCCCTTCCCTGTTTCATAGACACACAACCATTGTTACAGAGAAAAGTACTCTGTCCTTCTGATAGCATTTTAAATGGAGGCCGTTTATGGAGGAGAGTCCCCACCTTTGCATGTGATGAACAACAAGATTGCTCTTGGGGGGGGGGCTTTTTTTACAGTTTTCTTGCTGCGTAGATTGATCAATTTACATATTTTTTTGGGGGGGGAATTATTTTTCTCCTTTTTTTTTTTCTTTCCAGTGGGAAGAAATATTGCGATTTTTTATAACTTATTAGTGATTTTTCATGCATTCTCTGAGCTATTAGAGTCGTAATTTTCATAAATATAATAATTGTTGCAAATGTATTGATAAAAAAGATTCTTTTTTTTTTCTTAATCTCATGCAGGCCAAGTATGAGAAGAGGTATGAGCTTGCTCAGGAACACCTTCAGATTGTCAAAAATCACATGGAGCTTCAGGACAGAGTCAGCAAGGCAAAACACTCAACCAATCAGAACTCTTGTATCAGAGAAGGTTTCAACCAGCCAGAGGCAAGGGCAAACCCTAAAAGGCAATCAGAAACAGTGTTTCATTCCGCTGGGCAGGTGTCCCCTAGATTAGGCATCCTTCAGGGGGATAACGACATGCATACTGACATTCATCCATTTGACCAATCAGAAGTCATGTTACAGAGAAGCCTTGAAGAAGATGACCAATCAGGAAGCATGACTGATAGGATTATGGAGAGGTGTCGGCACAAGAGTGGGAGAGTGGACTCAAGGAGGGTGCTGGATATATTACAGCAAGAAGATAGTAAACATAGCAAGGTAATGCTTTTAATGCTGAATCCTTTCAGTTATTTGCATATTAACTGACAAACATTCTATTTGGTTGACCTTTAAAGAGCAATCCTCATGGGAAGATGTCATAACTTTTAAATTGAAAAATGGTCCTTTTGTTTATTATTCTATTTATGATAATACCACTACACTTTTCTAATAGAAGAGAAAGATACATGTAGAATGATATACAGTGGAACCTCATTATAAAGAACACTGTTATAACAAACTCCTTTATAACAAGGTATTTTGCCGGTCCCACTTCTTTGTACCGGTATTTATTGTTTTTGAGCCCTGATATAACAAGGTTTCAATATAAAGAGGTAATTTTGATGGTCCTCGTTATACTGAGTTTCCACTGTATATACAAGACCATATCATGATGAATTGATGATACATTTCATTATTTGTATTTTCTTCTGTAATGTACTTTAATAGTCATATTCAAGAAGATGTATCATAGTTTTATTGTGTAAATTAGTGTAAACTGATGAGTTTTATTGTTTACTTTGATTTAAACAAGTTCATTGAAGGAAGTAATTTCTTTTGAGAAAGGAAAATAATGTTTTGTTTCCCATTTTCTTACTTGTGTGTTGATGTATTATGTCGTCAGTGGTGGCACAAGGGTACAGACAATATGTCAGTATAGGTATGTAAGGATTTTACAGATGGCAAGATTCATATGTAAAATCTTCTTACGTTTTATTATCATTTTGTTTTCAGCTTGCTAAGGAGATCAAGAAGGAACGGATAAAGAACTTCACTCAGCATTTTGCACTGAAAGAAGAGGCCACGCTCACAAAACTACAGCATTTCAAGCAACAGCTCAGGAAACAGCAGGAAGCTGAAAGAGGCACAAGTGATCCTGCAGGGAGCATGAGGCAATCATGTGACAGTCATGTGAATACTGTGTGGTCTGATGATGGCACCAGATCAGGAACTATCCAATCAGAAGAAGGCAAAGATGATCCTGCATTCAGCTTGAGACAGTCATGTGACACTACTGTGAATACTGCATGGTCTGATGATATCAGGATTGGGAGGCTAGCAACTAGCCAATCAGGACCTTTTGTTCCAACTGTAGTTGGAAGTGACTCTGGGATGAGTTCTGGAAGAGGAACTGTTCTTGGTACAGGACACGTTGACCACTCATCAATGAGATTTCCGGCAAGCTTGGTTTCTCTTGAATCTGAAGCACAAAGAACTCCAAGCCATTCAACTGCCCCCACCCATCACAGGTCTTCCAAAGAGAATTCTCCAAATCAATTACATGTATCATCCAGGAATGACAGTGTAGATGTTGATGGATATAGTGCCTCAGCAAATGTTAATGCTACTCCTGTCATGACACAGCATGACCAGCCACCTGAAGGTAGACCTCTGGAACTGACAGCAGTGAGCCACGAAGATTTGATATCTCAAGAAGGAGATACCACTTCCGTTCAGTCATCCAATTTCACTCTAGGCGGTATTGCCACCACGACTTCCTCTTTGTCCCCATCAATGTCCACTCTGCAAAATTCTCCTTCTTTTCCTAAAAATGCAGAGAGTAGTTCCCACAAGCAAGCTTCCAATATGTTAATAGGAGATTCCACCTTGTTTAATCAAGATTCCAGGACATCAGTGCCTTCAGAATTCTCTCCTCCTGCTGGGTTGTCTTGCACAGAGGATGGACCATCCGTAGTGCATTCTGCAGCTTCCCTCTTCCCGAAGACTCCTGTAGTACCTGGGCAGGCAACAGATCAGCCGGTGATTGAACTTAGAAGAAGTTCCTTTGATGAAGCTCTCTCCTCCATGCTTCATAAGGATGGGTCAAAGGTCAGATCAGT
>CM057163.1:12241891-12487980 GCA_029962745.1 Echinometra lucunter
TCTGCGAAGGGTCTTCTATCAATGATGCCTTTGAAAGATCCTCGGTGAATAGTGCATTAGAAAGATCTTCGGTCAATAGTGCTCTTACAGGTCTTCCATCAGTAATGCCTTATCTCGAACAGAAGATTTTACTCCTTATCAGGCAGAGCATACACCCCTTGAGGGGAGGGGCACAAAGAGAAATGCATTTGTGTCTGCAAAGCACCCTACATTTCAAATGGGTGCTTCCAGCTCTACTTTGAACAGCATAGGGGAAGAAGAATCCATTTTAGCAAGAGGGGAAGGTGAGACTAGGGTCATAACTCAGAGTGACCAATCCATAATGTCTGTAGATAGCCAGGAAGTGTTTGACAATGTCAGGTCAGAGGTCAAGGCAATGGAAGAGGCTGAAGGGCAGAGGTCATACCTGTCGGCAGCCAAAGAAAATAAAGAACGGATCAAAAAGATTAGAAAAGCGATACGCTCAGCAGAGGTTATTCAGAGAGCTTGGAGGAAATACCATAGTCAAAGAAAGTAACATATGTACTCTCTTTGTGAATGGAAGGTACTGTAATTAGTGTAACCTCTCCTCACAGTCCTCATGTCAGAATCAATACACATTACAAGATTTACAGAGTTTTGTTTGGTTGACTGGTTTAGTTAGAAGATTATACTATTTAAAAGGCGGGGGAGGGGGGGGGGGTAATTGTAGCATTCTTTTCTAAATGATGAGAGGAAAGTGTCAGAAAATCTGCTCTGAAATATCCATCACTGAACATGCAAATCATTAAAGTAAGCAATATTTGATACATGAAATTGCTGAAAAATCTACCGGTATTGTTATGTTCATTCATATGCATTATTTAATGTTTGTAATTAATATGCTGAATTTTTTGGTAGGAAGGTCGCGAAAGAAAAACATCATTGTCAGTGGTGTCTTAATGTAAAAGATAATAACGTTGATGTGTTAAAGAGTAAACTAAAAGCAATCATCTAAGAATGACTGAAATATTTTGTGAAATGAAATTATTTGGTCTCTTTTTCTATCAGTATTTTTTCTCATATCTTTGTGTCTTTATTATCATTTTTTAAATTAATGTCATGGGGTGGGAGGCAGAGGATTGTTATAGAAACAAGGCTTTGATTGTGTGTTGGTATAATTTTTTTTTTTTTGTTCTTGTGTGTGTGTGTGTGTGTGTGTGTGTGTTTTTCATTCATTAGGTATTCCTACATCCTGTTTAAAGTTTGTGTGTGTGTGGGGGGGGGGGGGGGGGGGTAAGAGTTTCAATTCTTCCCTCCCCCTCCCCCACCCCATGAAAATTCCTATCAATATTCTAAGACATGTATCAGACTTTACCATTTATTATGTGTGGCAAAAAAATGTTTGTGTATATTGATGCAAGTGTGACTCTAGTACAGGATTTTAAATAAATTGCAAATACTTTATTTTTATTTTTAAAAGAATTAGTTCATTTGCTATTCATTTTGCTTATAACTACAAATTAAAGAGGAAAGGGGGTTGGGAAAGGGCCTTGGTGAATGTCCAGGTGTGCACTTTCTAACATTTTCAGTTGTCCATATTGGCCCTTTAAGACTGCTCATACTTACATTTTGACATTTCATTCTGGCCACCTGTCTATATACTTCTCTGTATCTCTTCTTTCTCTATTCCCAAACTCCACCAACCTGTATTTAAGCCTGATAGTAATTTTCTGCATAGGGGAGTTTTACGTAGGGTAGTACCTCAAGTAACTGTCCCACACACCTTTAGCTCCAATATCGATTGTAGCATGCGCAGGGGCTACTCGCTGAATGGTACACTATACTGCCCTACTTTGGCAAAAGGAAGCAAGTGACAAAAGTGACATTTCCTGTAAATTAGCAAAATGTATCTGTCATTTACACTGACATCAATGCAATATCATGATGTCTTGCCTAACATATCTCTTAGCAGGATGAGTGTTCATGCATGAAATTTGGCCAGGAAGAAGAGCACACTAGGTATAATATGAAAACATCAACTCAAATTTGGTTGATATGTCACTTGCTTCCTTCTGCCAAAGTACGGCAGTATAATTGGTGTGTCTTTGTAAACTTCAGTGAGTTAGCTTTTCTACCCTGCATGTTAAGACTGGTTTGGCTTCTTCTCTGCCTTCTTTCTTCTATAACCTTTCCCACATATCGGTGCAAAATTTCAAAAGGCCTATGAAATGAATCAACCTTGCCTGCTCAAATTAGCACATGTACAGTGTACCAGTCGTTCTTATTTTCTCTTAAACATTACTTTAATACATTCTTTGACATGATATACAACAGTTGACATCTGCCAAACTGCTATTTGCAAAGACATGTACATATGTATTAGTATATTATTCTCTCACCCTACCCCCCCTCTCTCTCTCTCACTCTCTCTTCCTCTCTGTCTCTCCCTCTCTAGCTATCTATCTCCCTCTCTTTCATCTCAATATTATTGGGATTCCCTTTCTCCACCCTTCCGCCTTCTCACACTTCACTCTTTCAGCCTCCTATCCATCTCTCATGCAAAATTTATTTTCCTTACCTTTCTTCATCTATCTCTTCGTCTATCTCTCTTTTTTTCAACACTTTCTTCTTTATTGTCTCTTTCCGCTCCTCCCCCTAACCCCTCTATCTCTCTCTTTCTCTCTCTACTCTCTTACCGACTTATTCTTTTCTGTCAGTTTTGTATTTGACCTTCCTAAAATCCACTCTTTTCAGTTGTTTAATGCACTATATTTTGCAATCTGGGCATTGAAGATTGTACATGTAATAGAGAGATGTCTTATGGAATTGGATTAGATTCCACTGTATTATAGATTAATTACAGGTTGGCAAATCGAATTTTATCAAGATTTATTATCTATTGCACATACAAATGTCATCATAGGGTACTGGTGTTATATCACAATAACCCCAATGCATACTGTAATACCAAAATGATAATGAACAGATGTAATATCCATCATATTTGAGTATCCATGACTTAATAACAAAACAAAATTATTTCATTCCGGAATTGGAACAAAGTTTTGGGTGGGTTTTTTTTTTCTTCCTCTAAAAATGCTATGCAGGATCTAAATCTTAAAGTTTCTACTTGGTCATGTACTTAGTCTGATGAATAAGAGGAATTTGATTTGGTTTTGTGTAAAAAAAAATATATGTGAATGAGCAATAATTCTTTACTTATTAATAATTTTTTTAAGAGTCGGAAACACCCCCGCCTTTACCCAAGATGTGGAATCAGGACAGCTCCCCCGGGAGGACAACTCCCCCGGGGACAGGGGGAGCTGTCCTTGGGGAGTTGTCATCCGGGAAAAGTGTTCTCCAGGGAGAATTGCCCTCGGGGGAGCTGTCCTCCAGGGGAGCTGTGCTCCAGGGGGAGTTGTCAGGTGGGAATCGTATCGGGGGAGTTGTCCTAGAACCCCCAAGAGGGTATCTATCTCTTAGCAAAATATTTGCATGATAATTAATGATAGGAGACATTATGGCAATTATAAATATTATATATATATATATTGTGTTTCTGACTTTGCATTTTTCTCAATCTGATTTATAATAAAGATAAATTGGTACCATTAATACGAAAAAAATGTTTGATTGAAATTACATATATGTCGAACAAATACAATAAGTAAGGCATCTTCATTAAAGTCAGAATGATGTTTCCTTCTGAGTCAGCAAATTATGACATGAAAATTACCATGATGAAATAGTTCTGAAGCATTAGGGGGTCAATAGCCTTCATAATTCATTTGGAATCCGGACTTAAAAGTCTTTTTGCTTCTAGGAGTTTGACTTGCGCATCAAACAGCCATTGCTGGGCATCCGTCCGCTGCTTTTTCTGCGAGTCAGTAGGTGGAGACGAGGACCCAACAGCGGGAGGGTACCCCTGCTTCTTAGCCATCGGCGATGGCACGAAAGACACAGAGTTTTTGTTACTCTTCTCCAGCTTGGAGTCGGGTGGCGTCGCCTGCGTTCGATCAGCCTCTCGACTGCTGAGGGACTTTTGTGGAGTTCGTGCAGGACTGGTTGAGTTGCTTATCATCGCCATGAGATCATCTGCTATGGTGATACTAAAAGGAGATGGGTTTTCGGAACTAGAGTCTGCTGCTTTCTGATCAGCAACATCCAGTGACTTATCTCCTACGGGCGATGGCGAAGGGACATTGTTCTCTTTTGTGAATTCTGACACAAATCTGCTGAAGTCATCGTAAGTTTGCTCATCGGGGAATATAACCGGAGACTCAGCATCGATGTCAAAAGGCTTCTTGAAAGTATCTTTCTTTATTTTCTTTGGTTCTTTCATGGACTGGTCCTGATTTTTCAGTGAGTTTTTCTTGGACTGTTCCCGATCTTCTTTGACGGAATTCTGGTCATTTTTCTCATCAGTTTGGTCACTTGTTTCATTTTTCTCATCATCGTCATCGGCACCAGCATCTGGTTTGTCTTCTGGAACTTCATCTCCCTTAATCAAGGCTAAGAGTGCATTCATCCCATCCTCGGCAACCTTACGGCGAATCTCCTCTTGAAGTTCTGCTTCTTTTCTTGCTCGTTCCTCTGCTGCTATTTTTTCTTTCCTAGCCATTTCCTCTTTCTGGATTTCATTGAAATCGGCGATCGATTTCTTCTTCTTCCTGTCTCTCTTCCTCAAGGTGGCGTTGTAGAATTCATCATCAATATCACTGTCCTCGAACTGCTCATCGCTGAGTTGTAGGTTCGCTTCGGCCTCCTGCAATGACTGATTAAGTTTCTTCCGAACTCGGAGACGAATTTCCTCGCGCTTCTGTTCTTTCTTTGACCACTGTGGCTTTGCTGCCGGTTCGCTTATGATACGGGCTGGGGTTGTCTCGATTAGCTGTTCGGTTGCTGATAGGACCTCACTTTTCGTCGCATGTGGTTGTGCACTGCTCATAGGCATATTCTGCACGAACTCTCTCTGTTGTTGGTTCATGGGTTGGTATTGTTGCTGGAGTTGTTGCTGTGGTTGAGGAGGCTGTTGCTGTGGGAATTGTCCTTGTTGATATGGCATTTGAAGTTGTGGCGGTGGTGGTTGTGGCATCATGGGTGGGCCATAGTAAGGGTTCATACCGTAATACGGCATCGGGGGAGGTGGCATGGGATATGGCATCACAATGGGATACTGCATCATCGTGGGATTCATGGGCATCCCTCCTTGCATGCCTCTATTTACTCTACCATTTTGCTGTTGAATACCAGCTTGCTCTTCCCCATCTTCATCTGGTACCTTCCCGCCTAGAGCTGCAATCAACGTTTTCTGAAAGTCGGAGTCATTTCCAGACGCGTTGATGATGACGATAGGACGATTCGTAATATCACCTAAAGGCTTATCCGAAGAGTTGGAAGGGTCTGGAGCAGCACCGGTCGGTTCATCATCGATGACTTTCGTAACCTCCTGTTTTGGAGGAGGAGGTGGTGGTGGTGGGGTGGGCTCTTTAGGTGGTGGGGGTGGTGGTGGAGTAGGTTCTTTTGGCGGTTCTGGAGTGGGTGTTTTCCCGCGTTTGAAAAAATTCTTTACCTTTCCCCATCCTGCGGTGCTTCCCGTTTCTGGCTCCTGCGTCTCTTTAATACTGTTCAAGGTTGTCCGTGAAGCATTCATATTGACCATACTAGGAGTTCGTAAATTCGCTTGGGATCCTGTATTACTCGGAATAGATTTCTTTCGACCGAATAACTTTGAGAGTATACCCCTCTGTTTCTCCTTTATTTCTTCGCTCTCTTCCTCCTCGACCAGATTGTCATTTTTCTCTACTTCCTGAACGGATTTTTCAATCTTTGGTTCTTCTGGAGGATGTTCTGTTACTGCTGGCTCACTTTCCTCCTTTTGCTCTTCTGTTGATTTTTCCTCCTGTTTTATAGATTTACTTTCATCTCCCTCTTCCTCCTTCGATTCTTCAACCTTAACCTCTGGTTTCTCATCAGTACCCTCTTTCTTATCTTCCTCTTTTGGTGTTTCGCATTTTGTTTCCTCTTCCTTTTCTTCCTCCTCTGTTTTTTCCTCTTTGATTTCTTCCGATTCCCCTTTATCTTCTGCTTCTTTTTCGGTAGGCTCCTCTGCCGGTTTTTCTTCTTCTTTCTCTTTTGATTCTTCCTCCACTTTCTGCTCTGCTTCCTCTTTTGGCTCTTCTTTTAGTTCATCGGGTGGTGTTTGTTCTTCTTGCTTGGTTTCATCTTCCGGCTTCTCTTCCTTCTCTGCATTTTGCTCCTCATCTGGTTTATCTTCTTCAGGTTTTTCAGTCTCTTCCTTCGGCTCAGGTTCAGTTGCAACCGGTTCTGTCTGATCTTTTTTGCCGAAAGCTCTTTTCACGAACATCGACATTCTGGCCAGCCTTGAGAACTTCTTAGCCGCAGGTTTCTCCTCCTTCACCTTATCCTCTTTCTTCCCATTCTTTTCCTCTTCCTTTTTCCGCTCCTCCTCCTCTTTTTGTCTTTTCTCTTCCTCCTCCTTCCTCTTCCTCTCCTCTTCCTCTTTTCTTTTCTCTTCTTCAAGTTGCCTATTTTTCTCTTCTTCTTCCCTCAACCTTTCTTCCTCTTCTTTTATTCTTATAGCCTCCTGCTGTTGTTTCGATGTCGGTGGACGATTTGTAGTCGCTGGTCTACTCCAAGCTTGACGCGTCGAGACACGGCTTTCATGTCCCTCTTGGATACTCTCCAAAGGTGGTTTATTGCTGACAGTACCAACTCGACGTGATCCTCTCCCTCTCCCTCGTCCTCTTCCTCTTCCTCTTCCTCTGTCCGGCTCATCACCACCACCTGCGCTTTGAGGTGGTGGCGGTGCACCCCTCCCTCTCCCTCTCCCTCTCCCTCTTCCCCTTCCTCTCCCTCTTCCGCGACCCGCTCTTGCCTCTTCCCTTTTCCTCTGTTTCAATATCTCCGCCCTCCTCAACGATTCCTCCCTTCGAAGTCTCTCCTTCACTAGTTCCTCATCCTCCTCCTGTATCGGTTCTTGTTTCTTCGGTTCGTTCTTCTCCTCTTCATCTTTCTTCTGATCGGGGTTGTTATCACCTGGGGGTTTCTTCTTCTTTTTCTTCTTCTTTGGAGGGGCGACGTAGCTGAACGTCTGTATATCACCCATTCCAAATGTTCACTAGCATAGCTCTTTTAATTCCTGTAGATGGATTGGAAAGAAGTCAGAATGAAACATGACGGTTAAACATAGCTAGATTTACGAGAATCGTGATAGTCGACATTTATCATGTTGATACTTTTTTCTTCCTCTCTGACATGCTTGTCTTTAAACAAGCGTTTCCGATCAGCAAATGCAATCAGGGGAAATCTTGGAAGCAGGGCCGTAGCCAGAATTTATTGTGGGGGGGGGGGCATATAACGGTACTGAATATTGAACGCCGCCTTGCGGGAGGGATTTAAGGGGAGTAGGTGCAAAATGGTGGACTTTCTGACATAAATTCAGTGGTAGGAGGGTTTACGTAGGCTCCCGAAGTACCTTTTGTGTGTTATATTTTTTCATAATAAGATTTCAAGACAACTTTGGAATTTAAGGGGGCACTTGGCGTCCCCCCCCCCCCCCGGTGGCTACGCGCTTGCTTGGATGGTACTATAATGGATACTGAAGGACTCTTCATTTGGAAACTTTGAAGACGAAAATTAATACTTATTTTTTTGTCATGAATGTTAGTCATTTCCCCCAAATCGTTGCTGCGGAATATGAACGGGGCATGGCTTTATTTTGTATCCAAGTTTAGCGTTATTCACAGATCTGGATACAGAGACAACCTCAGATTCTGCCACTAAAAGGGGGCCATAATTATAAGGACATTTTTGACACAAACTCTCAAATTTTTTTATTTCGGAAATATTTGATAATGTGATATATCAGGTGGAGAAAAGACGTTTGCTCAAACCTCACTTTTCTATTAGACAGGGCCCTTTTGAAATCTGCTACAGAAAGTACTATTTTCCACTCCACAGGAGCATCAAGGCAATTCCAATTCAGTTATCTATAACTTCATGTAATTCTTTTCTTTTTTTTTAAAAGTGTTTTAAAAAATCGGTTCCGTAACAATTTCAACCAATTTCTACGTTCTTTTGATATTTTCAGAATCTGCCCCAGTCTGTTTCTGGTCTTTGGTTCGTTTAGTTTTCTGGCAGGACTTAAACATGAAGCTTTAGTTCTTTTTTTCTTTTTCCTTTTTTTTTTTAAGTGACGGTTGTCCCTTTCATACTCGTCCGAATGAATGGCTGTGGTTATTCGCACTCGGTGATACTTACATCAGTATATCCATCGTAACTCTTCACCTCAGCTCTTCCTAAAAAGGGCCTACATCATTCAGATACCTAGTGGAAAAAAGAGAGTAAAATCCCCTTTGAAGAAGGAAACAAATTATTTTAGATTTTTCAACTCCAACTCCCCTTCAAGGAAACTTTTAGGGGAGATATTTCTTTCCCTCTCTGCCTTTATCTTCCTCTCTTTCCATTTTATCTTGCGGTGATATATTATATTATAGGCCATTCTTTTTAATTGAAATTGCATGATTGCGCGTTTTTGGAAAGTATACACACAAGAAAATACCCCCCCCCCCCCCCATATTCGATCAAAAATTGGGAGGCAAGTCTCCAAAGTTTAACGCAACATTTACCCTCCCCCCTCCCCCCCCCCCCCAAATAATAATAATAACAAATAATAAAAAAGTAAAATATATGTATATTTTATGGCATTGTGTGAATGCAATCCTCATTACTGTGAATATATCCATTGAACTAAATCGAAAAAAAAACACATTTTAGCCGTCCTGACCTTGTTTAATATCAAACAAAGAGAATTTGTTCAAGGCTATATTTTACTCACCTTTCTCCTCACTTTTTTCTCTTTCCATGACTGAAGTACATTTTAGTGAAAAAAGATGTGATTTATCATATCCAATTGTGTTTCCATGATTGTAGCTAGCAGTACGGTGACGGTAATATCAATATAAGACGGAACATGAAACACGTCACGTTATAAGAATGTTACAACTCCACAGTGTATTATGGTAACTGAGCAGCGCTGTAAAATAACTCCAGTCAATCAATAACGGGTATTCATAGTTTTATTGTGTTACGTCTGTTTTACAATGAGAAGGGGAGATGTATTGATCCCAGTTTCGGTTACATTTCTCTACTAGATGTCTGTTGTACACGTATACACTGTAGGCGTACGAGTGGGAGGTTCCCTGAAGGTAACAAAGAAAGTGGTTAACCGGAGAGTTCTCCCCCCCCCCCCCCTCTCTCTCTCTCTCTCTCTCTCGTAAAATGGGACAGGGAGCTGCTACCCCCACCTTCCTATAAAGAATTTTGATACAATGGTTATTGGAACACTTTTGGTAACCCAATATTCGCGCCACCTAAACTTCATAGAATGTTATCATTAATTTGTCATCAATCATCACCACCACCACGGTACCACCATCAACCTTGTCAGAATCATCATCAGCATCACCACCACCACCATCATCATCATCATCATCATCATCACCAACATCATCATCACCAACATCATCACCATCGTCATGATGACACTAATCGCCATCTTCATCATCAGTATCATCACCATTATCATCTTCATCACCATCATCTTCATCGGCATCATCATCCATCATCGTCCATATCGACATTTCGGAAGCTCTCTTCATCGTGTTCCCCCTGGAGTATCTCCAGCCCCAAGTTCTTGGCAATGATATCGTGCCCTTCCTCCAGCACTCCATGTATCATCAGGACAAACCACATTTTATTTTCCAAATGACACCCTCTTCCTTAGCCACGTTAGTCCCCTCAATGCAAGCCCTTTTCCCTTTTACCTGAAACCCGTTTCTCTCATTTTCTCTTTATTCTTCTCTTATTGTCTCGTTCACTCTATTTACTGCCTATAATCATCTACTAGTACCTCAACCTATCCTTGTGCTGATTTTCTTTAACTTCTCTTCCTTTCTCTATGTATCACTATCAATAAACTTACTCCCTATCGTATCTTGCACACTCTCTCATGCGCTCTCTCTGTCTGTCCATGTCCTTCATCTGCTTCTCTCCCCTCATTCTTTTTTTTCCTCCTCTCCCCTTTCCTTTCTCCCTTTCTACTCCTTTCCCTCCCTAGCCCTCTCTCTTCCTCTCTCTCTCTCTCTCTCTCTCTCTCTCTCTCTAACCTTTATGTTAAACAAATATATTACATAAACATTCCTGTTATTTCAGCAAATGGATATAAACTTACATGTACATATTAATACATGTATAACAACCTTAGCCAGAAATTCCACAAGACAGACCATGCAGTTAAGACCAGTTTAATAGTTTGAATCACCTATATTCTTTTAGTTTCCATTCTTACTTTCATACATACATGTATATTTCCCATTGAAGTAGTACTTTCATAATTTTCCTTTCAATATTCCAATTACATGTAAATCAACCGCTTTAGAATACACTCTTCAGTTATGAAAGGAAAAAAGTAACATTTAACATGAAGGTCAAATTAATAAAGCTCGACTGTTACGGTAATTGGAAAATATATCTCACAAGTATATAGATAATCCAAGGATTAGATGTATGCCCTGAATACTATATCATAGTTAGCAACTACAAGTATGTATCTACGAGTCAAGCTCAAACATAAAAACCTACTAGTGTTTCTTTAATTACAAAATGCAATGCAATTAAAGTAAATATAAAACCCAAATCAGAACTTGACGCTAACAGAACCCTTGGCCCCCAAATCTTGGTCCGGACCAGACCCCTAATGTACATGTTTATCGAGGGTTTAGTGCAACAAAGGGCTATCTGCATTTTTGGTCAAAATGAGATTTCAAAATCAAAATGATCCAGTAGAGACCAGGAACTCACTGGTCATAATGGCTTCTACAGCAAACTTTGCTGCAGCTGGGTATCACCCAAAATAGATATGGCTATCTGCTGTAAACTGTGGTGTGTCGGTGTAGCAAATCTTCATTTCAAGAGTTATCCAAATTTCCAAAAATGCAGATAGCCCTGTGTTGCACTGAACCCTCGCTAAAAAAAAAATCCAAAAAAATCATATAAGGTTCAAAAGTTCAATGGAAATTTCATTCCAGACCCCTTATGAAAAAAGGCTAGTGTAAATCCTCCCGAAGTCATTCTACATTGTACATCATTTAAAACTGATATAGGCTGGAATTCACAAAAGAGGTTTAAACCCCCATAGAGGTACAGTGCCTCCTCTCAGTGACACTTTTGCAGTACTAGTAAGTACTAGTATCTTTTGATCCTGAATGATAGAAATCAGTTACACAGGAAATATGAGCAGAAGGAGACCAATTTACATGAGCAGAAAGAGACCAATTTACTGAAATATGCTGTATGTTGTGCCGTTCCTGAGTACAAGCACTTTAACTTTTAACTAATCATTAAGCTCTCTAAATTGGCTATGCAATGAAAATAAGTAATCACTATTTACATGTGCAAAATGGCAATTTTTTGATAATTTTTGCAAATGTCATTCATTTTGATTCATGTTATATCCATTTTCTTCTTTTTTTTTCAAACAATGTACGAGAGAAAAAAGATATTTGTTGCCAATTTGAGGAGTGAAAGCTGATTGATTTAGACAACAAGAAAGTCCTGTACCTCTATCGGTTAAACCTCTGTAAGAGACTAAAATGGGTGTAAATAAATGCAAATTTGCCATGCGCATGGTTAAAAAAAAAATACAGTAATTTAACTGAATTCTGTGCGCACATACGCTTAAAAAACTAATGAGGGGAGTTTAAACCACCCCATGGTTTAAACCTCTTTTGTAAATTCTTGCCTCTATTGTGGGACTACGTTTCAACAAACTGCCCGGGACCAAGGGAACTATCCCACTTTATTGAAATCTTTACTTGTAATATGTACCTACATGTAAGGGCAAAACAAAAGCAAAACAAAACAAAAAAATACAAAGTAAAAAAGGTGAGATGGGCAAAATAACCTTGATGTAATAATATTTTCTTACATTAGGGCTCTTTCTAACGAGGTTCCATGTGCAGTACATAATACATGTACATGTACATGTACTGTATGTTACCTGATATGAATTGCATAGCATGCAGAATAAAACCGTATGGCAGTGCAGAGAATGTCTTGCATGTACACTGCAAATGTGTGTACCAGTAACTCTGTTCTGAAGATAACAGATAAATACATGGATTAATCCAAATTATCCAGTGCAATCTAAAATGTTAATCCATACAATGACATGTACAATGTACATGTATACGCAATTGGGCCCTAAAATGTAAATACATGTACACCTCTAAATAGAAGAAAGAATTTTCTTCACCTTTTCAGAAGTAAATACATACAGTGGAAACTCAGTATAATTAGGTCCTTGGAACCATCAAAATTACCTTGTTATAGTAGGAATCTCGTTATAACAGGATTAAAAAACAATAAGATATAACAAGCTGGGACCAGAATATTACATGTACCTTGTTATATCAAATGTCTTTAAACCGAGTTTCCACTATATTTCATTTAAATAATCATGTATATGTCTAAAAGTGCTAAAAGGGAATTTACAGGATGTGTATGTTATGAAGCAGAGACAAAATACGTCTGGATCTCTAAAGGAGAAAAGTTAGCAAGAAATGCCAGAAACGAGAAGAGAAGCCGTAAAAGGCGTAATGATATGATCGACCCCCTCCCCCCTTTTTTTTCTGCCATGTGTACGTAAACTTTTGGGCCCCAAGTTACTGTTCCATGCATGAGTGTAAATGTACACATACAATTTTACATGTGCATGTACATTTTGCCCAGTATATGCTATCGATATGCATGTGGCAATGGAAAGTTGTCAAAATTACTATACTGTGTACTTTACATGCACATTCCATTCCCCCCCCCAGTCATGCCTGCATGAATATCCACAGCACTATCCACATATGAATAAGTACTGCATGTTTATGTGCATTGTACATGTGCACGTAGCAACAAGGTTAGACAGCTGTGATTAAGCAATACATGTACAGTCATTGTACAGTCAACCAGAATATTGCATAAATACGTGTACACAGTGCAATGCCATTGTACATGTGTTGCATCAGCCCTTTTTTGGATGACCTCTACCCTGCTGTGAAGGATTAAAACAAACACAATTGTTTGACTGAAATGATACTGCAAACAGGAGATATGAACTTATCTTCATAACCCCGTGGTGTAACATGCACGTGTAGATTTAGATGCTTAGAGTAATGCTAGTTACTACATGTACATGTAGCATGTATTGGCCAATCATGCACAGGAACTTGCATGCAAATGTGCAGGTATAAATGTCATTCTTATCTCGATAAGCAGGAAGGCTCCAGAGAAACCCAAGTTAGAGACCCCTCAGCAAATGTTTGCTCATTCCACACAATATGCCAAGGCCAAACATGCTAGTTGCTGTATGGTAAATACCAAGCAAATGATCAGAACCAGCCAAGGAGAGAAAGAGAGGCGGTTGAAGGGGGAACGGGGGCTATAAATGACTTGGCAATTTGCCTGTTTTGCCTTGCCATATGGGAGCAGAAGTGATATACTAAGATAATGTGCATGTGGCCGACATACATTAAGGCACTTTGTACTGAATACTGAAGGATGTTTGGAAAGGAAAGATGAAGAAAAAAAAAATACATATAATGGAATAAGTACACAATTAAAAGCAGACATTGAGAAAAGCAAATCGTAAGTTTTTTTTACAGTGCTAATAGCAATTACTAACCCAAAAGAGCTATTATCGAGGCTGTTTATACTCTTTATATAAATACAAACATTCTACAAAAGTTTTCAGTAATGTAAACAAGACTAGCCCACGTCTTTGGATCAGTCTATCCATCAATAAGAATAAAATGGAATCTTTTTCATGACAAATCTCCTGGAGAACATGGAAATTTCTGTCATCTGTGGACGTCTACTCTTCATGCGCATGAAGCAAGGGGGGGGGGGGGGGTGCTGTAAGGCGCAAGCATATCCTCACAATATGGTAGCGAGGTGCCTGAACATGTAAGTCTTCTTCACTTTCACTATAGTATAAATAAAGGGTTAAATATTTTGCCACAAGTGAAGCAAGTATGCAAAAGATCAAAAAAGTGATGTCCTGATATTGGGGCTAAAGGCACACCCCTTCCCCTTACAAAAAGGCAGGTATATTTATGCCTGTGGACATCCTATCAAAAAGGGTTATGGACATCATAGGGCTCTAAAACAAGAGAATAAAAAAGTTACCAGTATACAGAGATATTTGATAACACTTGTACTTAGCAGTCAAACCACAAAAAAAATGACATTTAATAACTTGCAATGCAATGATAGAACACATTTCATGCATTGCACAAGGGAAACTTTATCAATTGACATTCAGGCAATGGTCATCTGTATCCCTCAGGAGCCATACGAGAAGCGTAGACTCGTTCCCGATGTTCGTTTGCAAGAACGGGGTTAAGTAGTTGAGAGAGTTGATCAATGCGAGCCTTGAATCGCATTCTATCCCTAGCACAGGCCTGCCAGTCGTTTTCTGCTGCTTGACCAGGGACATTTTCACATGGCAGCAGTGAATCCTTCTCAACTAGAACAATGAAAGATGAATTGGGGCAAAAGCGAACCTGCATGGACAAGGACAAAAAGATACGAGAGAAAATAAAGAAACATCAATTCTGGAAACCTGGTGTATGTTAACATCCTCGCAAACTAAAAGTAAAGGCTTGAATAATAACAAGGATTACTACACATTCCCATAATTACTACAACTCTGGAATCCCTATTCAAAAAAGGACCTACAGTACATGTGCATAATTGTACTGACTATTGGAATGAGCACTTTAGTAATCTCAGTGAATGTAGTGGTCATTTAAAAAACATAGCAAAAAATTACTGTGTCAGCAGCTCCCTTCCCCTCCCCCCCTCAAAAAAAAAAAAAAAAAAAATATCCATAACTCTTTTTTAAGGGTATGGAAGGAAGCCAAAAATATAGATGTAGCACAGTAATAAACGGTACAGTAATATTATAAGCAATACAGTAAGGGAACTCTCTGAAGTTCAGCATGAACATGACCCTGTAATACCTTTTTGTTGGCTTTGTCCTGTGGTGTCAGCTGGACCCTTCTCAGACAGCTAGCACTAGCGACACGCTTCAAGGATGCCACAGAGACATTTGGTGATCCCAGATCAATGTCGTCCCTAGCAGCATAGACCCTGACAGTAGAGATAGGAAAGCTCTCTCCATCACTATCCAGAGGGGAAGCTTCCTCACATAGTTGAGGTGATGTTTTTCGTTCTGCTGATGCTATTAATATAGTTCTTAGTCCTTCAACAGAATCTTGTTTCCTCATTGGGGTACTTTGGTTGGAACTACATGGGGCAATGCTGGAAGACAACTTTGAGGCAGAACATTTCCAAGCCTCCATGGGGCTGTAAGGATCCCGTGCTCTGTTAAAAGAGTCCCAGAGAGGATCGTCTTGTAAGTTAGACTGATCATCAAGAGTGTCCCAATCATCGTCGTCTTCGGATGAGCTGGATTGTGAGCCAAGGATAAAGGCCAGAGATGGGTGATGAATAGGAGCCTGGTCTGTTTTGTCCTTGGGAGTTGAGGAGAGGTTTTCCCTGAGTTCTTTGAGCTGAGGATCAGAAAGCTTTAAGGATCGAGGAAGACTGCTGTGGACATCATCAGGAACATCATCAGGAATATCATCCGCGCTATCGTAATCGTCATCGCTGTCGGTTTCTGACCAATTGTCGCCCTCATCTGTCCCAGAGTCGACATGGCAGTCCTGGATGGACATCGTACCAGGGCACACCTCCTGGATACTCTTCCTACAACGCCACCCACAAAGAGGGTTGTATGGGTCGTCAGTCACTGTGAAGCTCTCCCACAGATCAGCATTAGTTTCTACAGCACTGTCCGAATCCCCATCCGAGTCTTCTGAATCGCTGCTAGTTGAGAGAGTGGTTATTTCTCCTTGGGTACAGGACTGAACCTCATAGTCTGAAAGGATCAGATCAATTGTAGAATGCCGCTGAACAGCCTCGTTCTGTGTTTTATGTTCATCTTGCACTTTAGGTACATGTACTTCTGGCTTAAGTGAAGTTTGAGACTCAATCTTCTCACTCTGAACTGCAGTATATTTCTTATCATGTTCTATCTTCGATTCCTCTGCAGAATATATTGCACCGTCAACATCTTTCTTCAAATCTACAAGAGGTTCATCCTTTGATAGCATGTCATCCTCTTTCACCTCAGCAACAAGTGCAAGCTTATCCACGGGTGATTCAGCATTACTAGGAACTTGAAGAGGGATTTTGGTAGAGGGCTGGCTTTTTTCGGCAAGAGGCCGCGACTCTGACTGTGGACAAGTTCTTTTCTTTTGATTACTCTGGCAACGACTCCACTTTTGTTTCTTAGGTGATCGAGCCTTTTCATGATGCTGCTGTCTAGTCATCAGTCCCTGGTTGCCGCATGCTTGCATCATCTGGGGACCTATCCACTGTTGCCATGGATATGGGGGATGCGATCTCTGTTGATGCTGCCATGGTTGAGCAAAATGATGGAATCCCTGATTGAAAGGAAGATGACCATTATGATTAAAGCCCATCATATGTTGCCAAGGTTGGGGGAAAAAGTTCCTTTGATAGTTGAGTGTGGAAGAAAGCAAAGGTGACTGATTCATCCCCTGGTAGGGATGAAAAATCGGGGTATGGTTCCTACTATCGTAAGGAACATTTGAAGTCCTTCCCCACTGACCTTGGGGGCCACGATTGGTAGGGCCTCTACAGACTTCAGCATGCTGCCCCTGCCAATTTGGGCTACCCCAGTGCTTGTTGTTCACATTTTCCATGTTCATGTTGGTGAACTTTTCTGCTACTGAATCTAAACTGGCAAGTCGGGTGTCTGGGTTGTTGGAGGGAATCGGATGTGCAAGGTTTCTTCTTGTGTTCCTCCGACTGTGAGAAGGCAAATATTGATTTCTAGTCCCAAATGCACACTTCACTTTGTCTAGAAGACCACAACTCTCCTGACTTTGTGTTTGGTGATTCTCAGTGAAAGACCGGTGTTCTTGTTCTGGAAATCTGGGTTTTCTGCTGGATCTACTACAGCGGTTGAATACCTGAATCTCTGGAGAAAATCCTCCGTTCAAATCCTCGCTACTGCTCGCTGAATTTTCTCCTGTGCTGTCTAAGCGGAAGAAAGAGGGACGATTCTTGTTTTTCCAATGATGTTGTTGGTTCCTTCTTGGTGTATTGCTGGGAGAAGGCCCAGGCCTAGGGCTCTCTTGCGCTCTGAAATTGAACCTCTTTTTTTGCTTGCCAAAATTTCGTCCATGCGATGAACACGCTTCAAAAATGTCAGCCATTTTGAATATTTATCAGATCAAACTTGTAACTGTTTTGATTCAGAATAATCCATGCATTAGAGACTCTCTTTAATACATTTTAGTACAGATGGCCATGACTGTCAGTGTCTGACAGTGACACAACGACAAGTTGAAATTGAGCTGCGTCCATGTTCATCATGTTGTAACTTAATGTTGTCAGGTGGACAAGCATGAAGCGTAGCTGTAGACTTCTAAGTTAACGTTAGACATGGAATAAATACATGTATTGCGTCCGGCATGCCAGGAAAACTTCATCTTGCTAGAATGAGAGACAGGAGGAATGGCGTTCACATACAACTTCTTCTTGTTCCTAAATCTATTCAAGCGTAGATGTCCATTTACACAACATACACAACACGCATAAGCGATACACGGTCCACTATTCACGTTCACTTTGTGCACAATGCCGGTTGGTTCAAAATTACTCACTGAGATTGAACAGAGACATGAGAGAGGCGAAGCCGAAACATATTGTTCCAAAACATCGTCCTTAAAGTTTAAATTCTCACAATTATTTTCACAGTTTTCAGGATCGACAGAACAAATTGAAAAGTCTTCCACATCCATTTCTATTGATAAAAAATGATGAAAACAGCATTCGAACTCTACGATTGTAGTAAAATGTTACGTGCAGAAAAACATGATTGCTTAATACTCGTTGATTCGAAGCAAATAATTCCGGTTTATGTCGCGTCGATGTCGTGTAGTCGACCGAACGCACGAGTGTATATTGCATCAGGAAATCGGCATGACGTCATAAATAATTATAACTTTTCAGACCCTATAAAAGACTATTCACAAAACATAATGTTTTATTATCTCTTTTTCCTGATTTCTTTCTACAAATTCATTTAGGTATTAATAATCAAGAAACGACTATATTTTTTATGATGGAATATTAATAAGTTTATGATTCTAGTTTCTGCACAGTTACCAGTTTACAAAAAAGTGACTAGAAAAAGAACAGCATTTTACGGAATTTCCCGAACAATGTCGATTCATCTCGAAGAGTTTCCAGAGCCCGATTTCAGATCTACTAGACCGTACATAATTATTATGCCCCACACCAAAGCCCTACATAAACTCTCGCGCCAATGCGACCATATGGCATGGGGACAAATTTCGGAAAGTCCCTGAGACATTGCGATGGGGTTAAACTTGGGGATCTCCCTGAAACGACTGAAACATTCCCAGCTGTCAACCATCACTTACGGCTGTTTTTCTTCTCTTTTTTCTAGATATATATATATATACTGTCTATATTTTTCCTTTTGTTATTAGTTATTCCATGATTGTTCACGTATAGGGCCTATACTGTAAATCTTGCAACTTAATGAAACATAGGAACAAATATTTAAAAAAAAAAAACACTCACACACACTTATAGGCAGATATATCTATGTGTAAATGAAGACCATTTTAGAAGGAAATAATTAATTGTGAGAGTATTTATGCAATACATGTACTGGGGGTATCAGTGGCGGCTGCGCCATGCAGTTCTTAGAGGGGAATTAGGGGGTCTGAATTTATATTGTTTTCCCTTTTTGTTTTAATCCTTATCATTTTGAGGTGGTTGTGCAGTCAATGTAGAGGGCAGTTAAATAATTAGAGCAGCATAATATTTCCATAAACAGCCATATGCGCACCTCACTACCCCCTATACTCGAATGTCATCCATGATATGGAGATCATGAAGAGAAGAGAGGTAGAGAAGAGATCACCAACAAAAATAAAACAGTATCGAATCAACCGACCTCACACTCCCTTGCACATATCAAGAAAAGGATGAAAATCAAACATTACAACTACATATTTAAGGACCACTGATCAGAATAGATGACAGCCGACTGATTCACTGATAAAACCTTGGGATCTCCATTCCGCCCCCCCCCCCATCTCATCATCCAAAATAGATGGGGCATCATTGAAAATAGAAATACGAGCTTACAAATGATCCCAAATATTTCATTACAGAGAGCTATCTCTATCATGTACCCAAAACCTTTTTAGAACTCTTTTATAGATTAGAATAAACTTCATGTAGTTTGCTCCTCTCTCCCTTTCCCCCTTCTCTCTTCTCTCTCTCTCTCTCTCTTCTCTTCCTCTATCCCACTTTTCTTTCTCCATTTCTCTTATCTTTCCCTCTCCCTCTTTCTTTCTCCTCTTCATCTCTCTCTTTCCCCATCCAGATGCAAATGGATGCAAACACTTTTACAAGAGAATGCAGATGAAAAATCAATATGGCTTGAAATGAGAAAAAATAAAATAATTGCAGGCCATACTGAAATTGTATACATGAGAAAAAAATGTACTCACTGATCATACAATTTTGCTAGAAAAAACGAGCTTTTTGGGTAAATAATTCATGGAATACTTTATTATTTCAACAAATAGAAAGTTGATGCAAAGTATGAGCAATAGTATTCCCAAGTATTACAATATAAATAATGACAATTTATGTAACAAATACAATGGTTAACATTGCATGTCACATTAGTACTGTATAGGCCTACCTACACCCAGCACCAAAGGGAATGGTGGGGGTAAAAGAGAGAGAGAGAGAGAGAGAGAGAGAGAGAGTGGGAGTGAAGGAAAGAGAATATGATGCTAAACAATGCAATGTCTTCTCCAATATCCTTTGATGAATACCCCTGTTAATCAGAAGTATCTTCAATACTTGCCTTAAAAATTAGTTTTCTATACAACCCCTGTCAGTCATAACAGTGGAGGCAAAAGTAAAACAGTGTATAGACTATCTCCTACAAAGATCACATAATTCTGCTCTTTCTTTCACACATGTAATACATGTACAGCCAGAGACTTAACTGCCTTAGGCTGCACTCAAAGTGATGCAAAATATTAGAGTCTGTTGCCTGCAGACTAGCCAATGAAAGCACAGATACATATATTACTACACAATGCTTCCAGCTTTTAAACAGTCCAATAACACCAAAAGGCATGTACAATTTATGTGCATTACTAATTTTAAAACAATAAAATATATTTGTGGATACATACATACAGTGCACAAAAATCAAATTTGCAACATTCTTCTGTATTCGATTATCAATGGAAATCACATACATGCAAACAATTTGCTACACACGATTCCCGAGATACAATCTAGAAATGGCGACAGTCTGGCATGCCTTGGCCGATCTAAGATTGTGGGAGAGCTCCATCCCCTCCCAAGTCAGAATTCAATTAAACTAGACGAATCCTCGACCGCGCGCGGTCGAAATTTATGCCTCCACAATTGCCAGATATTATGGCACATTTATGTTGATTTTTTTATTTTCATGTATAAAATGACATCTTTGACCTTGTGACCCCCAAATCTAATGAGACAATTATGAGACTTTCATATGCATACATGAGCCAAGTTTGGAGATGAACCATCACAGAGTTAAGTTATCGCAAGAACAAGCAATTTTCCTGTATATAATGACCTCTCTGACCTTTGACCTCTAACCTTGAGACCCAAAAATCTAATCACATCATTGTCCCTCCTATATGCATACATGTGCCAAGTATGAAGCTGCTCCATCAAATGGTTATCGCGAGAACGGACCATTTCTATGTACATAATGACCTCTATGACTTTTGACCTTGAGACCCTAAAATCTAATTAGATCATTGTCCCTCCCATATGCATACATGAATCAAGTTTGAAGTTGATCCATCAAATGGTTGTTGAGTTATCGCGAGAACGTACCATTTCTATGTACATAATGAACTCTATGACCTTTGACCTTTGACCTTGAGACCCCAAAATCTAATCAGATCATTGTCCCTCTCATATGCATACACGAGCCAAGTTTGAAGATGATCCGTCAAACGGTTCTTAAGTTATCGCGAGAACGAAAGCGGGACGGACGGACGGACGGATGGACGACCCCAAAACCTAATGCCTCCGGCAACCACCTACGGTGGGCGGAGGCATAAAAAAAAAGAAAAAAAAAAAAAGGCCCAAGTACTGAGAGAATGAAAAATAGCATAATTATATTCATTTTAATTCAGGTGTTACCCTTACTTCAATATGAAAGCATGAACACTAACAATTCAAAATAAAATTGACAGGAATTTACTGACATGATATACCTTTCCAACTTAGGGACTGACTTCTTCCTTCAGAAGTAAATATGGTACTACATGATCCTTAACCCAATAATGACAGAGGGTCCATATTTGTGTAGTTTGGCCCAATAACTTTTTGGAGGCAGGGCCCTAAAATCATACCAAATACATAAGGAGAAAGAGCGAAAAATTCTGCCCATACTATGCTCATTTTGGTTGGATCAGTATTAGTCTTTTGATACTGAAAATTTTTGAAAGGAAAAAAGCAGCAAAATCCTTAAAATGGCAACACGATGGAAAGTTCAAAAATCACTATTTTCCAGGCAAATCGGCAATTTTTTAGCTTCTCATCATACTTTTGGTCAGTTTATATTCATTTAAGATAATGACTTTTTATTTATAAGAATGATGCAGCAATTTGAAAAATAATGAAGTGGCCAATTTAAAGAATAGCTGATCAAATAATTCAAATAATTCCAGTCATAAATGAGTTAACCCTTACACATTTGTAATCCCAGTCATTTCATTAGGGCCAATTATTCTAAATGGGAAGTCCACTCTGATACTAAGTTGGTTTTAATAAATGCAGAAAAATGAGAGGAACCGTAGAAGTTTCAGGAGGTCAGATTTGAGTTAATTGCACAAATGGATGAGTTGAGTACAAAACCAGGCAGTCCACTCACAAGTGGTCCTTGCTTTCATTTAAACATTACATTATCATTCAGGTGGGTTTTTATTGTTTTTCTTTCTCTTTTCTTTTTAAAGTAATATTTCAATTTAGTTCTTGGCATGAAACCAAAAATATTTAGAGTACCACAATTTCAAATGATAGATCCTTACAAAAGCTTTGAAATGATCCCCTTCACATAACTGCAAAATAATAAAAAGTGCTAATACCACTTCACATTAAGAATAATTGCACTTGAAGAGTTGTCTTAAATACAAGACATATGACACACAGGCGATTAATTAACATTTAAAACATCACTTCATCAAATGCCTACACCTTGCTGCTATAAATGGCCTGTATCAGTGAAAGAGTTCTACATTAAATTTACAGTGTCGTGGCTTGCAAGGACTTAAGGTTGACGATCAGTCTGAAAAAGAACAATGTACTCTGTCAAGACACAGGAGGAGCTGTTCTAGGCACAGCAGTGGCTCTTTCACTTTCACTTTCAAAAATACCAGTCCATGTAAACAATGTTCAAATCCCATCCCTTGGACTCATTTCAGCTCTATTTTGGTGGTGTTTGGCAAAGTAATGGCCGTCAAGCCACCGATGGCAAGCATAAGAGCAATAAGGATCATAGGCACAGCACAATGAAGATCTATTAGAACACCAAACATCAGGCTACCCACGATGGCCCCAGTCCGGTTCAGTGTCGACTGCACTCCTAATGCTGTACTCCTGCAAAAGAAGAATAATAAGGTAAGTCCAAGATTATTTGGTGTCTCACTGTATTACCCACTACTGAGGAACTATGAACATAAATTGTCATCAAATGTATAATTCTACTTCATATCTACTTTGGCTTTGGCTCAAATTTAATATAGGTAATGATTACATGTATCTAAACCTTTCATAAATGTTGTGACAATAGCTCTGTGGAAATTCTGTAGTATGACAATATTGTGCACTTCAACCCTACATCAAATGCCAAATCGAAACCAAACCCTAAACCTTACTTAAAACCAATCACAAACCTAACCCTGCCTCTATATCTAATGAAATAAAGCCCAGTGCAGTTGTCACAAGAGTTGGGGGGGGGGGGGATGTAAGAGAACATACCTGTAAACGGTGGGGTAAAGTTCTACACTGAGCACACTGAGACTGTTCCATGACACAACTGAGATGGCGCCAAATATAATGGACATGACAAGAACTTGCATCCTGGTCTCGAGGAACCATATGAAGAACACGCTGATGCCTGAGATAACGAGGCTAGAAGCTGGTAACAAACAGAAATAGGTCAAAGGTTATCAGAACACATTTTACAATTGTGTTGATGGTTATCGAAAAATGCAACTTTTTGAAAATCTGCAAGAAACTAGATGAATCTTCGACCACGCGTGGTCGAACTTTATGCCTCCGCCATTACCAAATCAGAAATAAATGGCACTTCATGTTGATTTATTTTCATTTCATATTGGGGCTGCCATATTTTCAAGCACAATGCTTATAATGGCAGTCCTTCTTCTGCAAATAATCTTATTTTTCATTAAATCTTGTGTTTAACTGAATTACAAAAAAAAAAAAAAAAAAATTGACAATTTATCATTTGTTTTGTAAATTAATATTACAAATACTTTGTGTTATGATTCATTGTAAAAATTCTTTTGTATTTTATTTTATATATGTTATCTGAAAACATTTGTACATATATCAATGCAGAAGAAAATAAATAAATCAAATCAAATCAAATTTATACAATATCTTTGACCTTGACCTTTGACCTTGTGACCCCCAAATCTAATGAGAGCATTGCCCTTTCCATATGCATACATGAGCCAAGTTTGTTGAACCGTCAAATGGTTACTGAGTTATCACAAGACAGACCATTTCTATGTACATAATTACCTCTATGACCTTTGACCTTTGACCTTCAGACCCCAAAATCTAATCAGATCATTGTCCCTCCCATATGCATACCTGTGCCAAGTTTGAGGTAGATCGGTCAAATGGTTGTTGAGTTATGGTAAAAACGAACCATTTCCATGTACATAATGACCTCTATGACCTTTGACCTTTGACCTTGTGACCCCCAAATCTAATCAGATCATTGCCCCTTTTATGTGCATACATGAGCCAAGTTTGAAGCCAATCTGTCTAATGGTTCTTAAGTTATCGCGAGAACGAGCCATTCTTATGTGTATTATTACCTCTATGACCTTGACCTTTGACCTTGAGACTCCAAAATCTAATTAGATCATTGTCCCTCCCATATGCATACACGAGCCAAGTTTGAAGTTGATCTGTCAAACGGTTCTTAAGTTATTGCGCGAAGAAAACGGGACGGACGGACGGATGACCCAAAAACATAATGCCTCCGGCAACCACCTACGGTGGGCGGAGGCATAAAAAAAGAATCATCAGTTTCATAAAAGTATATCCAAAAATCAGAGGAATCAGTCTTCCTACAGAAACAACATAGATTGGTGCATTAGAATACTAATTCCTGTGAAACACCAAAATCTCTGCCTATAGAATGGCCTGGTAAAGCCTTCTGTTACTCATACCGCTGATATGAATGTAAATAAGGATTGCTATACTGACCTACACTGTTCTTCACTAGCCTTTGATCAAATTTGTGCGTTGTTGATACATCTATCCTACTTCTATTTTATTTCATAACAGCTGTACAAGAAATGACTCTTACTCAGCAGAAACTTTCTGCCTAGCCGATCCATTAAGAAGATAGAGACTAAATTCCCAGGAAGGTTGGAGAGAGCTGTATAGAATCCATCTTTGTAGATATTGTTCTCGGTTTGCGTAGAGGGGGCCGCCATGGATCCTGGAAGTTCACTGCAGGCTGAGCCACCAGCCTCCACCCTTTTAAAGAGCTCTGGGAACCACATCCACAGACCATAGTACCTGCAAAATGATAAATATTAGTTAATCAAACAATACTTATTGGAACCTAATGGGCCCTGAATCCAGCCCATGGAAACGAGAGAACTCAGTATTCAAAGGGTTAAGAAATAATAAAGATCAATGATTAAAAAAGTGAAACTTCCAAATAAGCAAAAGGTGAAACTGAAATATGTTCCCTCTGGTTCCCCAGGCATCAGAGGATTGAGACCTTACCCAAATGAGAGACTAAAGATGATGACCAGCATGGTAATAAGCGTTCTTCCCAAAGGACCCTGGAACAGGTCACAGGTAGCGCTGAACAGTGAATACGTCTGATCGCAATAGCCCCCTCTCTTGACATCGTTTCTCTTCATCTGCTTCTCCTCCTTGCTCGACGCCACCAAATAACGGATCTGGTTTGTGAATAACAAAAGATGAGAGGCACTTTGATTTGCTTTGTGAAACATAAGAAAGCGAACTGAAAATCTGGGTTAATAATTTGATCATTTTAAAAACAAAAGAAAGCTGTTTGGGACAACATAAAATAACCTATTCCATTTTGTATGACTCTTGCAACAATATAAGTTAAGACTGTGATAATCTTTGATTTGATTAGTGAAACATAAGAAAGGAAACTGAAATTCTAGGGGAATGAATTAATCTAATTTATAAAACAAAAACCAGTTTGTGACAATTCAAAGTAATCCATTTCATCCAATATGACTTATTAATCAAAATAAAACAACAACAATCTAGGATGATAAGATGCAATACAATTTCATTTAATCAAAAGGCGGCTTTGACTATCTTAAGAAATTGTCATTTTGTCTTAAGTTCTATTCTCTTGGTATCAAATGCCTATCTAGTAGGTCTAATCAACAGTTCATCTCATATCTACTTAGTCCTATTGCAATGTCAGACTAGACCAAATGATCTCATAATTGTAAAAGGTCTATTTGGTCTCTTTATTTCCTTGGTCTATCATCAACATGGCTTCTTAAAATTTTCAAGCAATACCAACAGGGGCTATGTCACTGGACCTGAATAAAATCCCAAATGACATCATTACAGCTTTACACAACAAATTTACATAAATTTGCATTTGGAGAGCAAAATAATTGTGTTTCATTGATTAATGCAATGCAGTTTGAGCATGTTTATTATGTAAAGGCACTATATAAATATCAACAGGCCTATGTATGTATGTATCATTGGGCCAGTACACTTGCTCATTAGTCAAAATAATTGATGGACTTCATAAAAATACAAACAAATGATGATTACTGCCCTACTTTGGCAAAAGGAAGCAATCATCGCCTGGCGGGCAGAAGGGCATTAACGCCCACACACGGCGCAATATTATACATCCCCTGGCTGGCAGAGGGGCGTTAACGGGCGTGCACACACTGTACCTTTCATGTAGCGCGCGCTCAAGCTAATGCCCTTCTGCCAGCCTGGCAACGAAATATAATTCTTATGAAGTTAGCACAAAATATAATGTCACAAATCTGTCTGCGTAACTTTTGCAAAAGTCTCGTTTTGTTAGGGCGTGAACTACATGTATTACTGATGCGTTAATGCACCTATCATTATCACAAGCGGTGTGATGAAAAATTATTTTAAAAATCCGCTGGAAATCTGAATGAGCCTTGATACTTACTGGAAAACTATCTGCATTAGGTAATTCATTATTCTGCATGTACATTTTCTTCATAACATTCAAGGCTTTCTCCTCTTCTCCTCTCTGGAAAAACAAAAAGAAAAAAAGAAACAAAAATGAATTAAGAAAGGAGTACACTGAAACACAACAACTAGCAAAAAAAAAACCAACAACACTAATACTCAATAATAATAATTGATTTTTGATAGGAAGATCAGTATTGATACTGATGAGACTGAATAAGACTATAATATTTTCACATGTATAATGATCACTTCTTCTTTCTCCTCCTTCTCCTCCTTCTTCTTCTTCCTCTTTTTTTTTTTTTCTTCTTCTTCTTCTTCTTCTTCTTCTACTTCTACTTCTTCTCCTTCCTCTTCCTCTTCTTCTTCATCATCATTATTACCATTATCATGATTGTGATTAACAACTATGAGGCTTGTTCACATATGAAGTGGAAAACCCTGCATATTTTCTTTTTTTTTTCGGCTGAGTGAATGGTTTATACGAGGTAGCAAAAACCCTGCCTGGCAAAAATAACCTTTTTTTGCCTCTTGGCGTCAAAAAGGAGTGCACCAATAAAATTTTAATAAAATTTGCACAAAATATGAGGTCACGTGTCAGAATTTGATTACTTAGGGCGCCGTTTACCACTCCACATGTGAACAATTTTAAAAAGAGGTTTCCCAACTAAGCAAAAGTAAGTACCTCCAGCAAGTATTTCGGGCTTTCAGGCATGACCATAAAAGCCAGGACCGAGGATGCAGCTGGGATGCAACAAAGAGTCACAAACACTCTCCAGCTCTCCAAGCTGGTCACCAGTGAATCCCTAGGTATGACAGCCCAAGCGAGGGCAGCAGTCACTATGTTACCGGCCATCCAGAAAGTTGCCAGGGTGCTGACCATTGCACCCCGATGTCTGGAGGGCTGGAACTCGCTGAAATAGCAGAATATGACGGGAATAGAGCCACCAACACTGGATGGGGAGAGAGATAAGAAGATAACATGAAAATAGGGTTCCCACATAAATATGAGAACCAATTTCCCCCCTGAGTTGTCATGACCCATTTTTTTTTTCCTCCATCACTAGAAAAGTACCATTTTGGTATTGGTTGTTGCGTCTACCTCCCCTATCCTCCTATCAGAAAAAGCAGAGCATTACAGAAAGCTTGTTGGTCACAGAACTGAAGTCCACTCTGGGTAAACACCCAAAGTATCCAATGAAAACCTACTGGAACTATTAGTCTTTAAGGAATGCAGCCTTCTTGTGGTGTTATTTTGAAAGCTTTACACTTATCTTCAATGAAAGTCATGCAAGGAACACCATACCTCTGACAGGCATAAATATAGTGATACAAAAGTATAACTATATGAGAACATATCAGTTTCCTGTGACATTTCCTTTTCCTTAAAGAAATGGGGGTCATCCTCAACCCTTACCCGACACCACTGAGAAACCTCATGATGAGGAAAAGCCAGAAGTTGTAGCAGATACTGGAGAAGACACCAAACGTTGCATTGCAAGCTAAGGAGTAAATCAGTATCTGACGCCTTCCCTGAATGTCTGCAAGAGATCCCCAGAAGTACCCTCCTACAAGCATACCTAAAACAGACAAACAGAACAAGGTTTAACACTATTTTCTTTCTCATAGATTCCATAAAAGGCAAGTATGGTCAACAAAGAACTCACTTTATCCAAGCAGATAAATAGATCAAGAATGGTTTGAAGGAAATCACAGACAACTGACTTGAAAGGTGTGACTCTTTTGGTGGCAAGATAACAATGGAAAATTATGAAAATCACCAGACAAAAATCGTTCATGAATTTAAAATAGTAATAAAAACGGGACTGTTGCACGATACTGCAGATTTTACAAAAACCCCATGTTCTTAGATTTTTACAGTGAATGCATGCATGCAAACATAATATCACTATCAATAAAACTTTGCTAAAATTATAAGGAAATCAGACTTTTTTTTCAGATAGGAGAATTTTAACATCACCATCAACAAAATGAGGAGGAATTGAAGGTAATGGATTGGTTTCGGTGCTACCTAACTGTACTCACCAACAAAGATAATGGAAGTGAGAAGTCCTTTCTGGGGGCTGCTGATGTGCATGTCTCTGGAGGCATTTGGGAGAAGGTAAGACACGCTCAGGATTTCTACCGCATCGCTCATGTTGGCCCAACCACATACCAGCAGAAGAATGACATGGAACCTTCCAAATCCTGATCAAAGGGAGAGAGGAAACAATTAGATATAAAGATGCCTTCACGGCTTGAAGAGTAGTCTACAGCATTGCTCATGTTACCTCAATGGCACACCAGTAGAAGAATAATATAAAACCTTCCAATACCTGATGACAGAAAGAGAACCAACTACCATTGCATAACAATGACATCTTCAAGACTCTTTAAAGATCTCTATGGCAGTGCTCATGTTGCCCAACTGCACACTATCAGCAGAATAACATGGAACCCTCCACAACCTAATGAAAAGGAAAAAAAAAACACAAAAACATTAGAAGATGATGTCATTAAGATCTCTACATGTAGAGCAATATCTATGTTAGCCCAAGCGCATGCCATTAACCTGTTGAATAGTGAATTCTGTCATGCCCATAGACAGAGTACACAAGGTATCCACTTCCAGTCAGCAATGGATTATAAGAATAACACAGTATCTTCTAAAACCTGAAGAAAGAATCAGAAAGAGTGGATAAAAATGCCATCTTCAAGACTCACAGATTCTCTACAGCATTGCTCATGTTCATCCAACAGCACACCATCAATAAAATTGCATGGAACCTCCTGAAACTTGCAAGAAGTAGAACTACGACAGCCTGACATGTGAAATATTTCATCATAGGCAGCATACATGTAGTGGAAACCATCAACAGTTAGCATGTCAGGTTTGGAGCATATCTCACATAGTGCAATATAAAGTCATTCTAGAAGCTTTTGAAATTTATCAACGTTTAATTCTTTTTTCTTTTCTTTTTTTCAGGAATACCGGTATTGTAGCAGAGTGACTGTATCTCTTATGTTGTGTAAACCCCCTGAACCCTATGCCTGAGATAACTCGAGCTAGGGTCTATGGAAAATGTGTGTTATACTGAAATCAAATAGTACTCAATATGTTAAACGTAAAGTACTGACTTACCAGCAGCCTCTATTGCTGCACTGAAGTTTCCTCTGTTTGAGTTACCTATAAGAAAACACAATCCAGAGAAAGATAAAGAAGAGTACTGGGTAATTTAAAAAGATGCCATGTATATACATAGCATTACTATATTCAAAATACACACAAGGTGGAAGTATTATAATCTCATGTACATGCAAGAGATATTGCAAGTCTAACGGCTTGTAAGGCAGCTCTAAATCCACGCTGAAAACCCACTTGTTTTTTGCGCATGTAAATGAATGGTATTTGGGGGGCTTTAAAAAAAAGCCCATGGAGGCAAAAATTATCTTTTGTGCCCCCTTGTGGCGAAAGGTGTCGTGGATCTATCAAAATCAAAGTTAGAACCAAATGTGACATGTCACATCGCAAATATTGTCTGCGCAGCTTGCGACAAAACTGTCGTCCAACTGAGTCTGTACTCATTCTGACACCTAACAGGCATTTCATTATAATAAATAATAAGTGATATGCTAGCACTATAGAAAAACTAAAGGGGTTTGCTGATGGATACATGTATGTGAATGAGCCAAGTATAAAAGTGGACATTAGAATGAGTGGACAAATCAATATGCATGCACACTTTTTTAAATTCTGGAGTTAGCTGCAAACTGTTGGTTCCATGTATGATGTACATGTATATTCATGAAAGTCAGAGATAACTTTCTGCAGACCTAAATATTTCCTTCGGGGGGGGGGGGGGGGGATGAGAAGGCATCAATCATATTTAGGGGACAAAATAGAGCAATCTTAATGGGAAATGAGTCAAAGCACCATCTTTTCATGTTCCTTTTCCAGGCTTTCCTGGACCTCTCCATTCTTTTCTTTCTTTTCTCTTTATTTCGCCATTCTATCAATCACACTCAGACAACGAAATGCAAAATTAACAAAGCCTGTTATTACCAGGATTCGACCATCTGCTTCTTGGGTTCCTTTTTCTTGCTCTCTTCCTTCTTTACTCTCTTTATACCCCCCCCCCCCCTACTATCCGAGTGTCATCAGCAACCATCACAACCACCCCACCCCCATCCCAATTACCAACCACTGCATATACCTTGACCTACCAGTGTCTTTGATCTGAACTTCACAATCCTCCTCTTCCTTGAGCCTGGTATATTGAACATGTTGGTTATTGGTAGAGGAGGGCATCCTGACTCTGTACCTCAGTCAAGTGAGTAGATCCCCTAGACTGTGCTTCTGAACACTTCCAACGTTTACTGCATAATCACTCTTACAAAGTGCTGAGAATCCTTTCTCAATCTTAGAATATGTTGCTGCCAAATGTATACATGTAATTCAAATGCTTCAAAAAAGAAAGAAATGGAAGGTAAATAACAGATAACTTCCCGGATTGTGTAGCTAATTTAACCCATTCGTGACAGGAATTATTTTAAAGCCCGATTTGATCAGCTTTTATTCTTCAAATTGGCAACACCAACATTTTTTCTTTTAATGCTACATTTTTCTTATTGAATGTCATGTATCTGAAATAAATATAAATCGACAGAACGTATGATGAGAAGTCAAAAAGTTGCCAATTTGCAGGGAAAAACTGTGATTTTAAACTTTCCATCGCATTGCCAATTTAAGGATTTTAATGCTTATTTTCCTTTGAAAATTTTCAGCATTAAACAACAAATATTGATGCAACCAAAATGGGCACAGTATGTGTAGAATTTTTTTGCCCTTTCTGCTCATGTATTTGGTACGATATTTAAGGCTCTGCATCAAAAGTTATTAGATCAAACCAAAAAATGTGGACCCTATGTCACGAATGGGTTAATAGTACCACACAAATTATACAAAAACAATTATGAAAAAAGGCGTACCGTATTTAACCAATGAAGTGGATCAATGTTTCTGTTCCTGGGCAACCATATAAGGTTCCAATAATATGAATAATGAGTTTTACGGAGCCGTGGGAGCTGTGTACCCCCGCCTCCTGTTGGTAACACTAAGGTTAACAAATAGGCAGTGTATACAGTCACATGCGTGTGTCTTTACCTTCATACGGCCACACATGTGTGGTTGTATCCTCAGCATCGACATGAGGATACAGCCACACTCGTCTGAATTCGCACTTGTACTCTGTAGCGACAGCTATCGCTAGTAGTACTTACAGTCAGACAGTGCATGCACTGCACAAATAATGTACGTGTTGCAACTTGCAAAACTGATCATTATGAAGGTTGCATGATTTATCTCTCGATTTCACTTATTCAATTGTAAAAACAATATTTTCTCTTCATTCTCACCTGATCCGCAAGCAGGTGACAATAATGAAGTATAAAAACATTGTTTGTATGTCAGTGAATTTCAAGATAAAACCTTTGACGATCCAAGTTTTGGGGTTTTGCAACACAGTTATGAACATCGCTTGTACAATTTGCTAGCTATAGACTCTAGCGCCACGGCACAAAAAGTGGGAATTCAGACGAGTGTGGCTCTATCCTCATGTCGATGCTGTGGATACAGCCACACGCGTGTGGCCGTAAGGTAAACACACACGCGTGTGGTTGTATGCCTGTAGGCCTATACACTGTCAAACAAATAACCAGATAACAGTTACACTAACAGTAACACTAACAATACAGTGGGTGATTTCAAGTTCGGTGTGCGATGTTGGTGTTGAGAGCGTGGAAAGACTGTTGAACCGAGCTCCAACACCGACGGTCAGTTTAGAGGGACGATACCGATCTGATCCGATCACCTTAGTGATAGCTCAACACCGAGTGATGTCATACACTAGTAGCGAAAAATCTTGACGATGAAATCATTTCCCCTCAGAATTTCTAATAAATCTACATCTTATTGGATTCGAATTGCATAGTCATTTGAAGAATCCAAGAGGAAAATTATCACTCTTCCAAGGAAAATATATGGTTTTGATTATTCCAAGTTGTTTTGACTGCGAAATGTTTTTAACCACCAACATGTCACGAGTGGCCGTAGCAAACAGTGCGGTTGCTCCGCGAGGGAGAAGCAGCAATAACATGCATGATTACAACACCAACACCGTACGTGAAATCATGAATTTCCCAATCCCTAGGGGCTGGTGTTGGTGAATGGGGAAATTACATATAAATCGTCAACACGAACCGTGATACTTGGTTCAGCAGACGACATTCAACACCAGAAAGCAACACTGACTACCGGATTATGTCAAATCTTGCGAGGTCAATTCCAACACCAGCCTGATTTCAAGTTCGGTGTTAAGGCTGGTGTTGGCGTTCTCACAACACCAACACCATGAACACCAGCCTCCAACATCGTACTTGAAATCACCCAGTGACCAGTCATTGCCAGTATTGCAGTAACACACTGACACAGCCTCTCCTTCGTTCAACAGTTCAAACAATCATCTGATGAAGATGAATATTGTCATTCATAACTTAGTTTTATAAAATATTTCTCGAATAATGCATTCACAGTCAATGTTCTTCCTTTGACTTTGTGAGTACGATAGGTCTAAGGTAAAGTTAATGTTAGAGGCTAGACTACCATGAGTCATGACTACGTAACACAACTAACATGCATGACATACTGTCATGACCATGATGGCTGTTTCTTTTTTCTGTTTGGATTTTGTCTGTCGGGATAACTTGCCTGTCCACTACTGCTGGCAGTGCTGTACTGGTTTAGGCCTAGAGTCTACTAGTAGTTGGCCATGGCCCATGGAGTGCCGACCCTAGAGTCCAACGACGAAATTTTGAAACAGAAAATTCGGTCTAATGCTGGCTGAGCCTGCATGAGCTGAGCTTGGCCTGAGGCTGGGCCGCAGCCGACCGGGAGCCGCGGGCGAGCTGAGCGTGGAGCGGGTTCATTCAGCGGGTACCGTAGCGTAACGATAAACGTAGAATCAGACGCAGGTTGAACTTTAACGCCGGTAATAGAGCCTAGTCTGACGTTAAGAACATGTACTGACGTGCACGCTAATTGAGCCTAAATCGTTCTGTTCAGGAAAATAAGGTTTTCGAGCATTAATACTACCGTACCTGAACATTTTGATGACGATGACAATTTGCTCAATTAATGTTGTCTCGATCCAGCTCGAAGAAAATTGACCCGGAAGTAAGCATATAAAATTCACGTACGAATGTGTCATGGTATCATTTACATAATGTAGCTACGTACCGATGGTTACGTTCAAGATTACGTTTACTCATACTGTACACGTGGATTGAACCGATGTGTGTTTTTTGTCTGTCTATCAGGGGCACGGGCGGCGCCATTTTGATTGGGGGGGGGGGGGAGTATTTCACTCGTTCTGAACCCTGGCTCACAGATGATTTTATCTACGTTTTTAATGAACGAATATAGTTGCATGACTCTGCCCTATACTTCGATCTGTCTTCTCCTATAGTTCTTCTTCTTCTTCTCGTTCTTCTACAATTCTTCTTCCAAAATTACCATGAAATTTTGTCAAGGTAAAACCACGGTTTCACAATGGATTTGTGGCATGGTATGGTAATAAGGTGGTAATTTGGAACTTCTTCTTCTTCTCATCTCTCCGCTGTTAGTCGGAACGCCGGGCATGGTTAAGAAAACAATGGTGCATGGTAAAACCATGGTAAGTGTGTTCCAAATTACCACCTAATGTGATCCATGGCAAATTTACCATGGGATTACTATGGTACAAATCCATTAATTGTAAATCCACAGGATTATTTGACGGTGATTTTAGCATATAGTAAAATAACCCATGATTACGTGGTATTACCTCAATAAAATCACCATCTTAGACAGAAAATAAGTGCTTAGATTTTATGCTTAACTAGTACCGGCCCTGGCAAATAAGATCTAATGAATGCAACAGTGGGGCCCTAACTAAATACACTCTGGGAGAAATATGAAAAAAATAAATAAATAAAAGGGGGCAAAACATTCATCAACATTCAGAGAAACAATTTTGTAGGAACAATGCAAAATGCGATCAATGGCTTTGTTGTTTATTATCTAGTATGTTTTTATACTTCGTTTTTCTTTATTTTTACATTATATGTAAGTATTCTAAAATTAGTTAAATGCCATGTGTACAAAATGAATGGAGAATTGCCCCCGATGACATTGCAGATGCCAGTGGAGTTGCTAATTTAAAAGATCCTCATAATAATGATATATATATATATATATATATATAAACTTTCAAAATACACAACTCTTGAAAAGGTCCGATTTCGCTCATAATCTTGTTGTTCTAAAAGCACACTGATGCCTGGATTTCATTCTTTAAATATCAAAGGAAATCGACCGTATTAACAAGCATGGTTTTTCAACCATTTCAAAACCATGCATGCATGGTTACAAACACTGTGTATAACCATGGTTTTATACACTTAGGCCGGAATTCACAACAGTGGTTTATTTTAGTACCAGGTTTAAACCCCCTCATGGTTTTTTTAGTCCATAGTTTAAACCTCCCCATGGTTTAAATCCATTTCTGATTCACAAACGATGTGCTATTTAGTCCATGGTTTAAACCAGGTTTAAACCATGGACTAAAATAAACCACTGTTGTGAATTCCGGCCTTAGATTTTAAAAGATATTGCGTAAAATGAAGAATGAAAACTTCTTGCAAAATTTATGAATAATATTCAAAAACTTGTACATCATTTTCTACGATAATAAGTTTTAAATCCAACTTTTCAGAACGTATATAGTATTGCTCATATATAGCAGAAGACCCAAACTACGATTTTAACGCAAAACTGCGTTGCTTCCATCGCTGAATTTCTCATGAGGAACTTTTGAACATACAGTATAAGATTTGTGATTAAAACATATTTGACGAGTTTCACTTCCATTGAAGAGTGGACAGCATGGATCCGCGAGAATCGTCCTTTAAAAAGCACCCTAAACGTGGATTCAAGGGCAGGCCGATAGCTAGGACACCCTAAACACGGATTTTGTGCAGTTATCTCGAGATAATTCACTGTCTCATTATGTTTTAAACAGGCGTTATAGGATTTTCCGTTCACGGGTCTTGCAGTCGGTGCAAATTACATACCCTTTTTGCGTTATAGATTATCGTGATTTAGGGGGCTTTTTTTTCTTCAAGTTTTGGCGTTTTTGACGCTCTATTCGCGTTACGTGCGTTCCGCGCCTACTCCTGAAAAATACCCTTTTCCGCGATTTTTTTTTTCTCGCGGATGCTGTCCACTCTTCAATGGAAGTGACCCCCCCCCCCCCGGGGGGGGGGGGGGGTTCATGTGTGTTGGGTGTTCTTCTACTCATGCTGGTATCGGGTACTCATGTTGATGTTTACTTTTTTGGTGGAACATATTCTTCATCAGATTATCCAAAGCTTTGACCTGCAAAACAATTCTCAGAGCTCAGTGTTTTGAAGTATTTGGATCATTTTGATAGGCGTTGTGCATCCATATAAAAGTTACAATTACCCAGGGGATAATTATCTCATCAAAGCCTGTACATCATCCGCGTAAACAAATAGATCTAAGTAGAAAAATAAGGGTTGTTTTCCAGCACCGGGCCGGGAACCCGGGGTTCTAGTTAAGAGTGTCAAAAACAGGAAAAATCAGAAAAAAAGGGTATCAAAATTAGGAAAATCCGGGAACATGTTATTTAATTACAGGAGATAATTATGCAGTCCTTGCATAAAATCCCCGGTAAGGGTATTAAAATCGGAGATGTACTGTTTAGGGTATCCAAATCACTCTGAATTCCGTCTTACTTTAATCTCCGTTTAGGGTGCTTTTCAGAAAGTGATGTACGTGTAGGCCTCAATTAATTGAGACATACCCCCCCCCCCCGGTGATTACAATTGTCATTTTTGTCTCGCCCACCGGAGGTGAAGGCGAGACTAAGGGATCCAAATGTCGTCCGTCCGTCGTCCGTCCGTCGTCCGTCCGTCGTCCGTCCGTCCGTCCGTCACAAACGTTATGAAAGATAACTTGGCAACCGCGTGACTCACTTTTCAACCAAACTTGGGTTGTAGATGCACTAAGGGGACCTGCATGTTATGGTCCAGTCAGAGGTCACATGGTAAGGTCAAAGGTCATTTCAGGTCAAACGTTAAAGTTTACGTGCAAGACTCTCTTATGACACAAAACTCTGCAACCGTGACTCACTTTTCAACCAAACTTGGGTTGTAGATGCCCTAAGCGGACCTGCATGTTATGCTCTAGTCAGAGGTCACATGGTAAGGTCAAAGGTCATTTTAGGTCAAACGTTAAAATTTACGTGCAAGACTCTCTTATGACACAAAACTCTGCAACTGTGTGACACTGTTCAATCAAACTTGGGTTGTAGATGCACTAAGGGGACCTGCATCTTATTGTCCAGTCAGAGGTCACATGGTAAGGTCAAAGGTCATTTCAGGTCAAATGTTAAAGTTGACGTGCAAGACTCTCTTATCACACATAACTTTGCAACCGTGACTCACTTTTCAACCAAACTTGGGTTGTAGATGCACTGAGGGGACCTGCATGTTATGGTCCAGTCAGAGGTCACATGGTAAGGTCAAAGGTCATTTCAGGTCAAACGTTGAAGTTTACGTGCAAGACTCTCTTATGACTCAAAACTCTGCAACCGTGTGACACTTATCTATCAAACTTGGGTTGTCGATGCACTAAGGGGACCTGCATGTTATGGTCCAGTCATAGGTCACATGGTAAGGTCAAAGGTCATAGGGATGAGAGTAGAAGCAGGGAAAGTACATGCACGTGAAAATGCAGTACCATTTCATAAAAAACCCTTCTCATATTTTATCAAATGTTATTCCATCCCAGTTATTTCACAATGAGCTTTCGATACAGTTCTGTTGTGTGCCATCACAGATCGCGATATTTCTAGTTATTTTCACAAGTGGGCGAGACACAACATCGCAAACGCCTTGTTAGGATGTATCATTGTATAATACGTGTAAGAGCATAAAAAAGGATTACGCAAGATTTTAGATCCTCACAGAATCTTTGTCATTTGTTACATTATTTGTTATATATATATATATATTTTTTTTTTTTAGTAGAATTTACATTTATCTGCCTGTACAGGGATATAGAGTCACCGAAGCCTATGCAAATATTTGAAGTAGGGCCTATATGTACACCGCAATAAACTATTTTGAAAAATGAAACATAATGTCACGAGTGGAAATCCTTTATTTAGAGAAATTCTATTTAACTAGGGACCTCATTTTAGAATAATAAATGCGCCCAAATGTCAACGACACCCCCCCCCCCCCCGATTATTTCCGACGTGATATCTGGGGGGGGGGGGGGTCACTTCCATTGAAGAGTGGACAGCATCCGCGAGAATATCGTCCTTCAAAGAGCACCCTAAACGAGGAAGGGCAGCGCAGGCCGCTAGGACACCCTAAACACGGATTTTGTGCAGATGTCCCAGATTTGCACATCCTACACCCTAAACGAGGATATTCCTATTTTCATACCTTGAGAGTGATATATAGTGGGGTCCACTGAAAGTTTGGAGCCGTTTTTATCTCGAGATAATTCACCGTCTCATTATGTTTCACACAGGCGTTATAGGATTTTCTGTGGCACGGGTCTTTAAGTTACAGTCGGTCCCGCAGTCGGTGCAAATTGCATACCCTTTTTGCGTTTTAGATCATCATGATTTAGGGGGCTTTTTTTTTTCTTCAATTTTTGGCGTTTTTGACACTCTATTCGTGTTCCGCGCGTTCCGCGCCTACCCCTGAAAAAATACCCTTTTCCCGCGTTTTCTTTCTCGCGGATATGCTGTCCACTCTTCAATGGAAGTGACCCCCCTCCCCGGGCGTGATATGTAACTAATTATTTTTTGTGACGATTCTCTGGTGCCGCCGTATAAAACCAAAAACATGTGCGCCGCTCGGCAGCAAGCCTCACCGCCCCCCCCCCCCCCCCCCCCGGCCCACAGAAATAGTTCTATTTCTATCTGTGCCCCCTAACAATCTAATAATCCATCAGTACATCTACCATATCATCACCTACCCTAAGCTTGTTCGTTTTTATCCCCGAAAATGCGTTTTCTTTTCACCGTGGACCTTTTACCCCCAGATCCACAGGGGGCATATGAACCATAGGCCATATAGGTACATTGTAGGTCTAGGCCAGCTGCATGCATGCATTAAATTACAGGGACAGTACCTACCCAGTGCATGCACAACTCAATAATTGTGTACGTGACGTGTCATGCGATCATACAACGAAACGCGAAATTGGCAACACATTAATTTGATGTAACTTGGATTGCGATGACCATTCAATCCCAGGTCTATATTTAAATATTTCCTCATTAGGTGAGCACCATGACAATCTTAATAAGTTATTAGATAGGTTGTAATATTTATGTTTATGAAAACCTGGTCTGCGTAAAAGGCTGATATTATTGTAGAGGGGCGTGGGAAGGTAAATGTGGACGCGATGTGTTTCGCAAGGTTGCATACGTACAGTCCCAAGTGTATAATTTGATGTACTGTAGTCTAGACCCAGACCACTCACACTAGTGCCGTGCAGTGCCAGTGGTTGGTGGTCGGTTGTAGACTCTACTCGCACATCCATGGTGGCCCTGAAGTAGATCTACGCTCGACAACAGGTCATGTGCGACGTAAATTTCGCATCCCAGGTCCTGAACTTCGCATCCGAGGTCATGAAATTCATGACCCGCTTTGCGAAATTCAGGACTGGGATGCAAAAAGCAAAGTTTGCGCCACTGAATTTCGCACCGCAGGTCGTGAATTTCACGACTGTCTTGGGATGCAAAGTTTGTGCCACACTCCCACAGGTCATGAATTCCGCGTCTTGGGTCTTGAATTTCACGACTTGGGATGCAAAGTTCAGGACCTGGGATACGAAATTCACGTCGCACATGACCTGTTGTCGAGCGTACTTCAGGGCCACCATACACATCAGACGTGCTGTAGCATGCAAATTGCTGACAGTAACTTAGGAAAGTAGTGTTCTACCTGTGAATTTTGGGGGACAGAGGAGGAAGAGCTGTGTCACCAGTGATCAGAAAATTTTTTTTCAAAATTAATTTGATCAATATAATTTAGAATCTACATCAAGTTGGAGGAATGAAATGGAAATAGGATATTTTATTATCCTAACTCTAACATAACAGTAACACTAACAATACATGACTAATGTTAGTCTAACGTTTAAACTTTCTTCTGCTTCTTCTTGTGAAGTAGGATGGGGGGTCGGGTGTCCGGACACGTAACAAAATTAAAGCCTTCTTTTTTGTCCTTGAACAAAAACTAAGCGTTGAATAGTGCTAATCATCATCAATTTTTGCTCTCTATAATATTGTCTAACACTTGTGTTAAAAAATTTAAGAAATATTGCTTGTAAACTGTTTCGAATTGCTGTTTAAAATCGACTGTCTGGATACACAACCTGTCTGGACACCCAACGACTCGGTATACAGTCCACCATCAGGTGTATTGTCGTACTATTTGGCAGGTCTGGTGTATGGGCGCTAGTGCGCTTTCGCACCAGATGACTTAGGCCTAGATCTAAGTCCAATTCTACCATGCAAAACCACTCACAAATATTACATCAAGTGTCGGAAACCCGTTTCTAAGTCTGTCCTGTGCTGTTTTCATGTATTTTTCCAGAAATGCTCTATTTTATGACAAATTCACCACGTACAGTATTCAACTCTCGCAAAGCTTCTTTGCGATTAATTTGCAGCAGCATTCACAGCGCTAGCGCAGATTAAAGATATAGACTGATATTAGCAGTCAATAATGTTGAAGCTATGTTTGTCTATTTTGCGTTTGAGGTGGAAACTCGGTATAACAAGGTCCCCTGGCAGGCGTGGATCGGGGGGGGGGGGCCGAGTGGGCCTTGCCCCCCCCCCTCCCGCCCCCAAAAAAGAGGGTGAGATAGAAGGAAAGAAGGGAAAAGGAAAGAGGAGAGAAAAGCAAATGAAAAAAAGGAAGAAAAAAAAAGGAAAGGGGAAGGAGGCCGGGGACCGAAGGGGTCTTGCCTTTTCTCTCATTCTTTCTGTTATTCCTTGTTTTCATTTTATCAGTCTGTCTGTCTGTCTGTCTGTCTGTGTGTCTCTATCATTCTTTCCTTTTTCCTGTGTCACTGATATCTTAACTTTCTCCCTTGTGCTATGAATTGTTTGCATTCTATGCATCTCCATATTTTATTATGTTTCTGTTTGTTTAAATTCTAAATTATTCCTTGTCTTCAATCTTCCTTTGTCAAGTTTTCCATCTCTATCTTTCTCCTAAATCAAGACTATACTCAAACGCAAAAGTGAAAAAAAGACAAACAGCTACCATAGCTTCAACATAAATATTGACTGCTAATTACTCATCTTCCTTTCTAGGTTTTGATTACAGATATGTATATAAATAGTTAAAAATATACTTGATATTATATGTAAATTGAAAGAGATAAAGAAAGAGAGAGAAAGAAATACTGAAGTGAATTCTTTATTTATAATGTCATTGGCAACAGGAGTCAAATATGACTGATTGCCGATACCATACAACGAAAAAGAAGAAGAAGTCTGTATCTTCACTCTGTGTTGCGAATCAATAGCAAAGATCCCATGCGAGAGTTAGAGTGAGTGCAGGTGGTGAATTTGTCATAAAATAGAGTATTTCTGGAAAAATACATGAATACAGCACAGGACAGACTTTGAAATGGGTTTCTGACACTTGATTTAATATTTGTGAGTGATTTTGTGTGGTAGAATTGGATGTACATGTATCATGAGGAATTTACTTATCATATTTTCATTTTGAGCTGAGGTAATCTATTTCCCGCAAATGTAAACAAAGAAAATTGGTCTCTGAAATGGGAGACTGTCTCCCAAATACATGTAGGCTACCAAAAATGTTGACATAAGTTTCTGATGATGGAGATAGTCTCCCAAACAGGAAACAGTCTCCAATATCAGCTATGTGCCTGCACAGTCTTCATCACGTAAGGGATAGATCTATATAGTATAGACTTCTAGCCCATTTCTTAACTGAAATTTACATAACTTCAAGTTAGGTTATTACTTTGTGTCTTACCAGTAATTAAATGGCGCTAATGCACTTTCGTATCCATTCACATATTTCCAGTTCTGATGAACGAATCTGCTTCAAAATTTTAGAAAATTATAAGCGATATGTATTCAATCTGTCACCTGAATTTGAATGAAATCAGACAAAGGGAACCTCGATTACAGCTTCGTTGATGTCCAACACCGTCGCTTTCATGATCTCCAGCTCCGCTGTGTGCTTTCCGTTGTGTTTGACTTGTGCAGTAGTCGTATATGTAAACTGAAGCTGGCAATCAAAGTTTATGCAAACTTTACATGTATGGAGGATACCATACCAGAAATTTTTGTTCCTAGCTTCAGTTAACGTATATTGCAATGATGATTGCAATGCATGCACGACGAACGCAAAGCACACAGCACTAGCGGAGATGGAGAGAGCGACGGCCTTGGACATTGACAAAGTAATCAATGCTCCCTTTGTCTGATTTTATTAAAATTAAGGTGACATATTGCATACATATTGCTTATTATTTTCTGTAATTTTGAAGCAGATTCGTTCATTAGAACTGGAAATATGCCTATAGATACGAAAGTGCATTACCACCTAATTAAATTTAACAGCCTACAACTTTCCCCCAAGCGATGATTGATTGCGTCCTTTGCCCACTGTTACTGCAATGAAAAGGAAGGGGAAAGAAGCGGAAAGAAAAAGAAAGGGAAAAAAAAGAAGACAGAAGAGAAAGGAAAAGGGGAGAAGAAAAAAGATAAAAAGAAAAAAGAAAAGGGAGAAAAAAAAAGAAAAAAGAAAAGAAGAAAAAGAAGAAAGGGGAAAGGGGGAATAGAAGAGAAAGAAAAGTTTCGGACCCAGATAGCAAAGCTATGTTGGGCCGGTGGTTTTTTAAAGATTTTTAAAATTTGATTTGATTTATTTGTCAAGTTACATAGCGACAAAGAACAGATACATATAGCTTGACAGGTACAGGATGGCCCATGAAAGGAAGGGAACAAGCGCCCCTGACCGGCAAAAGGGAACGAATTGACATGCGGTCAAAATATTGAGATACTTTAAGAAATCTGTGAATAATTACTTCAAGATCATTCCAGAATAGATCTGGTATAGATTTAGCCTCCGTATTATGATATCTCAAAAACCATTTGAGGTGTAAGCTTCAAACTTGGTGCAAGCATGCATCACCGTAGGAATACGATGTTACTAGATTTTGGGTTATGTAGGTCAAAGGTCACAGAGGTTAATTTTGAAATTTTAGGTTTAGCCTTGTTGATTGCAATAGCTCAAGAACCATTTGAAGTACATGTACATGTATAAACCTCAAAACAAGGTGCTAGTATGCATCACCATAGAATAGGAGGGCATGAGTACCCTTGAAAATCCAAATCTGGTATATCAAAAATTGGGGAGTTAAAAAGATTAATGTGATGGTCATTTTCACTTTTACTTCATTAGATATAGTTTATCCACTCATTTCCTGCACCTTATCATACAGTACATCTGTCATATCTAGAATCTGCGCAGTTGATTGGTTTATTCATCATCGTGGGGAGCATCTGATGTTACGATCTGTGAATAGTACTACTACTGTATTTACTATTCACAGATGACATATTGCTAAGAGCGTAGTGTATTGTGATGTCATGCATTTGTGCCCATCTATTGTCATAGGAGTGATGATGCCATCATTTCGCTGTTTTTATGATGCACTTGTCTCTGCCCACTGCAGTCACTGCCTGCATTTCTTATTTGTTTGAATCACATCATGTCTCTTTTCTTGTGCATAAATTTATACTAAAGATGATGAATATTCATAAACCAAATATGTATTGCCTCTGTGCGAATGTCTGGTTAAACTCTGGTGCCCTCCATGCCCTCAGTTACAAGCGCATTCTGCTAATGAAATAGTTGCATTCACGTCCCTTTGGGTTGTGTATTTTGTTACATCATCCATCCATCTGAACTATACTTCTATACCTGCCTGTGCTTACATGTATGTCTTTTTTTCCCACAGACCAAGTGTGCTTACATGAAGCAAGATGTTCAAGATTGTTCAGAAGCAGACATATACGTTCCTTTCCCATCGTTACGGTATTCTCCTCATCTTCAGTGGTATAGTTCTTGTCATTGTCTCAGCATTTCAGTTTGGAGAGGTGAGAAATGATCATGTTACATGTACCCTGCCCTGCTTTGACAAAAGGAAGCAAGTGACATTTCAACCAAATTTGAGTTATTGATATTTTCGTATTATACATTACCTAGTGTGCTCTTCTTCAGGTCCAAATTTTATGCATGAACACTCATCATGTTAAGAGATATGTTAGGCAAGACATCATAGTATTGCATTGACATCAGTGTAAATGACAGATACATTTTGCTCTTTTACAGGAAATGTCACTTCTGTCACTTGCTTTCTTTTGCCAAATTAGGGCAGTTGTAAAGTTGGAGCCGAAAGTTTACATGTGGGCAATTCCATGGAAAATGTTCACTGACCATAAATCATAACATCTACTATATATCTTCAGAAATGTATGTGCCATCATGAAAAATTTGGTATCAAACAAAAGATGAATATCATGTTTTCTTTCATTTGACTGGCATGCACTTAGGAGTGAACTACATTTGTATCTTTAGGTGTGATTTTTCTTCGAAAAAATAATATTTAGGCAAAATTTGATGTTGATCTTGGTCGAAACATTCCACATTTTTGCTCATTGTTTCTAACCACAAGCCGTATGCCACCCTATTATCAGTCATCTTCATTCCATTCATATTACAACTACAAAAAGTCAAATCTGAAATGCTTGTGAGAAATACATGTACATAGTCAAAGATCTACATGTACATGTATATTAAATGTTTTGACTAAGTTTGACACCACATTTTTCACAAATATTATTTTTTCAAAGAGATCACACCTAAATATACTTCGTACTAATGGAAAGCCAATCAAATGAAAGAGCATGATAAGCTATTTTGTTTGATACAAATTCATCATAGTAGTACAAATATTTCTGAAGATGTACATGTATAGCAAGCGAACATTTTCCATAGAATTGCCCAGGTGTATATGTTTACTTTTGGCTTCATATTGGGTCCTGGTCACATACTGTATGACGGATAATGATAACAATCATGTATGCGTATATATGTAATATACCAATACAGATAACAGAAGTAGTTTCAACCGAACAATAAAATCAGTTGTTAATTTCATCACTGAGATCTATGCTGGACATACACCTGTAATGGTGGCTGAACAAACCCATCAAGACAATTTAAAATCGGTGAGGGAGGTTCATTAATTTAACATTCAGGGCCCCATCTTGTAAATAGTTGTGATTGATTCAAATCGATCCCAACTTCGCGATTGATCTCAACTCCTATCTCTTAAATACACAGTTGAGATCAATTCCAAAATTGCGATCGATTTGAATCAATCAAAACTAAGACAGGGCCCTGAATGTTAAAACTAATGAACCTCCCTCACCGATTTTAAATCGCAACTCTTTTTTAGATGGCCGGGGCCCATGTCTGACCTACTGTAACCATTTCCTTTTCATTTTCACAAAATATAAACATGGCCTGACTAATCTGGTAACAATTTATTGTCATTCAAATGTGACTAATGCCTTAGCCTGTTTTCTTACACTCTCCTGTATGCTTTGGGGGCAAAGCTTTTCAAAGCCTCAAAATCATGGTTGTATGGCTTTAAAAATTTTAAACATCCTTTTTAAAAAAAATTGATATGTTTGACTCCTGAGATATTTAATGCGGGATGTCCTGCATTTTTCCTGATCCAGGCTCTGTAACTTCTCTGTTTCTATGTTTTCTTGTATAAAAAGCCGGTCGCACTTCATGCTCTTGGATGGTCAGTTATGTACAGTATTTAAAATCTGATGTTTTCATTATTTTCCAGACAGTGTTTGCTCATAAATGAAAGGAAGTGATTCTATGTTAATATTGACAAAGTAAATGACCTCTGCCCTGAAATGTACATGCTTTTGTATGATATACTGTTTTCAACATCGTTTTATTGACTTTTCATACATGTACACGTATGTGCACGGCTGTGCAGTCTATTCCTCCGCTTAAATACTGGGCTGTAAAAAAATAAATGATACACCCGTATTTCACTGCTTTTCAAAGTAAATTTATTTGAGCTGTTAGTTTTTCTTCTTGATTAATATCTTTATTTTTGTTATTTTTGATATTATTGTTATCATTTTTATTACTATTTTATTATTATTAATATTATTTTTATCATTATTGTTATTGTAATTTTTATTGCTAATATTACTATTTTTTATTACTATCAAAGTTATTGTCATTGTTATTGTTATTGTTATTGTTATTATTACCTTTGTTATTATTATTATTGTTTTTAATGGGTATTGAAATTACTGTTATTTTTGTTAGTAGCTGTAGTATTGTCAATACGGTAACAATTTTAGCAGGAGTGTGGGATGTTAGTGCAGCTTTTATATTCACATGTGTGACCGGGGCTGTGTTAAGTTGAGAGCGTTAGAAATACCAGTTGATGTGACCAAGTGGAAGCATACATGTACATGTACAGGTGAAATTTTGCTCTGTGTGCCATCTATCTGAGTTATTGATCCTGCCCAGGCCTTTTTATATTCAATTCAGGAATTTTTCTTTAGACCCATTGTGTAAAACCACCTGCTAATCGTGGATAAAAAAAGGCAATCTTTCCTGTCTTCGTTGCCTTAGTTATGAAGGACAAGTCAGACCTCGCCAGTAATGATAGTGGTACACTCACAATAACAATAATGGTGGAAGTGGTAAAACATGAACAATGAAACCATAGTCTTGAATTAAAAAAGTATGGTCCAAACCATGGTTCATACCTCTGTCACAGACTAAAATTAGCATTGCTCGCATAACTGTTTGCCCATTGGACAAGAGGACATGCACGTACTACGCTTATAGAAGTTTAAACAATAGTTTGAATTTAAACCATGGTTTAAATATAAACCTCTTCCATGAATTTGGGCCATAAGACTCTGTAAGTGGCCAAACACGATATAGTATTTGCCCACAGTTTCTGAACTGACATCATGTAAAAGGAGTGAATTGATTATTGTTATGGTTTGTACATAGATGTATACATGAAGAAAATTGCCGGTCATTTATCCCTAAATTGTGTAGGAAAAAAGAAGCAGAAAGATTATTATTATTTGAAGGATTTTATTGAAAAACATCCATTCTTGCAGTCCGAAGACTGAATTGCAATGGTTAAAACAATACAATACTCAATTTCAAACAGATAAAGGAATTTCAGTGTAAAAAACACTTTCTGTGGATTCATGGAAGAAAGACTTAGATATTAAAGGGAATGGAATGTCACAAATTGTGTAGGCACAAACTCATTTGTTTTCTCAGCATTGCCAGCCCACCTGCCTGACGATTTGAGACCATCAATTAAAATTTCTGTGTGGATCGGGCACACACACACAAATTACGCGTGCGGCAATCAATATCCGAATATGGCCCGAGTTCGGACTCCGCTGTTCCATGATTTGTGACTTTCCATACCCTTCAAGTTGTTGAAAAAATGTTTCTTGAATGAAATATAAACTAAATACATAATTTTGATGATTGCATTCTTATCGAACAGGTCGCCATTGAGTGGAGTCAGGATAGATATTCCCGACTGTTTAACATTTACCATGACAACATTGCAAACAAAGCCTTTGAAAATAGGTAAGGGTAGTTGAACCTCTTCATGTGACTCGTGTCTGTGTTTCAATCTGTAGCGAAGGGGAAAGTGCATGTTCATTATGAAAATGGAAGGTTCCCCCTTATTTTTGTACATCGATGGAGCCCTACATAACAATAGAGATCGAATGAAGATACAATTTACTGTTAGAAGCATGCACAGTCAGGTCTGTCTTGAGGAGAAAATTGACTTGTGATGAAGGGAATTTGTGATCCTTTCCTTTCCTTTTCTGTCAGTTTGGAAGAGTTAGAGCAGAAATGCCACCTGAAAAGGATTTCTCTTCAAATCCCCTCAAATTATTAAAAATATTGTGAAAAAGTCAAAAAACAGCTGAAAAGTTTCATATCCCATGAGTGTCTGGTGCAATGCAGGGTTGGCCGGTAAATACCGGGGCGGGAAATACCGGTATTTACCGTTACATAGCAAATTTGAACGAAAATGGGAAATACTGGGAAATACTGGGAATTGCTCCAAAAACAGTATCTTTCATCAGTAAATTGCATTAAAATGTACACATATTAGAGAAAAAGGCAAGATTAAACAACTACAGCCAAGAAAAGGTGACTTTTTAATGGTAGGGGATCATACAACAGCTTTGCATGTACAGTGTATATGGGTACACTATACGCTTATGGCTTTGGGGATGTGTTAAAGCAATGACTGGTAAATACTGGGTAATACTTCGTGGAGAATATTTTTCACAACTGACTAGTGCAAACCATCATAAATATTGTCTAACATGATTTCAAAAGATTTCTGACATACTGAATAGGAAGTTGTTCCAATTAACAATTTGTAGTCATCTGTCAGGGTACACAACCTAAGAAGCCACACAACGTGGAGGGGGGGGGGGGGTATACTACACATTGATGTATATGGCACACATATTGACCATGTACTTCCCAGTATTTTCAAGTATTTCCCATTATTTCCCGATATTTCCCAGTTTTTCCTGGGAAATTGCCAACCCTGGTGCAATGTAAACATTTTTGTGTGCAGTGTATTTTTAGTAAACTTCTCATCTTTTCTGACGACTCCAAATCTTTGTAGCTTATGTTCTTCATATACATGTATGTTCTACATAGATGTCATCAACCTTTTCAATTATATGCATTTCCAGTCAGTATTTCTCACAGAGTATTTATGCATGACAAGAACTCATCTACATGTATGTCTTCAAATGGCAAACTCTCTAAATATCTGCAAGTGGCCAGCTGTATTCTCACCCCTCAAAGAAAATGTACTGTTGATATGAAATAGGGTGTTTGTTAGTGCATATCATGTTGGCTGAAATGCTGTCATGTGACACTCAATAAACTAGATTTGAACTCAGTAATTGGTGCAATAAGTGTATTGTATTTCCAAGCAGCCTTGCGTGTACCCATTGTCCCCTTTGTTTTAGATGCATGCTTTCGATGTGAAGGCAAGTTGAAATGTGATGGATAGGGTTTGACTCGAGAATACTGGTACCCTACATAAAGTAAATACTGCATGCATAATGTTGTTCAATACAGCATATTCACCTCTAGATTTACAATTTCCCTTCTGTGCAAAGTACTCGTCAGGGAAAAAATTAATTTTTTTTTTTTCTGGGGCTACTCTTTGAGCCCAACCACCCAAATTTTCTACATAGTATTACAGTTTACATTGGACCCTGTGAGAATTTCAGGGGCTCTTTTTTAGTTTTCCAGGGCTCTTTTTGGCATTTCGGGGGCGAATTTGCCCTGAGCCCCCGTGTATTTTTTTCCCTGGAACTCGTATAATTATATCACTGTATTCCAACGCCGGGTTGCGGCCTCAGAGAATTATAACATCACTTGGAAAATCCAAAATTTGTTGGTTCATACACGTATAGTTTATAGTTATACTGAACTTCGGAGCATGCAGTTTTGAACCTGTGTAGAATGGATGCCTGTTTACAGTGATAACTTATGTACTTAGAATATATGCAATGGTCTTTATTGCGACGTTTCACCTGTTCACCATACATCATTTTAGATGTTGAAATGTGTAACTTTTGTCTCTTTGATTGTGTAGGATGTGTCTTCCAATACCCATTGATGCTGTCTATACGTGGGTCAATGGCTCTGATCCTAAGCTCCTGCGGGACCTGGAGAGGATCAAAAGAGAGCTAGAGTCAAGCACAGCCCCAACCCCTGATAATAGTACAAGGTTAGTAGAACAGTGGCTGAGTGGATAGGTGTTGAATTCTCGCTATCGACTATTGCTTAATAGATGTTACAAAATTCTGCTCAACTTTGGAACCCACTCACTTCCGGTATTGAATGCTTGTGTAACTGTACTGTTTTGGCTGGACTAGATCGCAATACTTACCGGTATTGTCTTAACTTTGATCACTTACAAATCGCCATGTTTACTCATCATAAGTTTTCACCAAACCACCATGGATGACTCCTATGAAACTTTTAAGAGAATGACTGTCCCGCAGCTGAAGAAGTATTTTACAGAATTATATATTCCATCACACGGAAAACAGCGTCATGAGCTGAAGTTGCTATTAAGGAAAGCTACAGGCGTGTATCAGCCTATCAAGCTATGCGAGCGGGAAGAGTCGGGGAGGAAGCGAGCAATCAAGGGAAGTGAATGCATCACAAAAGCTATCCTACAATACACAGAGCAGAGTGAGACCATCTTGGTACTTTTTCGGGTGATAGTCGATAAGGAGAATTCAGTGGTCAGACGGTTAAACCAGTCCCTTTTTTATTCTTTTCAAACAATGTTTGAGGAGGGCTTTATAGTATGGCTTGGAACCAGATAGTAGTAAGTTCATATTTCAAAAAGGTGTAGTGGAGAATTGATCCTCTATCACCAAGTCCCTCAGATAGACCGTAAAGTTTACGGTTCATGTACTATAGTTGAGCATTGACTGGTGGGAAGAGCCTAGATGTCAATAAACTTGGAGGTCTTGGGGTATAACGCAAGTTTCTAGTCTAAGCTAAGGCAGTTACAAAGGCAGCTACAAAGTCCCTTGGATAGGAGTTTAGAACTGCAGGTGCCCTGGTTTCATAGCTTTATGTACAGTTGAGCAAAGATTAGTTGAAAGGGCAGTCATGGTAAAAAAAAATTAGAGTTTAACTTTACAAGATTTATCCAGAGGTGATGAGCTGATACCCTCTAGAAAGGCAATCTGATGTAAGGAAGAGCATAGAGATTCCTCTAAAAATATGTGCTATATGAAGCTTCATAAATTGTGCATCCAATGCAACATTTCTGATTGTTGGTTAACTGTAATTGCAAAAGTAATTCTTTTACACTTTGTTTTGTTTTAATTTGTTTTTGTTTATTTGGTTCCTATTTCTTTTTATTTTTTTGTAAAGCTGACTTGTGCTTGAAATGCTCTGTTGGTATGTTATTTTCTGTTATCTTTGTGCATTTCCAGTTCATTCCAGTGCAGATTAAAAGACTGTATAGCTGGCGCTGTCATCGTTACGAACCCGTTACTGGATAGATCAGTTACTGTTAATCACCTCGGAGCTATAGAGGGCTCCCTTCTGAAAATTAACAAGATATTAAATATTACGAAAGAAGGAGGCAAAACGCATTCCATGCTCCAGTTTTCCAAAAGAGAGGAAGGTGAGTTAGAAATAGCTTCTTTTCATTTTTGGTCATCACGCAACTTTTGGGGTAAAAGTAAGGACATTTGCCTGTCAGGAAATCATAGAAAGAGAGAGAAAGGGGGGGGGGGGGGGGGAGAAAGAGAAAATGGAAAAAATGAAGAAAGATAAAGAAAGTAAGAGTGAGAAAGAGAGAAAGAGAGAACTGAAAAGAAATATGTGAGGAAAGAATTCTAGTTCCAATTTAAACTTTGCCCTTACGATGCCTTACATGTACATGTATTGCACTACATGTATGTTGTGACAAGAACTGAATTGTTCAGTTCAACAGAATTCATGCTGCAGTCAACAGTGAACAATAGGCCCATACAGAAAGATATTGCCACAACTATGTTCTCATTTGTCAGATAGATGTCCTGTATAGGCTCCTGTGGACTTTCTGTTAGTGTGGAGTGCCATATTAAGCTGTTTTACCGAGAACGGGTACATATTTTAGTAACTTACCCTTTGTTTTCTTCTCTTTTCAGTGGATGCCGTGATGAAAGCAATACAATACTTCACCTTGAGTACCAAGAACTACACCTTATCAAAAGGATATATTGTAAGCATTCAAACATTTGTAAAAAGCGTTATTTTTCTGCCATTATTTTGGCATATGTTCTTGCAAGAATTACTCTTAGTACTATTTAGTACTTAGTACTACAGTTGGACTGCACTGAAGGTTAGGTTTAGGGGTAGGGCTATGGTGAAATACATTATTTCAATGTTCAAGTTTGAATATCTAATTCAGTTGGTGTATAAAACTGATATGGACCGATTGTCCTTGTAGTATGGTCATAACAACTGCGTAGTCATTGGCTTTTATCAATTGTACATATTGTTAATTAAAGTATATGAATAATTACCGAGATCATTATTACCCCTATTACAGAGGACGGGTGTTAAACAGGTTGTGATAGCACTTTTGCTACTTATTGTGTACCTTCACTTTTTCTGTTACATCTTTTCATACTTTTCCTTTTTTGCTGTGTTTTGCCGCACTGTCAGAAATAGAGTTTTTCCAGCATCATTTGGAAAATTTTATAATAATAACAATAATAATGATAATAAAGACAATGATAATAATGATAATGATAAAAATAATGACAATGATGATAATGTTGATGATAATGATAATGATGATAATAATGATAATGATAATGATAATGATAATGATACATGTAATAATTATTCATTCAGCGCAGAAACTATGGCCGTATTCTTGAAAGCTCACTAACTAGGACCCTCACTAATTAGTGAGCTCAATAACTTAGTGAGCTCACTAATTAAGTCACCTATTCACAAAATGTGTACTAGTAACCCTCACTAAAGTTAGTGAGGGTACTGCAGGCTTCTTGCCAGAAAAAAATCCACACATGTCAAGGACATGTGCTGCCACTCCTGAGGATTGCGGCAGGTGGGGGGATTCCCTGCCACAAACCGCGGGATGGGAGCGTGACCCGAAGCGGAGACTTATAGGGGAGATACTTGCACCACCAGGAGCTCCGAAGCCCTAGATCAGTATATAAGTACAAGATATGGGAGAGCAGGAGAGTGGAAATTAAATAAGCCTGTGCATTAACATGTATTTTTCTACCCATGTACTCTTTTACCCGTATGGATGGATACATGTGGTACCTGTTCAGAATATGTGAGCAATGTGGTCAATGACCACATCAAGTGACCACATCACATTCTCTCCCTCCCTCTCTCTCTCTTCCTCTCTCACTCTCTTCCCCTCTCTCTCTCTCTCTTTCTCTTCCCTGTGTGACCATGAGGGAAAATCCTACTCATAACATTTTACAGCTTCTTTCAGCCTTCAACCCTCTAAGGAGATATTATCCTATTACCAAGTGAGTTTAAGAGAACACTGTAGCTGTTTAATTGTGAGTACACTGGTCCGTCCCTGGACACTTCACAGGCTCAGTACAAAGTAAAAAATCTCTGGCATTTGTTAATACTGTTTGGAATGTGTAGTCAATTTTTTTTTAACCCTTGTTGCCACGCATGTCCCATGTCGGGGCAATTTCACACAGGGTTCTACTTTGTCTGAAACCCTGCACGCATGGTACTGGAACCATGGATGTTATGTACTGCCAAGAACAATGGTACTAAGTTAATCCTGAGCATGCTCAGATCACAGTTTTGCAGATTAAATGCATTGTGACATTACACATCTCTGTCAGTGTGCGCTTGCTACTACTCATATTGACTTGACTTCTTTGCTACGCAGTTGTGAGGGAACCAGCTTGAGGCCAATTTTGCAAGACTGTTAAAGAAGAGACATATTTACCTGCTAGTTTTTTTAATTTTTTTTTTTATAAAGAATTCATAAGCTGTAATGCCTATGATATAGGCATTACATGGATATTATACTTCAAAACTTTCAGACTGATATTTTTACACTATAACCCTTATGTTTATCCCATTTTCAAGTAAGAAAACAATATTTTTTTAAAGTCATAACAATGTTAACCAATGTCTTTAAATCCCCTGCTGTATGAATTTCAATATCAGCCAGGGAGTGGTGGGGGCGAGTGCCCCCCCCCCAAAAAAAAAAAAAAAAAAAAGAAATGCCAAAAGAAATGCCAAAAGAAATGCCAAAAGAAAAAGAAAGAAAGAAAACATGAGCTAGAAAAGAAAAGAAAAGAAAGAGATAGAAGGAAGAGCGGGAGCAGACAAAGAATAATGACAAAGAAATGTCAAAGCTTCTGCGCTTCACCTAGGGAGCTCATGTAATGCCCCCCTCAAAAAAAAAAAAAGAAAAAAAAAAGAAATGAAATCCTAGCTACACCAGTGATGAATATTGATCTTAATTCTCTGTGAACAGCAGGAAACAAAGTCATTTTTAGATCAGTCATCATACAATGTAGCAATGTATTTTTCTTCATTTTGCAATATACCTTTATTCTAGAAAACAAAACACAGTGCTTATAAAAAGGACAACAAAATGTAATAAATGAACACCAGGGAGAGAAAAGGCTTACCTGTATTAAATTTAAGCAAAATACCACAGCTTTGGTTTCTTGCTCATATTACAAGGGTACAAATTCATAAAAACAATATATTTGTATGCTTACTGCATTTCATTTCCCATCAACAAGTTCTATACAGCACAGGAACCTACCAGGAAATATGAAAAAAATTTTCAACAGAGAAAGTCAGAGACTTGTAAGTAAGAAAGAGTGTGTGTGTGTTGATGAATAAAGGTCAGAAAGAAAGCTAATCATGATACATTGGTCACCGCAAACTTTCAGTAGATGAATAAGCAATTCACTACGTAAACATTTATAATGAATCAAAACTAGCATAAATTTCCCCTGGGACATTTATTGATATGTAAGACTTAAAGGAAGAGAGTAGGAATCATTATACTACAGTGCGTCCCAGAAAAAACAGAACCCTAAAACAAAGGCTTATTGTGCGGAATCAATGGAGCGTATGATTGAAAAAACATGTTCAAAATAAACTTCAACTTATGCTCTTTTACATGATACATTAGGCAAACTTATTCATTCATGCATCTCTGAGTACCATGACTTTAAAAATTTATTGTCAAAAACCATTTTCTACACTTGTTGGCTTTGACACTGAGCACATTAGGAAAAGACAGAGATGGACACATCTTACTTAGTCAGGTTAGTCTAAGAATAAACAGAAACTGAAACAAAACCTTATTCTACCGAATCACTTGGGTGTATGATTATGAACAAATATTCAAAATAATTTTTTTAAATAACACCCATTTACTGATGCATCACTGAGTACTGTGGTTTGGAAAATTTAATGTCAAAATCCATTTGCTACACTTTCGGGAAAAAACATCTTTCACAAAGACCAACTGACCAACCTAAAGTTTATTAGGTGGGTCAGAATGTTTCAAGGATACTGAGCTTACTAAATTTTGGGTCGAATCTGCCCTGGATGACGTCATTGGTATACCTTGGCTAACTTTAGTGACCCTTCGTGAATAGCATACTAAAATTACTTTAGTACACAGTTCTATGGAGAAGGGGATTAACTTAGTGAGGGGTCACTAAAGTTAGTGAGCTGATGACGTCATGTCCAAGGCTTGCCCTTCGTGAATAGCAAGCCCTAATAAATAGCCATTTAGTAGGACTACTAAAGTTAGTGAGCTTTTGAGATTACCGGCCTATGTCTATGTATTATGCTGCGCTGCACAAGCTCCTAAATGCCTCTGCCGAATTATGCTACATGATTTAAATTTGAAGTGTGATCTTTAAGTCACTGACAGACATTTGGCTAATTTTAAAAGTTTGTTAAGTCTGCAGAAAATATTTACTTAATCAGAAAGAGCTATTTTGTGTTTTAATGTGAAGGGCATCACTAAAAAGGTGTTAAAACTTGATAAGATTTGATTGCCATGGTTACCTGCAAAAATTAGAATCCATAACATGTTCGCCGTCACGGGCAGGCAAAATGCCCATTTTTTGTTTGAAAGGGATGTTTCAGTAGGATGTCGGTAAACAAGTAGAAAGATCATTTTGAGAAGTGCTGCTTATGCTATCAGCCCATGAAACCATGATTTGTTTTTGTTTACAATGCTTCTCACATATGTAGAAACCAAATTTCTGTTTTTTTGTTATATGGATGCTAATGAGCTCTTGAATCTTTTATTCTGTTGTTTGGACAGACGTCTGATTGGGCAGTGACTGGGAGTGTTGCTTTGAGTGATAGAGTACTCGTCACTGGTGTGGGGAAAGATACGACAGAGGAAGAGGTCAAATTTAGGATAGCTCAAACGTACCAAGATAAGATTGGAGAGGTAAGTTCAAAGGCCTGATCAGCTGCAATTGTAGTTACATTATACCAGCTGCTTGACTTGCCAGCTCGGCTTTTCACCCAACTTTCCACATTGGGCTGTTGAGACGTTTGGGCAGGAAGCCTTAGTTATTTACTATTTAGTTCATCTATATTGTGTTTTATAACATTTATTGGATGGAATCCCTCGTGTGTATGGACTATTATCATGTTGATAAAATGTGTTCAGTTTATTTAACCTTGGTGGCCTCATTGGTGGTTAACATGAAAAAAACCCCACATTTTACCAGAGGGCTCTTTTCAAATAATCATATCATGCAGAACATAAAAGAAGTGTATATACAAATCACGATAGATGATTATTATCTACACGTATGATTATTACATTGGCTAGTATTAAAGAATAGACTGTACGATTTGAAGCCAGACAGTAATAAAATCAAACTATGAATTAACAATACTGGATTTAGGGCTCTGATCTGCCTTTAGCACTGTAAGGGTATTAAAATAATCCTTGCTTGTTTTTCTCCTCTAGGTGCTTGTTGAGAATGTTGCTGGTCTTGCCATTGTTTTCATCACAGATCCTAATGTGATTAACGACCTTGTATCAGATGTAAGTAGAAGAAACATTTGGTTACCCTCAAGGTGAAAATAATTTGTAGGGCCAACCCTGTTTATTATTGAATATTGGTTTCTTAAAAGTAGGGGATCCCTTTTGCAGCCCCCAAAATCAACTTACCTTGAATCATAGCTCGTCATATTGTAGAGATAAATGAGATCCTTCCTAAAAATAACAGAAATGTAAACTTCTTGTTAATGGGGAAAAATGCAAAATTTCAGTGGAATTAATGCCACCTCTACATACAAATTATGTGAAGGGACATGTTTTCCAATTCAGTGATATACATGTCTGGAAATATCCCAGTGAACATACATGTACATGTACATACAGCGTTATGCGTGACACACACCACATGCACAGTACACGTAAATGTGCACCCATGCTGATCCGGACACATTTCATTTTTTTTTTTTTTTGGGGGGGGGGATATGCTCCTGTGGAGGAATACTTTACATGTAGGGGTATGGATCCAGCCTATTAGGGGGGCATTGAGTCAATGGGAGGAGGGGGGCAACAAAATACTGAAATCAACTGAGACAGGAAATAGGACAATAAATGAAGGGAAAATTAGGGGTGAACATATTGTATTACCGCTTTACACTTGATCTTTGTTCCTTTTTTCCCCCTCTTTTTCCAAGTTATCACCCTTTTTTCTGTGATTTAATTAGAAGGCAATGGCAAAGGCCCCCTGCGGCAAAGTGATTGCCCCCTTAACATCATTGATACATGCTGCTCCCCATTTAAAAAAATCTATCCACTTAGTATTTTATTTTTATATATCTACAGGCTGAGAAGGCAAACACAACTAGTACTCTGAAAGTCAGCAAGGCCTACCTCGTGTGGAACATGGAACATGTAAGAGTGAGATTAATATAGGATTCATCCTGTAGCTGTTTTTATGTGACCCTCCACTACAAAATGACCAATACATGCAAGTAAATGAGGGTGTGACGTTTAAAGTGCAGTCCTGTTTTGCGCAATTACTTTTCATTTTGTACACAGAAAATGCGCTTGAAAACCTCACGGTTTCCCTCCTGATATCTGAATGAACCTTGATATATTCTACACACAGCAGTAGTGTGTCTCCTTGATACATTCTACACACAGCAGTATAGTGTCTCCTTGATACATTCTACACCTAGCAGTATAGTGTCTCCTTGATGCATTCTAGGCATAGCAGTATAGTGTCTCCTTGATACATTCTACACCTAGCAGCATAGTGTCTCCTTGATACATTCTACACACAGCAGTATAGTGTCTCCTTGATACATTCTACACCTAGCAGTATAGTGTCTCCTTGATGCATTCTAGACATAGCAGTATAGTGCCTCCTTTTATTTTGAATCAGAATGATAGCAAAAAACTTCTGAGACATCATGAACAGAAAGAGCTGAAATCATAGACAAAATATGAGTCTATTTTGTATACACTACATGGTACTGTCTATGCATAAGATCACTTTGAATGGATCAAATCATACTCTAAATTGGTACTGTAGTGAATTTTCATATGCAGATTTGGAATTTTTCTTTGAAAATATGTAATTTTCAATCAAATTGATTCATACAGTTGGGGTTTTTTTTCTTCACAATGCAGAAGTCGAAAATTTGTTTCCAATTTAAGGAGAGCAAACTGATTAACTTAGACTTTAATAAGACTCTGTGCTGCTGCTGCTGTAAGTTCAAGCACATAATTTGGGACACAGTATGTTAACATGTGCTTAACTCATTGAACACTAAGGCTAAGGTCTAAGGAAAACGTGTGTTATACTGAAATCAAATCCTGCTCAACGGGTTAACATTGTGAAATATGATTTTGGTTTGTTTTGTAGGAGGAATCTAAACCAGACGAGGATTATGCACCAAACAGATTTGAAGATAATGAGGTAACATCTAAGATTATTTGTTTCTTATGAAATGATTTGCCTAACAGATTTAAAGATGATAAGCAAACACTTAACCCATTTATTACTGAATTCTCAAAAATCACATCGACTTACTACAGGATCATCCGTTTTCAATGCAACGGGTTAAAATCTTTCAATTTTTCATCATAGAAATGCTTTGTTTAGAGCAGATTTACAAGTGAATTATTGTAACCATTTTCATATGACTTTATTACTTTTGTCATTTTTATTGGTGTCCATGTATTACAGCTCAGACTTTGCTTCTCTTTGAATAGAAAATTTAGGATGTTAACGATTTTTACCAGTATGTTTGTACACTTAAATGTAGGTGTGTACACCTTCTTCTATGTAATTAATATGACATGACCCCAATTTGTGTCATATTGCCATTCCAGGAATTAAGATACTCGCTACGTTCGTTGGAGAAACATGCCCCCTGGATACGGCGTGTGTATATTGTCACCAATGGCCAAATCCCTTCCTGGTTGAACTTGGATAACCCAAGACTGGAAGTAGTTTCTCATGATGTAAGTGCTGCGTCGTTACTGCTGAATGTTGCATTTGAGGGTTACCATTCTTGTTTACATTTAATTTTGGACCAATGAAGACTGATATCTGTTTTCATGATGAAAGTACAGATGCAACATGGTTGAAAGTGACATTATTGAAGGGTCACCATTGAAGTTGAATTTTTTTTTGTACCAATGACTGGAGATAGTTTCTCATGATGTAAGCAACAGGGTGTGACTGTTGAATATGACAGTATTAAGGTATACCATTCTGGTAACAACATATTAAAGACAGGTGATTGTCTGTCATAATAAAGTACATATGACTGTTGAACATGGCAGCGTGTAAGGCTTTTCATTTTTTTGCCTTGGAATTTTTTTTTCCCCTCTCCTCAAATACCATTCATTCAACAAGCCTCAAGATGGTGGTACAATGTACCTGCAACTATTGACTGTGAGAGTATTTACTAAGTATCATTTTAGTGTAATTTACATGTACATGTAGATAACCCCAAACTGATAATAATTTCTCATGATGTGATGTAATTTTTGCATGAGTCAATATAAAGAGTTAAGCTTGGAGTCTGTATTTTCACACCTGCCATGAAATATGAATGCTTAAAAGACAAAAGTAAGCCAGATGCAGTGTTTTGTTAATAGGCTACAATTTTTATCCAGTTGGCATACATACATTACAGAATAAACTGTAACTGTGTGAATACCTGTACATGTATATTGAATGAGAAAATATAATATCCTTTATTTGATGATTGAATGTATTTTATTTCATCGTTCTGTTACAGAAAACATCATTATTTTGTAAAGAATTGGGACGTTGATACTTGGCATTTTATATGTCAGTGGATTAAGTATGCTGGTTTTATGAAACACAAAAAAAACTGTCGTTTTTACTTTGTTTTGTATATTTTGTTTTGATTTGCAGGAGATATTCCTGAACATGTCCCACCTACCCACTTTTAGTTCCCCTGCCATCGAATCTCACATCCATCGAATTCCAGGACTCTCAAAGAAATTCATTTACCTCAATGATGACACCATGTTTGGAAAGGATATCTGGCCAGATGATTTCTACACACATGCCTCGGGGCAAAAGGTAATGATGATGATGATGATGTTGATGATGGTGATGATTGGTTATGATATGATAGTAAGTTTAACCATATATACAGTCTTATCAATTAGAATAATAACTGTATGGCATTAATGGTATTTGTTATAATACATGTACTATTGTTCTACTGATAATGATAATAACATTATTACTTGTCACTGTGTAATAAACTTCTACTGCTAATACACAAAAGGTTAATAATTTCAATATAATGTAATTGCATTAAAGAGCTTTATGAAGCACTTTTAGAAAGAGACCATTTAGACAGTTAATTGTGTCATATATACATGACAACATTTCTGTATTATTTAGGCAAAGTTAAAACAATTGGTGGAACACTGTTGTGTCCTTTATATTTTTTTTCAAGGTGTATCTGACTTGGCCTGTTCCAAATTGTGCCGAGGGGTGTCCATCATCATGGATCAAGGATAATTATTGTGACAAGGCCTGTAATAACTCCGAATGTGAATGGGATGGTGGTGATTGTGCAGGTAAGATAAAGGTCCAGTGCATGTTGTATGATTTGATTTTGTACAGAAAACTTTTATCGGTTGGGGGTAATCATGTAATTGTAGTTTAAGCTTCTACCACCCTAAAATTTTGTAGGCAAGCTTTCGTCCACTCCTGTAGACTTTCTTAAGCCAAGGGATCCGTCACACTGTTTCTAGTTGCTGGCTGCTGTCATGCGATCACTGGACCGAAGATAGGTGACAATGATTAATCAGAGTCACTGCTCATTGTGGTTTGATTTTGATATGTCATGTATTTTCAAGAGACTCCAACACAAATATCCACTTGGGCAAGACTAGTAATATTCAATGCAGTTTGGACTTAAGTCACTACATGTATATGTATGAAAAATTGAGTACCAGCCCTAGGACTTGTTTAACCCATTTGTGACAGGAATTATTAAAATCTTAATTTAATCAGCTTTTATTCTTCAAATTGGCAACACCAACTTTTTTATTTTATTGCTACATTTTTCTTATAGAACGTCATGTATCTGAAATGAATATAAATTGACAGAAATTATGATGAGAAGTCAAAAAGTTGCCAATTTGCAAAAAGGGGAAAATGGTGATTTAAAACTTTCTATCACATTGCCAATTTAAGGATTTTAATGCTTATTCTCCGTAAAAAAATTTTCACCATCAAACAACGAATATTGACACAACCAAAAGGACAGTATGTGTAGAATTTTTTGCTCTTTCTGCTCATGTATTTGGTATGATTTTTAGAGCTTTGCGTCAAAAGATATTAGGCCAAACCACAAAATGTGGACCCTCTGTCATGAATGGGTTAATGTTTAAGTTTTCTAGAGTAGAGGAGAATCACAGAAAAACAGGAAGAAAAACAACACCAACAAAGGGGACACATGTACATATAAATGAGATTTACACTGAAGTTGAAATTTTACAGCCTATGGGGAAACAGTGATTTTTTTAATGATTAGCTGAGAAAGTGGAATTGGTTAAAAAGAAGACATAGGCACCGTTACATCTGCCTGTGAAGTCCACCCATGGTTGGATTAATTGGTTAATTGTTAGACAAACAGGACAGTTTGGCATATTACCAGTATTATTTTCAGGATGTCAGCCTCTGTTCTCTTTCTTTCACCCAGGTGTATCGGCCCAGGGCGGTGCTATCGGTGGTGTCCAGGCAGGCGGCACTAATATGGAACAGAGTAAGTGATGTCATTCATAACCTTTATCTCAGTCTTTCTCAGCCACATCAGTTAGCAGAGCTGCCAACTGTTACAAGATATTTGTATTTGTTATGAAAATCCAAAGGGAATACGAAAATAAGAAAGGTATCCAAAAAGTATGAATTTGCAGGGATATCAAAGTAATTTTAAGAATATGACGAAAAAGGGTATCTTCGTATGTAATAATTAATATGCACAGGTTATGCAGCATGTACAAAAGCGCTGAATTGAAAAGCACCGCACACGCAAGCCACTGTGCATTAAGTAACTTTTAGGGGAGCTTCGAGAATATCTAGTCTCCCCAGGGTTTTTGATGGGGGGACCATTGAAGCCAGCTCACGCCTTTGATGCTGCCAGTCGCTTATCAATTTCTCTCTCGCAGAACCGGCGAACACAAATACGATCATGGATTTTGGATTTATTTGAGGCATCAATCACAAGATATGCTTTCATGGATGTTTTATCCCGTTTCTGATTTTTTGGATTATAACACTCGTAAAATGTTTATGCCTCTGAAGTGATAGTTTGACCATCATCTTCATCAACGGTGATTGTTTACTTACTATTTGTGAGTGTTCTAGTTATCAAATTAATTTTTGTTTCAGCTTGGAAGAATATCATAATTGAAATAACTAAAAAAGGGATTGATTTTCAAATGCCCTTTACATTCTAAATAAAACAGCTTCAATGAATGGCCTTGAGCACTTGTGTATAGTCCCATATACCCATTTTTATGTGTAAGGCATGATTGTGTTTTCAGCAAGATTGAATAGAATTCATATTATTTTGATGATTTTGAAATCAATTTTTATGTAGCACTTAATCAACCTTTGCCAATTGCTTTGAAACAATTTCTTACAAACTGAAATCGCATGACCAGAACTCAAGTGTATCTTTATTCTTTAATCTTTGAACGATGTAGAGCTGTCATGGCCCTAGATAGTACTTCAGTGGGGTGTTTCACAAAGACTAAGATTGACTAAAAATTGCACTTAACTATGGCTGGCCATTCATGACACTGTTTTCTTTCACCATGGATCTCTCAAAGGATTTCAAATCATGGTCACAAATCATGGTAAAAAATCTGCAGAATTGACAATTTTTTACAGTTCATTGATGAAGAAAAAAAAAGTAAATTCTTCAAATTTGTGACAATGATTTGCACATCCCTTGAGAGACCAATGGTGAAAGCAAACAATGGCATGAATGGTCTGCCATAGTTAGGAGCGATTTGAGTCAAAAATAAGTCTTTGTGAAACACCCCCCAGTTCACATGTATATCAGTTAGGGAATTCCTTTTGGATCTGCACTGCGAGTCTAAACAGTTACCATGACTGATGAACACCTCACTAGTGTATTGTTGCTCATGTGTTTATTTTACAGTGTACTGTAATACTGGTTGTGCCAACGGCTGGATTGCTGACAAATATTGTGATCAAGTAAGTTTTGACTCTCTTCTCATTTTCCCTGTTCTACTCTTCCAGTTATCTACTGTGATCACATTATTTGAGTACTGAATTACAAATTTATCACCTCTGTGGCCACTCAGTTTTGTATTTGGATGTGGTAAAGTTATATCTTGCTCTACAATTAAAAATCTGGAAATATACATGTAGCAGTCTTAGAAAGGAATTGTACTGTATGTCCAGGAGCATTTTATCTGAATTTTTCTCTCTCTTGCCAGCCAGGTTTAGTTCATGTGAATATATAAAGTGAATTTATACTTTTTAAATTCCTTTTTCTTCATTTCCTTGCTTAACATGACCTATGTGATTTTTTTTTCTCATATTCCTCCTCTGCTTTTATTTATGAATATCCTTTTGCGCTTCTCTCTCCTTTTCTTTATTATCATCACTGTCTTCTTTCTTTACTCCTGCTCCCCTTCTTCTTCTTCTTCTTCTTCTTCTTCTTTTCCTTCTTCTTTTCCTTCTTTTCCTTCTTCTTCTTCTTTTCCTTCTTTGTTTCCTTCTTCTTTTTCTTCTTTCTGTTTTTCCTCCACTATCTCCCCCATGTTTTTCTCTTCCTCCTTCTCATCTTCCTCTCCAACTTAATATCTCTTCTTGCTCTCTCTCTCTCTCTCTCTCTCTCTCTCTCTCTCTCGCCTGTTCTCCCATCAGTCATGCAATGTACCTCAGTGTGGTTTTGATGCTGGTGATTGTGGCAAGTCCAATCTTCATACCATCTACTCTGTACTCATCACAGGCCCTGGAATGCACATTACTTTACCAAAAGGTAAAACATCAAATTTATTTTTATTATTTGTCATACTTTTTCACTATATCACCTTGATGATATCATTTCTGACTAACCGTTACTGTACGAGACATAAGTCCTATTACAAACATTAAAAATAGGATATTTTCAGTAGTTTCAGAAAACTTGATGGGATTGCTTGACTAGTATAGATCACAACACTGCTCTTCACTAGTCATATTGAAGTATCCTGCTTACATATTGTATACCTTGGTATCAGAACTATTAACAATAAGGCTCATTCACATATGAGCAGGGAGAAAGCAGGGAATTTTTAAACTCTTTGTGCATTCTTTTAGCATCAGTGCACATTCATACAATTAAATTGAACAATTGATATAACAAATATTCTCCTTCACTTTTGTAGTGTAGTTCAGTGATATCTATAGAAGAATCACCGACATCAGTACTGCACTAAGGAAAGCAGAATTTAAAGGAAATATCAAAACTACAATGTCATTATTTTCCTTAAAAATTGACTCTAAGCACAAAGAGTTCGGTGCATTTTTTTTGTACAAAATGAATGATGGTTATGCAAGATAGGACTGTTGCGCACTCATTTACTTGGGTGTTCTAAAATGCGCTTAAAAGAACCCCATCGAAAATCCCTGTGATTCCCCTTTCATATTTGAACAGGTTTATTGTGCAGAAAAAAATACACATAGGTTCTCAGATTGAGTATTTATTCCAAGATCTATATTCGTCGCTGGGGCGACAAAACCTTGTATCTCAAAAATGTTGAATGTTCAGGAGAGCCAAAAAAACATGGTTTCCTTTAGCATTACAGCCTGTGAAGGAGGTCAAGTTTCATTTATCAGTAGTTGCCTAATCTTTGCAGATGGGCATGTAAGGGTTTGAAAATACATTTTGAGTTTTCCTAGCTATACCATTATGAACATAAAAGAACTAAATTTCACCAAAAATTGAGACAGTCACATGACCTTGTCGCAGGGGTTTCTCTTCTAGGAAATGAATGTGTAATAAAAATGGGATTATGAATAGTGGACTAGTGACCAACTTTTATTTGATTTTCATCTAGGCCTATTGGTGGCCTACTTCAATACAACCCCAATATTTGGCGAGGGATCCACTATCACGGAAGGCAAGTATGACAACCAGGACATCGTAAGGACAGCGACCATTGCTCAGAAGTTCAAGACAATTCATGTGCTCCTCTATAAGAACATGTCGGAAAGTGTGCTGACCTTTCATCTTGCCGGCAAGAGTCAAGATGACAGCCCACTTAATGTAAGTATGCGTGACGGAGGGTTCACATTATGTTGTTTGGTCAAATTTCTTTCAATGCAGAGCCCAAAACAAACCAAATACATGAACAGAAAAGCTGGTCAAATAAGGTTTTAAAAATATCTGTCATAAATGAGTTGAAGGTAGCCTGTCCCTTTTGTAAAATCTACGAAAATCCATACAGCATGTCAGGAGTTAGGATATGCCTTTCTGATACTGTTTATTTAATCTTACGGTTGTAAGTTGCTTAAGTTATTAATACAAAATGAAAATCTGGCTACCAACCTTGAATAACCAAGTTGGATCAGCTCACTGGCAGTACCGTAGATGTGTAGCACAGCCAGTTAGCTAGCTAGCTAGCTCATCTGCGCAGCTTGCGCGTGTGGCCACCACATGTACCATACATAAGTATATATTTAGCAGCACCTGTAACATGAATCCTTTTGTTGTGCGCTATCTTTCAGCTGAGGGAGCTATTCTCACTAATAGTCAAATTAAATTTTGAATCTTCAGATCTTTTTTTCGTGGTACGAAAAAAGTAAACTCTAATAAATTATCAAAGATTATTTCCTTAAAACCGAATTTCACGCTTTGTCAATTTCAGGGATAGGTTATATAGCCTTTCTCTCTCAAAGGATGAAAGAGTCAGGGAACTTTCAGAATTAGGTCTGCTAAAGGGACGGGCTACCTTTAAAGGTAAAGGTTGTGTTTTGGTAAAGGAGAATGAAACGTTTGGTATTTGTATTTGCATTCACTTCAACTATTAGAAGCCATATCAGTCTGGGATGCAGTGTTACAAATGTACTTGTACAGGGCTGCATCCATGATTAGAATTCTTTTTCATTTTGGTTTGAGTTTCATGTGAAAGCACTTCCCATTTGACCATTTATAAAAGGTGGATGCAAGATTCCAGCTTACATTCAGTAGCTCAAATTCCACTTAGAGGCATTGGTTAACATTGTTATTGTTATAATTTTTAAAAAAACTCATTTTGCTACTTCAAAATGGGATAAACATAAGGGTTATAGTATGAAAAAAACAGTCTGAAAGTTTCAAAGTATAATATCCGCAGGAAGTATTTTTAAATATTAGAAATGTGAACCAATGTTTGAAAAATATAATATAAGGGTCGGTTGCACAGACTAGACATGAGGAGTGCGCATGCGCGCATGGCTCACCGGACCGTACTGTGTGTATCACGCGGAGAGAGGCAGATAACGTTTTTTTTTTAAACTCGAGCAAAGCGGGCCTCTTATTTATTTTCTCTGCGACCAAAAATAATATAATTGCGGTTTGCATCTTACTAACAAATTTTTAAATGCAAATTATGGTTGGTTTCAGGGTTTTTTAGTACAAATGCAAGTACTCATACACACGTTTTATCTTAGTTTGAGAATTTTTTAAATCGGCTAATCACAAAGTTCGCCAATGCCTTTAAATTTTTTTTGTCAATGTGGAATAGAGAGAGAGAGAGCATTTGTCTTTGATTTGCTTTGCATGTATTTTAATCAAAAGAATCCATCACTCTCTTTGAATATCAGGTGACCTTCAATGTGACAGTGAATACGAAGGAGAATAAGAATCTAGAACAAGAGTTGCTTGCCATGAAACAACCTAATGGAGAGAAGGAAGAAAACAAGACAGAAAAATTGGAGGAGAAGGAGGAGGAACTAGCCTTTGAGTTTGAGGAGATTTCACGAGAGAGAAGGTAATCTTTGCTGTGAGAAATTTGTGTGTTAACCTTTTTTTTTTCTCGTGGGGATTTTATGCTGTAGCAATCATTTGATGTCAGTCAGTCAGTCGTCCAAAGTTTTGAATCTGGTTTTGTCCCCGTGAAACGGGGGTGGCCAGATTTACCTCACCCTCGTGGCAATCGCCCTTACCCCCTCCCTCAGCTTTGCATGATTCAGTGCATCCTCCATCCTCAACCCAACCCTCCTACTCTCCTCCTCCACTTGCATATTCCACGTCTTCTTTGGCCTTCCCCTCTTCCTCGGACCGCTCACCTCGAATTCAAGGGCCCTTCTTACTACATGCCCATCATTCCTCCTCAGCACATGCCCATACCAACGTACCCCATTCACCTTCGCCAACTGGTCCACTGCTTCTTCCAAACCCAACATCTGCATCAAGTTCTCGGTCTTCTTCCTATCCATCAACTTCACTCCACACATCGCTCTCACCATTGCTCTCTTTGTCCTCCTCAAAATCCCCATCTTATTTTCGCTCAAACCCCATGTCTCACTCCCATACAGCATTACCGATCTCACCCAACTCTTATGCACCATTCCTTTCATCTTCAAAGAAAATCTTATCCCGTGTAGCAGCTCTCCACATTCCCTAAACTTCACCCACCCAAACCTTGCTCTAGCTATCACGGCCGCCTCATGGGACTTATGAGAAGAAGCCTTAACAAACAGAGCAAAATGTCTTTTGGTGATGGGTACACCTGAAAGAAAGACTAGTAAAGAATTGAGCCAGAATTCACCTCTTGCTTTTTTTTAAGCGTACGTGTGTGCACAAGAATCTGGTCCAATTATCTGTTATCTTTAAACGTGCCCATGGCCAATATGCGCCAATTAACGCTTATTTTGGTTTAAACCTTTTTTTGTGAATTTTGGTAGATTGGGAATATTTATTTTGCATATGTCAGTACCCTTGCCTGGTGAGAGAAGTGAAGTGAGAAATGTAGATATTATGGAGTATTGACCATTGAACCATCCTTATCATAGTTTACATTATGAACCTGATTGGTTTGTCATGGATAGACATTTGAAAGATTTTAAAAGTTTGAAGGCTTGTAAAGAATAAGTAATGAATTGTGGTGATCTATTTCCTGTTTCATTGTGAAGGGAATCACTGAAGGAGTTGAAATTTGATCGAAATTTGGTTGCTCTTGTTGTCTACGTGAATCAATAAGATGATCAATGCCTCAGACAAACAAAAATGTCACTCTTAACCGATCAGCTTTGTATGAATCCTGCAGTGTTAGATGGGGGAGGTGACACTGACGCGTTGTGCCTCTCAAAATGCACCGATATTTGTATTTGTTGTATTTCAGGAAATTAATTCATATTCTATTTGATCTCAACCATTAATATAGAGGTCCCAAGGTACCACTGGCCAGAGAGAAGGAAGTTTCTGTGTCTTATGAGCCAAAGGAGGAAGAACTAACAGAGGATGTTGCAAGTCAACTTAAAGAATTAGCCCAGCAGTTGCAGGATGGTAAGGAAATGAGTTATGAAAAAGGATTAAGGAGTATTGAACAACGCCTACTCAGCTTGTTGTATGCAAGTCTATGGGAGCTGAACGCGCGATATTCGTACCATTGCACTCGTACCATCCAAAATGTACCATTGCACGGTTAGCGTGACATCACAGTAGATTCCCACAAATTACTTCTTTTATTTCTTTTGTGATGTCACAAGTAGCTTGCGTTGTAGACCCTATACATACGCGTATTGATTTTTGCATGCTCAGCTCAGGCTATGCCTATGGGCTATGCTAGCAAGTCGGGTTCGCGCACTGCTATAGGTACGCGCACTGCTATTGGTACGCGCACGAGCACAGACTATGCCGGCACGCACCAGCTGCATTTTGCAGTCGGAACTTCTTTCCCTGCTTTATAAACCTTGATTTCTTGACCAAAATGTGACTGTTTTTTTCTTGATTTTCATCAATTTCTCAGATTTCTGAGGCGTTGTACAATACAAATAGCGAATATTCTAATTCCTGCAATGGTACGAGATTTCGCATTCGGTGAAAGATTACGACGTAACTTCTATTCAACGAGGCAAAGCCTCGTTGAATAGAAGGTCGCTCTTTCACCTCATGCGAAATCTCGTACCATCGCACTCATGTCTATTCGCTATTTGTATAATAGCCAGAGTAGTTATGTACTATGAGTGATAGTACTTTTAAGTCCTGTTCAAGTACTTTCAAGCCCTGTTACTTCAAGCCAAGGTCACACTCTCAAAAGGTCAAACTAGAATGTTCTTCTTGAGGAAATTAAGGTCTGCCCTTGTTCAAAAACTGATTTCAGGGTTTTTCTATAAAGCAGTGGTTGAGAGTGTTCTCCTTTTCAGTAGTATAGTTTGGTTTAGTGCAGGTAGAAAGGAAGATAAAAAAAGACAGAATACTGAAGTAACCTCCTAGGCTGATAGGTGAAAAGAGAAGTCTGAATGATGAGTTTGCAAATAGGATTCTGGAGAAAGTGCATGAAATCCTTGTCAACCAAGACCGCACACTGTTCAATAACTACATAAGGATAGGTACAAGTCTAAGATCTTTGCCTTGTCAAACCTCACAGTTTATGAACTCCTCCCGGCTCTTTTAGTGTTTACCGTATTCACCAGCATAAACGCCGCAGCACCGCAGAGGCCGCACCCCCAATTTTGACAACTCTTTTGGGAGAAAAAAAATGCAGGGGAAAGGAAAATCATAAGAAAACTTGCCCCAGAAAATACATAGAAGGGAAAGTAAATGCCGAGATTTTTACTGCATTGACTTTTTGAAGATGTAATTCAAAGATGTCTTTGCATTCATGTCAGTAAAAACTTATTAAGAGGAAGAGAATCAGAGGTAATAAAATTCTAGCACACACATACTCTACTGCAGGCCCTTGCGGTACGTACATATAACTCTCCCCTACTGGAAAAGCTCATTGGAAAAAAAAAAAAATTCTACATCTCAAAAAATCATGTAGACATATATTACTTGGTTTGATATTTCCTCAAAACTAGTTTTTAATTGATTTGTGAAGTCAAAGTATTATACGTAGAGGCCGAGGGTTTTGACACGTTGTGTGATAACCCGGCGACTCGGCCGAGCTAGAAACAACCACCGAGAGCTTGAACAAGGACATCAAGAAAGATTTTTCCTAGTTCAGTGCAGTGGAAACAACGTATACACAGTTAACGTTGTTTATGTGCACGCGCACGTGCACGGCATGCAAAACACAAGCTCAAATGCATGCCCAATACATCATGGACCTAGCATAATACCTTAGAGGTCAAAGTATTAGTGCGTGAACGAAAAGTGCTACAGGTGCGCTATAAAAATCCGCTGCGATACTTGTCTGCTCACCATATGGCGCTGTGGTTGGTTAATGTGTGCTCTGCTTTTATACATAGACCATAGACTTAACATATGGAGAACGTATGTTACTCTATGACAGACCTTATGCATTGCCGAAAGAGCCTGTCTATAGTGGGTTAAACTATTCAGTGGTACTGTGCCCTTGCAAACGTTGCGTATACGTTGTCAGCAGGAGATTGATTCTAGCACATTTGCGTTTCGTATATCGAGTTGAGTGCCTCGCACTCGCAATGTCTGGAGATCATATCAGGTTGTGTTTATTTCCAAGATTTATTTTTTTTTTTTAGATCGTATTTCAATATTTATGATAGACATTTTAAAGGTGAAATTCAAAGAATAGCACAGAATAGGGTTAATTATATATGAATGGAAACGGGGAAGTATGTAGAAGACAGTGGTGTTCATTATTGCTCCTGTAAATTCCAAGAAATTATCTAAAAACGCATTTTCCAAAAACGCCCCTCTGATTCTCAGAACCCGGAAGTGGCTGCGAGCGAAACGGGTCCCCAATGATGACGTAGGCCTATGGGCGATCTGCGGCGAGCTAGGCGCTTGCACGTAATGAAACATTGTGCATTGAGATGATGCATGCAATTTTGATGGATTTTAGCTGTTATAAGAGAGCAGGAAAAAAAAACTGCAGTGGCTTATTATTTAAATTACCTCATTGATGACTCGATTTTCTTTTCTTTCTTTGGTCAAAGCAGAATATGAAGTAGGAAATTGACATGAAAATGACAAAGAAAACCAAGCCAGGCTGGGATGCAAATGTCAAACTACGTCCCAAAACGACGTTGCATCAAATTCTCAGAGACAGAACTGATTAAGAGACCCGCTCGTCAAATCATGATTGTATGTAAAAGTTACCTAGATAATATTGTTGTCTAAGGAAAATTGATGCTTCGTGTAGAAACTATCTTGATCTACAACATTCCTCTTCACTAAAATCTCGTATTTATTATGATAGGAATGGCTAGCTAGCATACAGAGACTGGACGTCACCACTGATCTCAGATAGTGTAGAGCTGGGGTGTAGAGATGAACATCATACATGTATTGCATTATAGCATAGCTTCAAGTCTTTATCAAGGGATTTTTTCCCTGTAATACTCTGATTAAACCTGATTTCGATAACGAATTTCATTCGAAAAATTTTTTTTCAAGGAATTTACTTTTTTATTGCAGGTTCTGATGATTTTCAAGCAAATAAACAGTGAAAATAACCCAGATACGAGATTATAACTGATCAAAGACTATCACCAAAGGCCTAATTGAATTACAAGCCAAATTACTCTCACCTTCGCCTCAGATCACCTACTTTACCTCACCTGCCTACTACATACAATTGACTACTGAAATGCCGAGTATGGAAAGTTAACTTGAGCTTATAAGCACATGTAAATATAAGTTGCTACTTAATAGAAAAGAAAAAAAAAACAAATTAGCAGTAAGGTGATTACCATTTCTATATTTTCTTTACACAAGTTCAAACTATTCGCCAAGAAAACAATTTTAAATTCAAGAAAAAAAAGTATTCCGTCTATCCCTCCGTCTTTCGTGAATTATAACACCCCTAAAATTAAAATGGTATGCCCCACAGCGGTTACATAGCATGTACAAGGGAGACTGTTCTATTATATTGTGGGATTTTTTCCCCTTTCTAATTTCAAAAAGTCATAATTAAATTGTAGAATTTCTCCGACATTATTACATGAATAATGTTAAATAGAATGGTTGAAACATACTTTGAAAACATTCACAGAATAATGAATTCATACAAACAATGCAGAAACGTCGTTTTAAGCACTCCCTCGGACACGACACATCACATTCACCACATTCACAACACACCACATCACTGGCTATTGCCCATACGATGACGTCATGGATCTCGCATCGAGTTGGGCAACGTATGCACAGGCAACATTGGGGGTCCGTTTTATCGATTTGTGACAGACAATATTTGTTTCCCACTTACTTTTCAAAAGTTTCAATCGGTTTCATAGTGATTTGTGCACCATAAACGTTATTTTGATATGAAATTCGAGCATATTCAAAACCTATGAATAGCAGCTTTAATGCTTGAATAGTAATCACATCAATAGAAATACAGTAGTACAACTGTAGTCCCATCCATACAGATCCTTGCACTTTTTACAAGGGTCGGAAGGAGGGTAATAAATTGTCTGTGGTTGCGCAAAGACCCCACCCCCGACTTTCCACCTCATTTGGGGTAGAAATAGTGCGGCATATACGCTTGAAAATACGGTATGCAAAATACTGTTTGTTCCAAAATCAGGTTTGTTGTCGAATCCTATGGTGTGTGGTAACCTTTAGGGGATGTTTCTTTGGTTAAAGTACGACAGAGGGTTATAATCCATTGTCTGGTAATCTGGGTGGTAGTTGTACTAGATTCTTGTCTACAGACATGTACATACAGGCCAACCTTTTGGAAAGGCAGCTCACCAAAGATACATGAAGTTTTTGTTATAGGCAGGAGATTATGATGAAATGGTTTCCTGTGTTAGGAGAAACACTTTCAAGGGAAACAAAACAGTTTGCTTTTTTGATAAGTGGTCTTTCTTCAGTGGTGTTGCTTAAGCAATTTCAGTAGTATTCATCTTTCTTTATGTTCTTCTTAAAACAGGTGATATAACCCAGAGAGGGCATGACAGGCTAAGATCCCAGATCCTTGCACAGTACATGCTATCACCAGAGTATACCAAGCGCAGGAGAGAAGTCGCACAGGGGCTTTACAAGAAAGTAGGAGAACAACCCATCATTGATGATGGGGCAGGATTTGGAAGGGTTCCTGATACTTCGCAACAGCAAGGTGGACGAGGTCAAGGTCTTGGTCAAGCTCAGGCCCAGGGAACCTTCAATCAACAAACAGGGCAGCTTGGTCAGGGAGCTCTCAACCAGCAGGTTGTTCCTCAGTTTGGACAGAATGGCCAGGCTGGGAAAGGTTTCAGAGGACAGCTGGCAAAAGAACTTGCAGGACAGCCACTTGGACAGGGACAAGCAGTATTCAAGGACACAGATGTTGGTAAAATACCAAGGCAACCAAATATGGGACAGGGTCCGATTCAGCAGCCAGTGCAAGGGTTGGCAGGGCAAGGTTTTGGACAGGGACAAGTGCTAGGTGAACAGATGGGACAGGGACTGCAAGCAGGGAATTTGCATTTGCCAGTAGGTGAAGCAAGACAAGCACAAGACAGAGAGATGGGTTTGGGGCAGCTACCCCTTGGACAAGCTCCTGGACAACAAGGGGGTCTTTTGCAGGGACAGCTTCCGGTGCAGGCTGAAGGAAATCAAGTTTTTAGAAATAGAGACCATCACGGGATTTTTCAAGGTAGAGAAGCCAAAGATCAGGTCCAGGCTGTTAATCTAGCACAGCAGCAAATGCCAGCAAAGGCCGGTGGTCAAGTTCCTCTAGACAATGTCTTGGGTGGGAATCAGCAAGAAATTAATGTTAATGTGGGTCAACCTGTTTTGCAGAATGGTAGAAATCAGGCATTAAGTCAGAACTTTGGGGATGCTGGCAAGGGGTTAGGGAATAATCCAGGAACACTGAAGAAGGAAGCAGATGCTTTTGATGATATCATGTTTGGAGGCAACATACATAATGCTGGGAAGAATCTGGACCTTGGACAGACTATAGGCGAAGAGGGCAAAAACACTGGTGATGCTGTTCCAGGCCAGGTCTTGGACAAAGGAATCCAAGTGCAGCAGAAGGACGGCGATGTTGGACAGATTGTTCAACCAGGACAAGGTATCCCACAAGGACTAAATAAACCCATGCAACCTATTCAAGGTGGTGGATTACAAGGAGGGAATGGTTTAAGGCAGGGTCCAGGTTTAGATGGGCAAGGGTTACACAGAGGTCTAGGGCTGGGTAGACAAGAGTTCGGTCAGGGACTTGATCCTGGTCAAGCGGGAATGCCTTTGGGACAGATTCCTGATGCAGTCGGTCAGGATGAAAGGCTGATGGAGGAGAAAGATGTTGAAGAGGGTGGAGGAATGGGTCAGGATGGTGCTTTTGAGAACATTGGGGAGAATGATCAGCTTGGTGTAAAAGAGGGCATTGGTTTGCCAAAACAACCTCCCAAATTAGAGGAGACCAGAGAAAAGTATAAACACTTGGCTGACAAGTTTGAGACACACAAAGGCAACAAGATCCCGAAGGAACAGGCTAAAATGGATGGGATGGTTGGCCTGGGGCATTTGAATCGACCAATAGGAAATGATAATGCGTTTAATCAGCCTTTAGGAGGACAGGATGGAATCAAAGATTTTAATCAGCAGGTAGTATTTGATGCTAAACCATTAGCAGGGGTTGGTCAGGATCTTGAACCTGCAGATGGTGTGAATCAACCCATACCTGACAAGGCTGGGCAAAAGCAACCAATTGCAGACCAGAATGAAATGAATCAAGGATTTGGCAGGAAAGATGACAATCAGCAGATTAGAAAAGAGGAAAATTTCAACCCACCAGTTGGCCTCCAGGGAGCCCAAGATGTCCAACCAGCAGTGAAAATCCAGAATCATGTTGAAAACCAGTTCCAGAATGACAACAACTTGAAAGATGACTTGAACGGCCAGCAAGTACAAGATCAGCTACAGAACAAGGAAGTGGAAGATTTAAATCTTGGGAATGAGAATGACTTCATGGATAACAACAATATTGGAAATTTGTTGAAGGAGCAGAACAACCTTCCTTTCCAGCTTCAAGATGCTGCAGAAGTGGCCTTTGAGGATGATCAAGGACATGGCCTGGCAGGACAAAATCCTCAAGAAAATGCAGGTGGTGACCAAAGGAACGGCAGAGGCTTCAGGAAATTGTTAGCAATTACAGAAAAGGCAAAAGTTCCCCTAGTTGATGTAGTCACAGATGATGTCTTTGGTGAGGTTGGGGATATCCTCAGGAGTAAGTCAGCTTGGATCGCAAAGGCCAAGCAAGTTACCATGAGAATATCAAGTGGTTTCCTTGATCATGAGCTAAATAAAAAAATTGTCCCATTGGACTTGAACATATCCAAGCAACAAGGTGCTACTGATCATGAGATCGAGAAGTGGACTGGTGATTTGGTAGAGCACCCCCTGCCTGCAAGAGAAGTCAATTCTATAGCTGAGGATATTGCCCTGAGACAGAAAAATGAGCAAGATCGAAAGAGCAGCTTTCTGCCCTGGGAACGTACAGATAACTTCAATAATCTCACACAGGTATGCTTTGAAAACATTTTTTATTATCCAAGCTGTTACTATATTTTGCATGCTCTCTAGAATTGATGCTCTGCTCTTACAGACTTGATTAATTTTTTATCAAAGCAGATGTTAAATATGTACACGTATACTCAAAGTGACTGGAATTATTGGTAGTATATTATGGCATTTGAATACCATTTGAGAGAAGTTTTCAGTGTTAACGATGGTCAATGCTTTGGTAGAGACAGGATGTCACAAAGTGATCAGTTACATTTGTTGAATGTGTATGTATTACTACAGCATGCTGCTGTAATTTTCAAAGTTTTAACCTACGTGTATTCACTGCCCTGTGTTTTTGTAGAGGCAGTTTCCAAATGCTTAACGTGCATTTTTTGATTCCCCCCTCAGCTCCTTGAGAGACAAGAAGCAATGCTAGAGTACTCCTCTGTGAAGACTGGTACCCAGCGACGTCTTCTGGACACATTTGGGGACTCCCTAAGGCATGTCAACAAGCTCTTCAACAAGAAGTTTGGTTACCAGGCACGGAAGGTCCCAGCTCATATGCCTCACATGGTGGATGTAGGAATCATGAGTGACCTTCAAGCAGAGTAAGTCAAGAAGAGCACAAGCGGATACCAGATCAAGAAAGGAAAATGTACCCCAAGGTTTTGATCATCCCTTTACTCCTGGAACACAACCATTTTCAGTTGACAATCGTCCAACTGTGGGCAACAACAGCTTTTAAGAGCCGAACTGACATGCTTAGAAATTCCACAAAAATTTTGTTATTGCCCTTCTGTTAGACATACTAAGTTTATGTGATGAGAAAATTGCATTTTGCAAGGATTCTAATTATTTTCTCAACACACAAACATTAATTTCAAGGTTCTGATTGTGATATCTTTAATCTGAAAGTATTTACTTTCCATATATGAATGAAAATGATGAAAACAGGTGCATGAGTGTGTGTGATGGGCTATTAAAGATTTGAATCAGATCTAATGATTAATCTTCTAAATCACCAGCTAAACGACAAAACTCATTTGAATTGCTACATTAGTCATTTTATGGGCAAATACAGAGCTGATCTTTGTGTGTTCGACTCACCTGATCAGTTGAATTTGATATCCTTTTGTCTTTTTGAATTTTTAAAGTCGAAATTCCGTAACTTTTTTTGAAGGTGTATTTAGAGTGTAATTTCCATATCATTTCCATATCAGGTGAGCAAATTTTCTTCTCTTGGTCGTCAGTTTTTTTGTTTCTTAATCTGACTTTTTTTAACGTCATACTTTAATAGAAAATAATATTCCCTATCACATTTTAACCTTTTTTATATTGAAGGTTTGCATATGAGTACGACGTCACGTCGTCTCATCGCCTACGTCACCCTCGTGATATGCAACATGCCTTTTCTTACTTCTACTACCTCATGGGAACACCCAAGATTGTCAACGTAACAGAAGTCTTTGATGAGTTTGACACAGATGACTCAGGGTGAGGTTTTAAATTGGCTTTCTCTCTAAGGGCCATGTTAGTTTGCAGGCACAAAACCTGGGCCCTGTTTCACTGTTACAAGCTACTGAAATCCTTGCATCTGATTGGCAGAGAGCAAATTTGTTATAGAAATGTGGCGGTTGTTACTGATAACGAGTTTTATAAAATGGGGCCCAGGTCTGTGGAAACACGTAATAGAGGGGGTTTTGTGTGTAGTTATGTTTGTGGTGTGTTCACCCATTCATGATGGATATTATTTGAAGCCTTATTTGATCAGCTTGTTTTCTTCTTCAAATTGGCAACAGCAATATTTCCTTGATTGCTATATTATTTCTTGTAAAATGCCATGAATCTGTAGTGAATATGAATTGATAGACAGTATGTTTAGAAGCTAAAAAGTTACCACTTTGCATGGAAAAGCAGTGATTTGTAACTTTCACTGGCATTGCCAATTTCATTTTTTCAAATGTCAGCATTAAACTTGTGTGTTCAGAGACTGAATATATTGCTGTATAGCCGTATGACTAAAAATAAGGATGCAACTGAAATGGGCACAGTATGTGTAGCAATTTTTTGCTCTTTCTGCTCATGTATTTGGTATGATTTTTAGGGGATCTGCATCAAAAGTTATGCAGCCAAATCACACAATGTTGATTCTCAGTCACAAATGGTGTTTAGATGGGAGACAGAAACATTGCAAGCTCATTTTAGCCTGTGTTTGTGGAATTCTGTGTGACAGACCACAATGTCCTACATGTAAATATTCTTTGCAAGAACTGTGCTTCTGCTTTTCTTCTGATTCATTAGTGTTCTCTCTGATCGTGAAATACGCACCTTGGCAACGCGACTCTATGAGCTACCCCTGGATCTAAAGACACTGACTTCTCTGGAAGGGATGATCATCCATTGTGCAGAGAATGTGTCCACTAAACTCATCCCACCAGCAGAGGGCGCTCTAGAGAAGTATTATGAAGAGAAAATGGTTAGTTGATATCGCATCTTTTCTCATCATATTAGCCATTCAGGCTTTATTTGGAAGATTTGAATTTTCATGCGGAATTTGCGATTTTTTTTTTTAAATTGTGAACCTGACAGGATGATGAAAACATTTTTGATAGTAATTGTCATATGTCCTCATTGTAAGCATGTGATGAGAATGCTCTCAGGGATTGGAAATGGTGCACACACTTTGTGCATGAAGGAGTCCCATTATTCGGCAAATAATAACGTGTAAAGAGCAAAAAGGATATATTTTTTCATTTCATATAAATTGAAATCAGGATTCATTGATTATATACTAATATTTCATTCTACCTATTTTTTTAATAAACAGCCTCAAGTCACAAAGGATCTGTTGATGCACTGCCCTCCATTGATTGAGAAGATGCAAGGAAGTGTCAAAGGTCAAACCATGTATAAGTGAGTGCCCTCTTGACCACTTCATTGAGCCCATTTAGGACAGCAGTTTTTGAAGGCTATATATTTTATATTTTCTTCTGCATATAAGGTAGCACTGGTAATTTTATTTTATTTTTGTTTTTCTTTATTTGACATGAATTAGTTGAAATGAATGAGTCACATAAATGTGATGCTCATGTCAGATAAACTGTAGGTCCATGTTACATAAAGAAACTTGATTAACCCATCAGAAACTGGAATGATGTTTGCAGAGCATAACATTTTGTAAATAAGATTTAATAGCATCAAGAAAAAAACTCAAATTTATACACCGAGTGTCACAGTTAGATACATTTAGTGACAAGATTAGATTTACGAGGGCTCCAACACATTTTTGGCCCCACCCACAACAAGTGACACATCGGTTCAATGACATTTACTTTAATATCTATTTAATTCACTTCACATGATGACCTCTGCTATTTACAATATTGCTTTTTTTTCAATTCTCAATGTTTGTGTGTTGTCTTGTTAAGATATGAAATCATGGGAGAGGAGGAGATTGCCTTCAAGATGATTCAAACAAACGTGTCACAGGTCATAGGTCAACTGGACGACATTCGCAAAAACCCAAAGTAAGTCAGTTGCACCCCTGCAGTTCTTTGTGTATGTTGCATTGTATATAACTTATCTGCTGACTATTATTATTTGGAGAAATGATTCCCATTTTTTATCTTCAAATTAATCTCATGAATGCTAGATTTCTCTCTCTTCTTTTTAGAAACTCTGTTCTTCTTCCAGTTGAGTGCTGCTTCAGGGTGCTGAAATCGTACAAAATACTCCAACTTTTACCCTAACCCTAAGCTTAAACCCAATTGCAACCTTATATCTTTGATGAAATAATGATAATAATAATAATTATAATACTACTACTACTGCTGCTACTGCTGCTGCTACTGCTACTGCTGCTGCTACTGCTGCTACTGCTGCTACTACTGCTGCTACTACTACTGCTGCTACTGCTGCTACTGCTACTGCTGCTGCTACTGCTACTACTGCTGCTACTACTACTTCTACTACTTCTACTGCTAGTACTACTACTATTACTACTGCTGATAATGAGAATGACAGAGCTGCCAATTAGTAGGATTTTATCCTATTTAGTAGGATTTTTAAGGGGAATATGACACTGAATAGGATTTTTCCAACTGAAATAGGATTTTTGAAACTTGTAAGAATTATTCTTTATACTGTTGGATGTTTCAAAATTTGAAACAAATAGGATTTTGGGCTTGAAAATAGGATAAAAAGAAATAAAGAATAGGATTTTTTCCCAACTGGGGTTGGCAGCTCTGGAATGAGAATGATGATAATGATGATTAGGGCTTAACCGATATGGAATTTTGCTGCTGATCCGATCCCTGATGTTTTTACATCTGCATCGGCCCGATTCCGATTCCGATACCGATGCAGCGCAGGGCGCGGCTAAAATAGAGATGAGTAATACAATAACAAAAATTTAATCCCGTCTGCTACGCCCGCAATGCAAAACAACATAGGGTCTAAGTGTGATTGTAACCGCCAAACATCTGTTGCTTGCATCGGTTCCACATCGGCTCACCATCAAAATATTTAATAATTCCGATGTTTTAGCCAAGAATCGGCAGTCACCGATCTCCAATGCGAATATCGGTTAAGCCCTAATAATGATAATAATTACAGTATTTATGAAGCACAACATGTCCATTTTTAAAGATGCTCAAGGCATTTACAAATCATTTCAATCAAATGCATAAAAGGAAAAAAAAATCAAAGTTAAAGAAATAAGTTAACCTACGAACAAGGAAAAGCATGGAATAAATGTGTGGCCATCCATCAGATATCGTACATATATTTTGAAAACAATCTTATTTGTCTTTTCTCAGAAAATTTGTCTGCCTCAATGACAACATTGATCACAAGAGTCCTGATGCTTACATGGTGAAAGCAGTACTTCAAGACTTCTATGAGTCTCTGTTCCCTATACCATCCCAGTTTGAATTACCACGGGAATACAGGAATAGGTTCCTCCATGTAGATGAACTACGAGAATGGTGAGCTAGTCTATGATGAGTTCTGGGATGTGCTTCATAAAGCTGTTCATAAAGTTACGAATGACTTTACGAATGAGTTGAATATGGCATGCCAAATGAATTCTTAATCATCATAAATCGCATAAGCTAGAGGTGAAATATGCAGACGTAGATTAACATTACCTTTGTTTACAAACCTTTTTATTGCGAAATATATTTTTACCAAAATTTAATTGAGATTATGGGAAATGCGGTCACTCTTTGTTAAATGGTCAGTATAAACTTTGGGCATCCCATTTGGCACTTCATATTCAAGTTGTTCATAAAGTCATGCGTAACTTTAGGAACAGCTTTATGAAACATCCCCTGGTCTTAAAAGTACAATTCAGAAGAAACACTTTCAAAGTAATTGGGAAAGTTAGATTAGTTGAGCTTTTAGACTGGCATCTTGTGTGAGATTTAGGGACTATCGAATTGATAAGAAATTTATCCACTTTCTCCCAAGGCATTTGCACTACACATAGAAGCAGGTATATGGGACCACACACAAAGCTGGCATGAATGTTCGGCCCAAACACTGCAGATACTTTTTGTCATATTTTAAATTGGAGGGCATTGGAAAGAGGAGTCCTTTTCGGCACTATGACGTTCTTCCTAACTGACAAGACAAGAAAAGAATGAGAAAGTTCACACATTATTTTTCACCTTTTCCAGAACTCAAACTTCTCTTAAATTTTGTCTCCTGCCCCTTTCTAAAATCCATCTTACTTTCGTCGAAGACCCGAATAGCAAAATGCATGCAAGAAAATATGCTTATTTTACATACGGGGATGGAACTACACGTAACTTTGATTAAAATGGACTGCAAAGCATAAGCAAGGTTGCTGTATTAATGTAGTAATAACATTCATGTAGGCTTTGTAATCTTGTCATAGAGTCATGGGCTGGAATGAATTTGTTTTGAAGGTTGTCCTTCGAAGGCTTTCCATACTCGGGTTTTCAAGCAAATACGTAGCTACCAACCGTTCCTATTTTGTTGGAATGATTCTGTAGTTTGTACTTAAAACTATATATAGTGTTGTGAACAGTAGATTCCTCTCATTTTTTTTTCTTCTTAAAATGCAAGTCTAAGAAAATATAAGATACAATATATTCCTAATTTTCCCTTTAGAGATTCCTATTTTATGCTGTGAAAGGATGGTAGGTATGCAATTACAGTGGAAACTTGTTATAAGGAGCTCTGATATAGCGAGATTCATGATTTAACGAGAATTTTCATGATCCCAAAGGCCTGAGGTTCTACTGAAGTTCTACTGTATAATGTTATGGCCGTTTGTCAATTTTCAAACGATGTATATCATCACTCTTTGTGTATTCTTATAGTTGTTTATGCCACTACTGCAGATGAATGGTCATATTGTCCTTATTGTTTTCTTTTTTCATTATGTTAATAGGAGAAAATATAGAGACTGGTTACGATTCTGGACTCATCTATCTTTAGGAGCTCTTATAACATTTAGTGCTGTTTCATTTTGTTCAAGCCATGTAAGTTTAATAGTCTGATACACTTTTCTTTTTTTTGGGGGGGGATGGAAATTTTCTGATGATGATGATAGCAGTTGTGAAGATGAATATCTCCCAGATAATCATAGTGTTAGACCAGTGGTTGTAGTGACAGGGGAGTCTATGATATGGTTGTGATGATTGGGATAATAATGACAATAACTGTGATGATGATGATGATGGTGATGGTGGTGATGGCGATGGTAGTGGTAATTGCGATGGTGATCGTGATGGTGATGGTGATGGTGATGATGATGGTGATGGTGATGGTGATGATGTTGGAGAGGGAAGTGGTAGTGGTGATGGTGATGGTGATGGTGATGGTGATGATGATGATGATGATGATGATGATCTTGATGATGATGGAAATAATGTTGAGAACATTGTGAATTTACAGCATCTAAATGTGACACCCTTTTTATATTCTTTTCCCTCCATACTCTGCAGCTGTTAGCATTAAAGAGGAGGTGTTTCGGCAGGCGTCGATGGAGGGGAAGCGGAGTAGCTGAAACGGTACAGCACGTATAACATTAGGCACACCATTTGTTAGTTAGGCTTCATCTTATATCATTTTCTGTTAATTTCATTTATGTCTGTCCTGTTTAATGGTTATATGCAGTTTTGGCAAGCCCTCAAAAGCACTGTAAGATTTCTTTGCTTTTTAGATGCTAGATAGCTAGATGCCATAGAACAGCAAGATTTCTAGCAAATCTATGCTGTGAATTTCTTTTCCTCCAGTAGGATATCAAACCCATGAAAGGCAACCACATCCTTCATATCCCTAAGCCAAGGACATACACCTTCTCCAACATCAGCATGTATCACACAGTGTTTACACACATGTAAAACCATTGAGGGTTTTGTGAACACGACAAGCATAGCGAAGTGCTTTGATAATTGTGCGGGGTGCAGTCAGGGTAGATGTGGCATAGCCTAGGGTAGAGTGTTGCCTATGACTTCCATTCCTTTCAGATATTTTCTTTAAAATCCTCATGAAATCATAAATGGAATGTCATAAGATCTTGCCCACGTACGTTTTGAAGCGAGGTGGACATTGGTAGATTATACATGTATTTACTATTTAGCCAGTTTCATGGCAACATTCATTTTGCTACCAAAACTGTACATGATCTTATATGTTTGAAAATGTTTGAAAATGCCATCACAAGTAATGAACTTGACATGCTTGTGTGCTGTCACTGATTTTGTCATTTATATTGGTAAGTGTGTATAGCTTTGAGGTTGTGATTTCATGTGCCTTTGAAATGACAGCAAGTGACTGTATTTTTTGCTAGAATGTATGGTGTCTTTGCTAATCCACATTCCTAGGGATAATTTGAATGATTTTCCTTCTCTTTCTTGTCTTTTTCTATTTTCCTTTTCCTAATGCTCTTACAGGTTGTATCTATGTAGATCTCTCCCTTTCTCCACCTCGTGTTGTGTGGCCACTTACTGCTCCGCTATGCTACCAGCACTTTTTGCCTCTCTGCCAATGTACTTTGTGTGGTCCCTTGTGTTTATTCACATGTCATTGTTTTCATCAATCATCAAAATTTGTTAATAACCTAAAGTGTTGGCAGAAACTTTTAACCATTTGGTTGCAAATGCATGCATGGCTTGATTACTGATTTCTTCAGGATCAGCTTTACAAGGAGAGTTCTATGTGTTCATTTATAATGCATATTTTCATCAGAAAAGTTTTCTTTTAAAAATATTTTGACAGCTACAATATTTTGTCTTAGACGAGGCATGGATGGCACCTCTTATTTTGTTCAGTATTAACAGCACATATTGTAGTCCCATATAGCCCTTCTCCTGTCATGTTTTGATTGTACATGTAATATTTGAGCGATGTATTCGTATTTATAACATGATCTCACACATGTGCCTAGAATCTAGTCAGCATTCAGTCAAATCACTTTCGAACAGGCTTAGAGTAAGAACATGCAATGTATGCAATCGTATAGACCAGATATACTTTTTTGTTTACTCAACAGAAATTGGGAGCAGATTTTATAGTTGCCTTAATGTATGTGCATAGTGCACATTTTGCCTCAAGACGTTCTTAGTTACATATAAAAGCCTGCTGATATTGGTTTTGGTATCATTAAACCCACATTTTATAACAGTTTATGGAATTCCAGAAAAGCGCGCATTATATTTTCACAGAATTGATTTGTGTTATTCCTCAGCTTATCTGCTATATTCAATGCTTTCCAAGTTGATTATCTTCATGCAAACAAGTAAAATTCTTTGTTTAAGTGAAAACAATGTAAACGGAAATGTGCTGCTGTGTTCAATATATACATAGTAAGTTTATGTTATATCATTGCCTTGAAAATTCACTATCCCTTATCAAAGATTTGCAAAAAGAAAAGTTTGAAAAGGGGGCAAACGAGTATTAGATGAGGTAAAATCAATTTTTTTTCCCTCCCTCTCTCTTTGCCTTGATTTGCCTTGCAAAGTTTGTATCAGTTCTAATGTATTGAAATTATGTATATTTTCTGACTTTGATATGAATCTATCATGGGCTTGATAATTTATTGAAATTACATACATTGTATATGTTAAATTATTTGGTGGCTGAATATTGCATCAGAATTATTTAGTGGTACATAAGTTCTTGCATTATTTTTTGTACTTTGTAAATGTTGTTGAAATCGTTTTGTTTCTTCCAGCTGGCCATTTATTCATGTTCATGAAATCAAGAAATATTGTATGCTGCCTTTCCAAAACTTGATATGATTGTCGATTTCTTTTGAATAGCAATCATGCTCTGTGTTAAAATGAAATACATGTGCGTTTGGACATCGAACATCCCTAAGTTGAACCAGTGAAGCAATGTACTGTATGTTTGTGTATTGTTAATGATAATTATGATGGATGTATTATTTACATTGCATCAAACACACGACCACGTACTACATTATTTTGTTGAATGGTTGAATGAGAGTTTAGTGACATCGGTTCTGTGCTCTGTTTCTGCTATGGTATTAGGATAGAGTTAGAGTCAGGGTTATGATTGGTTTTAAATGTAGGGTTACGTTTGTAGGTTATATGTAGGTAAAGTGTTAGACCAGGGGTGGAATTGAATTATGATTATATGATTTAATCTGCATTGCTAATTTAGAAGACTTAATGATTAGCAACAATCAAATCGCTCATATTCGTAAATAATGTCAAGTACTGCATTGGAAATAAGATAAAAATTCTCTGTGATTTGGTTTTTTTTTCTGTTTCTGTATGATGAGCTTTTTGTAGCCTTCTGGATTAAAAGATCTGCAAAAGTGTCACTGAAAAAAGAAACTTTATTGCTACAGTTCAATGCTGCGATTGATTGCTGAAGTTGTTGTCGCTAGAGCTTGTTCCATAGTTCTTAGCAAATGACAACTTGAATACCCGCTTTATGGCACTCTTACAAACTCTCTGTAGTTTTACAATGCTTGACATCAATTTATAAAGAAAGAGTTTTTTTTTTCTTTTACAATGCAGTAATTAATTATATTTATATAGTGCTATTAGAAACAGTGCTGTACTTTAATTTCCAAAGAAAGATAAAGAAAAAATTATGATGTGTGAAAATGTTGATTTACTGTTGGAAATTATTTATGTTTTGTGAGAACTGATGAATACAATTTCTTCTCAATATCAAATGTATTCTTGGACTGACATTTGTATTCCATGTTCATCCAAATGAGGTCACGGCAACCGAAAAATTGCAACAGATATTAATCACATATTATCACCTTTTTGTATTTTCTAGCTTAACAAGTAAGGATGCTGTAAAAGCATTGAAGTTGGACATTTTTTCTGCTTTATGAACTTTATGGATATTTAAAACCTTTTGATTGGAAATTGGCGATATAGACTTTAAAGAGTTACATGTACTTGCAATTTCAAAACATAATATTTTGCATGTAATGGTCTTGAGAGGCATCTAAGATCTTACATACATGTACTCTCGTAACCCATGAATAACAATTCTTCCTTTAAGTCTCAGTAATTTGATTATTTTCTTCCTAAAATTAGCAACATGCATTAAAGCAGTATGTGAAAGGTTACACTGAATGTGGATATTAACATGAAGCTGAAATATTGAGCTTTATGTGAATGGATCCATATATGAATGTAATGATGCATGAATGTTGTTGTGCGCTGACATGGTGTGTCTTTGCACTCACTGTGAGTTTGTGTTAATTGTTTTTTATTTGAATTCATATTAGAGGTTGTAGTTTTTGTATTTAATCTTTTTGCTGTTTTAATTTTTAATTGCAATATTTGTAAGTGCGATCAAGTACTTGTATGCAATGACGTGGGTGTATCAGTTATGTATGGTGCAATGAAAAAATTATAGTACTGCATCTGTGTGAAGCGGATAATCTTCAAAAGGTGGTAGAGAGAGTAATGTGATGCCTGCTGAATAGATTCTTTAGGGAAAAGTAATGACAATTGTTCTTTGAATATTTTCTTTAAATTTTGATATCCTTTGTGCAGTCATTGATGCTAATAACTGATATTGCTCAAGTTTTCTAGCCGTTTTTACATTCCCTGGTACTCTTCTAAAGGAGAAAACTAAGTATAACGATTGATGTCATTGTACGATTGTGGTGAAAGTCAATAGTAGTTATGGTTAATAGATGGACTAGTCCGAGCTATTTTGTCCCATGCTGGCAGTAAAAAGGATTGACAAATCAAATCCTGAAATAGAGTTAGCACAAAACCTGACATCATCACAAATATAGTTCTTTGCAGCTTTTGGCAAAAACCAGTTCTGCACGAACTGATATTGATGTGTACCATGCATCTTAACATCATGACTGATACAGCTTACTGCATCAGTCATGTATGTGAACATTAAAAATACTGTACATGTGGGGGACTGCTGTTGAAGTCTTTCACTGGGTACATGTATGTGTGAATGAGCCTTTAAAGATGTTCAGTCGTGGGCTTTAATGGGGAGTAGATCATAATTTGCTGACACCAGACACTTGTGAAAAGCACTGGAAATACCTGTAATAGAGCTTCATTTCTGGAGCACAGCAAAACAAGCTGTCCCACCATAAACATTCTTCAGCCTGCTTCGGGCATTCTCGGGCAGGGAAAGTGAGATAATGACTTTGCCATATGGGGCAAAGGATGGAATATACACAGCATTACATAAGGTCTGTTGGTCATAAAACTCACAGCGATGGACAACACCTGTTACTGGGTAAGCACCCATGGTGTCAAATTCCCCATGAAAGCCCACGACTGAGCATCTTTAAGTTTAAAGATTATGAAATATGAAGTTGCAGAATGTAGTACTGCATCTGCATTTATTATATAACCCTCAAAACTGTTTGGAGAATAGTTTAATGTCACATTCATTAATAACAGTCATGAAGTCCTCCTACTGGCAACTCTTCAGATCTGAACAAGTCACTCATACCTACAGTGTATGTAGTAGGATTTCTCGAGCTTTCTCCTGCAGTCTGAGTCTGATTTGGCAAAATGAAATGTATTCTGCACCACTAAGAGGCTATGCTGGTACTTCTCTTAAAACTCTATCTTTTCATTCGCCATGTTTTCGTCTACGCCTTGCTGTCTAAAAGAACTGCCATTATTCCGTAAGCTCAAGGTAGAGATTAATGCACAGGGTAATGGAAGTTGTACAGAATGGATACCTCCTCATCCTGTAATAAGTCATTTGTTTCTTACATGTACAGTCATACAAGACACTGCAGTAGCTCTACTTCATCATGTAAACTAAAAGATTATAGCAAGCACTGAAAGCACATTTTATTGTATTTCCTCATTGTCAGTATAGTCACATCCAGGGTTCTCACTAGAAAAAAATCCACACACGGTTCCCACTCTGCCCAAAGCGTGGAAGTTTCGGAAGTTTTACGGAATAACACCTAAAGATAGGTGTGGCAGCAGTATATGCTATAGTAAAAGGATGAAAAATACTTCTTGATAAGCAGCAGTTGCCTACTAATGGCATAAATGTAAAAATACATTGCCAAAAAGCAAAACAATCTGTGACATTTATCATTATTGTTAGGAATATATACTCCAATATCTTTTTACCCTTGTTGCCACGCATGGTGCAGCAATTTCACACAGGGTTCTTCCTTTGTCTGAAATCCTTTACGCATGGTATTGGAACCATGGGTGTTATGTACTGGCGAGAACCATGGTCACATCAATATCTTCAGATGAACCATAGATTTTTTAATTTTTTCTTTGAGTTACCAAGTTACCTTTGTTTGATTTATGTGTTATATTCTCTTTGATCCATTCAAGACAGTTGCCCTGATTCTTCATTTGGCTTCTAACTTTGCTTCAGAGACCTAAAAAATTTACAGATGCATGAACAGAAAGTGCAAAATACATTATGTCCTTTTAGCGTTGTGTTACTATATGGTGTTTGATAATCATAAAACATTAGATATTAAGTATTTAAAAAAAAAAAAAAAAAAAAGGGCATTGAACTCATTACATTGGCAGAGGTAGTAGGATTCAAGTGAAAATGTGATTACTATAAAGTGTACTTGAGAATCAGTATGTTCTTCAAGAGAAGTGTATAATGTGTGTGTTTATGTATGAATTCAAGTACTGCGTGTACTGTGACTAAATTTTCTGTGGATTATTTAGTAGTATAATTTACATATTACATGTATGTATACTTTTGGATCAGGGCCGTACACAGAAATTTTTTCTGGGGGGGGGGGGGGGGGGGGCAAGACGCGTAAAAATTTTTGAAGAAACTCAAAAGCGAGGGAGCGAAGCGACCAAGCTGGTCACGAGGGCACTTTTGCATTTTTAAAAGTGAAATCGAAGGATTTAGTGCACACTTTTCGTGGATTTTGTGAAAATTTTCAAAATATATGTAAGTTTTCAAAAAAAATTTTTGGGGGGGGCAACTGCCCCCCACCCCCGCTGCGTACGGCCATGATTTGGATCATCCTTGGAGATAGGGTGGTGTGCATGCATTTTGTGTTGAAATTCGAGTTCATTCAACTTCCAATTTTTCATGTTAGTCAGATTTCTTACACTAATGGTATTTATGATATGAATTGCTGTAGAAACAGATGATTTTGCAGAAGAAAAACAGATTTATTCATTCCTCTTGTTTTTATTGAAGCTACTGTATGTGTAGCAGTAATCTTGAGTTGTAGAAATGAAAATACTTTTTATTGAAAGAAGTCAAAAGCTATTATCTCACAAGGTATATTGATGGTTGTGTCAGCAGGGCCCTATTTTATAAAACTTGTTATCAATAACAAGTAGCAATAACTGTTATAAGCTACTGAAATTCTTGCACCTGATTGGCTTAGAGCAGATTTGTCATAGAAATGTGGCAGTTGTTACTGATGACAAGTTTTTTTGAAACGGGACCCAGATGTTGACAAGCCAATGAAAGTTGCCTGTATGAGTGTGTTTCTTTTACCAAAGAGTACAACTCCTTGGTTTTATATTTTTACCTGTATAAGCCAATCTTTATATTTTAAAGAAACATTTTTCTTGTTTTCCTTTCCAATTTGGTTGTCATTGTAGATTGTTAAGGTAAACTAACACGTATACATATAATTTTTTTTGCCTATAACAAACTGAATGGTCCCTGTATTAAAGCCTAGGAGAAACTCAGAATTACAGATTCGGCAGTCATGGAGTTAAATAATGAAAAAAAAAAAAAAAAGATAGTCATTGCCTTTGTATGATTAATTCATGAAATGAATTTGAATATTATGTTCAAAGATGGATAATTTGTGTTTTGTCAATGCCATTCTAGAGAAATGGGCTTAAGATGTAACTAATTTTATTATGAAAGCCATTTGCTATTCATTCCTTTGTATGTTTTTATATTTTGCAATGTACATGTATGTACATTAATCATGGAGTCTGGAAGGTTGTGGGTTTGAAATATTCCTTTATTTTCTCAAATGCCAGTATTTAACCTCCTCACAGACAACATGATTCTGTACTTTTATTATAAGTGAATTTTCAAGATTCAAATTCTTAACAATTATTGTTTCATTGTTCAATTAGTCTGCAGATTATCGCTCAATGAATAAACTTCACTATGCCTATATTTATTTCTATTTGAAATAGATGAAACTAGTTATTGATAATCCTTTGATCTCTTCTTATTGTTGTTTATTTACATTTTAAAAGTAATATTTCATTATTATACTTAAGTAGAAAATATGATGTATACATGTTATCTTTAATGATTTTCTAATATTTTTTTTCTGTTCACTTTGAGAATGTTGTTTCTTCAAATTATATGGTTGTATCATTTTGATGACTACTATTTCTGTGCTTTCACTGTACAAAACATTGACAAAGTTGTACATATTCTTTTCCTTATGTAATAAAATATTCTATGAATAGAAAGATAAACGATAATGCAGTCACATTTTGTGCATTACATTATGTGTACCTTTATTTCTCTGTTTCTTTCTGTTTCTCTGTTTCTCTCTGTCTCTGCCCATCTCTCTTTCTGCAACATTCTTCCTCCTCTCTCTCTCTCTTTCTGCCACCTTCTTCCTCTCTCTTTCTGCCACATTCTCCCTCCTCTCTCTTTCTGCCACCTTCTCCCTCCTCTCTCTCTCTGCCACCTTTTTCCTCCTCTCTTTCTGCCACCTTCCTCCTCTCTCTCTTTCTACCACCTTCTTCCTCCTCTCTCTCTCTCTCTCTCTCTCTCTTTCTGCCACCTTTTTCCTCCTCTCTCTTTCTACCACCTTTTTCCTCCTCCTTGCTCTTTTTGCCACCTTTTTCCTCCTCCCCTTCTCTCTTTCTCCAATATTCTCTTCCACTCCAAAGTGAATATCTTGCAACAAAACAATATCATGACCACCATTTTAGGAAAGAATATCAATAATCTTCTTTAATAATTTTATTTTCTTTCTTCTTATCAACTCAACATTATCCAAGTATTTACATAGGATTTGAAATTTTCTCCAAATCAAGGCAAAATAGATTAGTTTTGTACAGCTATTTACAAATAATGTCTGTAATGCAGAATAAATCAGCTGACATGATAATTACAACATACTTGTACGAGACCAGATTCTTGCCAATCCAAAACACACTCGGCACCTATTACCATGTGTGGGTGACTTCAAGAAACATAAAAACATAAAAACTAAGTTAATTTTTTCCTGTACAGAAAACAATGATTAAATTCAATTCGTTTGAATTTTTAAAATAAATTTGTTGCTGCTATAAATCAGTACATAAAACCATGGCACTGGGATAACACTGGGGCTGTGCTTAACTTTGATGAATGAATTCGTATGAACTAGCAAAATTGCTTGAAGAGAAACAAGTGGAAAGAAATTCAAGGCCATAGCCATATATAGCTCGCCCTGTTCGTGTGCAATCATTCTTGAAGGTTAATTGTAACATTTGATCTCATGTGATCTTTGACCTACATACATGACCTTTGACCCCAACTAACAATGAGGTCCCTGAAAGGCATCTACCATCCAAGTTGGGTTACAAACAGGCTAGTGGTTCAAGAGTTACTAATCCCAGTAGAAACTTGCAGGTAAATTTAACATTTGACCTCATTTGACCTTTGACCTACATACATGACCTGACCCCCAAATAACAATGAGGTCCCTATAGAGCATCTACCATTCAAGTTTGGTTACAAACGGGCAAATGGTTGCAAAGTTATTCAAGTTTGATAAGCATTATAGGGACGGACGATGGACGGACGGACAGATGGACGGCGCTACTAAAGATCCCCTAGTCTCGCTCCACCTCAGTGGGGCTCAACGAAAAATGAGGAGTTGTCAGATTTACAAGCAGGTCATATGTGTTTTACAGAATCCAGATACCAGAATGATGTCTTGTGCATGTCGTGTATCTCCCCTCCTCTGTTTATTATTGTGTATAATTGTTGTGTATAATTGCATAATATTGACTACTAGTTCTGATTCTGTGTTTTCTTGACAGCTGGGTTGCAGACTTGCAGTAGTTCTATCTTCTTGCCTTTTATCTCCCTACCTGCGCCTTTAATCAATGTAATGCTGTTTTCTTTGCTCCTTCTAAGAGCTCAATCTGCTCTTGAAATGCAAGGATACGCCTGTGATTGCGAGACTATTCACAGCGGGCAGCTTTTTGCACATCACCCACTTCTCAGAACGTTTTTCTTTTTTTCATAGCCTCGAAATTCTTTTGTCAAAAATATACGAAAAGGTTTCAAGGTAATAGATCAAGTAAAACAACATTCACAAGCACATAGGTATAGGCAGCGTTCACCACGCTGTGTTGTCGACTACTCTCACATCACAGGAGCATTTTGTGGGTTTAAGGGTAGTTTAAGGGCAGTGGTAGAGAGCTAGAAAGAGCTAGGAAAAGAGCAAGTAGGCCACTGTATTAAAAAGAAAAACACTTACTCTGCTTATAATCATGTATAAAGGATGACTAGTTCTGATTCTGTGTTTTCTTCAGAGCTGGGTTGCAGCTGTTCTGTCTTTTTGCTTTCCTCCCTCCCTTGTTTTGCTTATTATCAAGTACGGAAGCAGATAAGTTCTGCTTCTGTGCTTTCATAGAAAAGGAGCTGGGTCTTGGCTGCTCCATTCTCTTGCTCCCCCCCCCCTGTCTGTTAGTTATCATGTATGTAGGTTGACTAGTTCTGATTCTGTGTTTTCTTCAGAGAGCTGGGTAGCTGCTGTGCCATCCTCTTGCTTCCCTCCCTCTTCATCATCTTCCTCTCCCAGTGCTCCATTGACTGCCATAACTTCTTGAAGTTGCTGCGCAAAATAGAATTAAAAACCAAACTAAGTTTAATAAATTAAAAGATGTGTTTCTCAGCCAAACTACAATGCCACAACAATGAGCAATAACACATATTGAAGGGGAACTCAATCTCTCTTGAAATCACGTTTGTTTAGATAAAGCAGAAAGAAAAAAAAAAAAAAAAAAAAATATATATATATATATATATATAGCAGAATGGTGAAAAGATGATAAAAGGGAAATGTATGAATGGTAAATTTAAACATGTTGAAACTAAGTGAATTCCTGGTTTTTACAGAACATATATATATATATACATGTATGTACATATAAATCTTTTCTTGGCTGTTAAAAACCCGCCTGTCTTTCACGAAGCGAGCATGTAAAGATCCTTGTATACCTGATAGTATATCATTATGTTCTTTGGATGAAAGTAAAGTCTTTACAAGAAATATACAGACCTTTCACAGTGTATGTGACGAGTGTTAAAAAAAATCTGGTGACAGAGAAAAGTCTAAAAATCCAATATCTCCAATGAAATCTGATAAGTTGCAACTGAATCTACTTGCAGAATCTTACCATATCTGAGAGATTGGCTAGGGACCCGTCAGAGACAACTTGGAGCATGGTGTGATTCCCAACGGCAGCTTTCATGGCAGCAAGGGCATCGTCACGGTTAAGAGCAGAGACCATAGTCACATGACGTGTCTGTCCGTTAGCATCACGCAGGATGATGGTCTTGGGCTGGTTCTGGGAAAAAAGGAAAGTTTAACTTAATCATCCTCCATGTCGTCATCACCCTCGTCATCACCATCACCCTCATCCTCACCGTCATTTAACATCATTATCTTCCTCTTCGCAATCATTGTTAGAATTATCATTATCATCAATGTTATACAGTCATCATCTCCACTGTCACCACCATCTTCACAATTATCAACACCACCAAAATCACCATCATGACACCATTAATATCAACATCATCACCCAACTTCCAGCATTATCATCATCATTATCTTAGTCCTCATCCCAACTGCCAGCCTCATCATCACCATTACCACCATCACCAACATCATCATCACCCATCGTCATTATCATCATCAGTCCCATCATCGTCAATATCATCATTATCTTCACCATCACCATCATTATCATCATCATCATCATCATCATCATCACTATCATCATCACTATCATCATCACCATCATCATCACTGTATACAGGTCCCCTTGGAAGATCATTACTCATTTTTGAAAGGGCTACCCTGTTTACAGAAGACCATAAATAAAAAAATAAATCACCATCATACATCATCATTCACCATCGTCAAAACCATCATCACTCTCATTCTTACCAGTCCTGTAGAACTGAGGGAATCTGAAAGCATCTGAGTACTGCTTTCACTGGACGTATCTGCAGGCTGCGAGTTGAAATTCATTGCGCCTATGTGATATTCTGCCTTGGTTTTCTTAGCCGGTGGGGCTCCGAGAATTGAGACGATATCCGGCCTGTCTCCTGCACGTAAGAAATAATGCAGTGAATGCAAATGTGAGCAGAGAGATTTTTAACCTGTTGAGCATGATATGATTTCAGTACATCACACATTATCAATAGCCCCTAGCCTGAGTTATCTTGGGCATAAGGTTCAACAAGTTAAGGTGTATCAGTCACCTGAAAAAGTAATTTGTGTACAGCTACAATTACTGTAGTATGATGAAATAACCCCCTAAAAAATTTTAACCGGTGTCCTAGGACTTAATGGTTAATGAGTTTGACGACAATAAAGGATATCACATGACCTCACAATTAGGACGTTTACAGAATCGAATAGCTGTTCGATTCTGTTATAATATTATAATAGTATGCTGTTCTGGTACAGCACTTACGACATTATGCCATAGTGTCTATGTGCTCTTCCACAGGACTTTGGATATTATTACATGGCTTAAGCTCCAACAACAGTAGCACTAACTGCATTCAAGGAATAAAACTACCAGGTACCCACTTACTGCACCCCGGTGAAGTGTGGCAAATGCAGATAAATGTCTTGCCTACAACGTTAGTGCTGCGTCAGGGATTTGAACCCCTTAACTTGTGGTTAACAGTCTGGAGACTTATCCACTGGACCACATCAACTCTCAAGTGTAGCTGTGTGGAAATTCCTGTGGGGATTAGTTGTTCTGTGTCAGAGATCTTGTTGTATGGGGCCTTACCCACCTCTCACTAATCCAATTCCCTCATTGCACCCCCATCCCAATTTCAAAACAAGTCTTTAAAAAGGGCTAGTATCATACATGTAGGTGTCATCAACTACAGCACTGAAAATGTTAAAACTCAAGTTTACTGACTCTACCTTGTGCAATGGCTATCTCCAGTCCCTCTATTAAAGGATCCTCTCCGTGTGTTTGTCTCTTATGCGTGGCTAGCGTTGAGATCTGTCGGTAGTTCTTGCCACAAGATGAACACATATAAGGCTTGGAGTGTGTGTGGACTACATGGTGCTTGTACAGGCTAGAGTACTCGGTGAAGCGCTTGCCACAGCCTGCCACCGTGCACACATATGGCTTTTCTCCTGAAAGAATACCAACAAACACATTTTTGTCCTTAAACCCTCTACCAAGAAACAGCTTTAGCGTTCAGCCCGAACATTTGTGTGTAGTCCCGTACACCCATTCTGTATACAATGCTTTTGTTTTTCAGCAGGAGTGAGTTGATTTCTTAACATTGTAAGGATTTCAAAACCACTGGGTATACACTAATTTCTATTTAGTACTCTATTGGCCTCTCCTAATTGCTTTGAAACACTTTCTTTCCCACTGAAATTGCATGACCAGAACTCAAGTTTATCTTTAACAAGCTTATGAAGACATTTCCCCATCCATTTCAGGGCCCTGTTTCATAAAACTTCTTATCAATAGCAAGTTCCAATAACTGTTACAAGCTACAGAAATCCTTGCATCTGATTGGCTGAGAGCAAATTTGTCATAAAAATGTGGCAGTTGTTACTGATAACAAGTTTTATGAAACGGGGCCCTGATCTCTATTTAGAATTTATGCATGACACACCTGGTAACTACGTAGACTAATGGCTGTACTCCAGAAATTATAGGATTCTAAGATTTTTTTTCCAAAAAAACCCTTGATGATGTATATCTTTTACTAGCTGAAAGCAGATGTATGGCTTTTATCACAAAACAAAATAATTATCTCTTGCAATATCTTTCCACAGGAGAAATATTTGTTACGGTAGGTACCAATATCACACCAAATTAGAAATCAAAAACATTTTTACTGATTGGTCCCTTTCATAGTTACCTGTATGTATTCTCATATGATTCTTGTAGTTGGTAGCGCTGGCAAAAGCTCGTCCACATCCCTCATTAGGACAGATGTAAGGCCTCTCACCAGTATGGGTACGGATATGAACCTTACGGATGTTAGACGTTGTGAATGCCTTCTCACAGCCTTCAAAAGGACATTTGAAGGGCCGTTCTCCTAAAAAAAAAAAGAGTGAAAAGTTATAAAAAGAATAAATTTCAAGGGAAAGTACCAGCAGAAAACTATAAAACTTGTAAATCTGTTGTTAATTGCAAGTACTGTTCTATACTCTAATATGTTTAAATTCCTTTTAAAAAGATTATTCAGATTTTTGGGCATGTAGACATTCATGTTCTGAATCAAGAACTAATAATTTAAGTTTGTATTCTACTATATCTGTTAACCAAAATTCTTGGTCTACAGTCATGTTTAAAAAAAAAGGACATAGAAAATTTAAACCTTTGTATAACTTTCTTTGTTAAAACTCAACTTCAGACCTAGAGAAGGGTTTAAACTTAAAATTTATTAAAATAGTATGGCCTTAAGATTTTACGGCCTCCATAAGGCTTAAAGTGAAATTACAAAAGGAGAGCAGCTTAAAAAAACAAACCAAGCAGTATTACTAAAAATGTCAAGAATGTCAATCAAAATATAATTGACATTATAAGCACTACAATGAACAAACTTCATACCAGTACATATTTAGACTGCTGAGTCATTAACTCACAAACCTGTGGATCATTTTCTTTTCTTCTAGGTCCAATGAAAGGAAGTCTCATATACCTGTGTGTGTTCTTGTGTGCTTCTGTAAATCTCCTGACGTTTTGAACGCTTTATGACAGCCCTCCTGAACACACTGATAGGGTTTCTCTCCAGTGTGAACACGGGTGTGACTCTTCAGGCCGTAGCCGGTAGCAAAGGCCTTCTCACAGCCGGGGTGTTCACATCGGTAGGGTTTGACACCACTGTGAGAACGTTCGTGAACCTGATAAAAGTGCGAGAAAAGGAAGGAAAATGAAATAGAGGGACATTAATGGAATGAAAATTAGAGTAACGACGAGGATACAAATAAGATAGTTAAAAGATAAATTGATATTTATGACTGCTTTGTGAAAAAGTAAACCAAGAAACTCTTACAAGCATGACTGTTTCTATAATGCTCTTTCCATAATTTTGCATGGGTCTAGATCTGTGAAAGCTTTATCCCTCCAGCTCCAAACAATAAAATAACTGCAGTACCATTGTAAATTTGGCCATTTGTAAAGGCCATCTCTGCCATTTCACAGAAGTTTGAGGTTGTGAATTTGAAGATTAAAAGTTGGCCTGTATCAATGATAAGGCTATAATTAGAAAATTAGACCACATTACATTTTTGACCTCGTTTATCAGGACACCTTGCGATATGGATTGGCAGTAATCTGGAAAAAAGATATGGCCAGATAGGAGAGATATGCTTTAAATACAGAGTTCTGCAAGGTCTAAGCCTGTGATAGCTTTTCATGTACAGTATGGCAAGTATGTTATGTGCAAGTAATGGACGCAAGCACTTATGACAGTTACTGTGTAGTGCACATGAAACAATAAACACTGGGTTTGAGTGAGTTTTCAGCTAGTTTTGCATGGTATAATCAACTGTACTTAAGCGAAAGAACAGTGTGCATATTAAACATTTTGTACACTGTATGTTTGGGTCGTATGAGGAGGCTGTAAATGAGGTTGGACTATATCACTGTAATAATAGACCCGTTTTCTAACTTCATGCATGGTTGTTAAATAAAAGTTTCCCTTGACAACTAAAAACCTTGCCATAGGCTTGTCCGACAGCAACAACTATACAAACAAACTGGATTCCATCTATTCAGATGCCATTATGCATAGCATGTGAACTGAATAGTTGGTTACCAAGGATTCTGGATCGAAACATGCACACATTTCAATATATTAGTAACTAGATGAATCCTCGACCGCGCATGGTCGAAATTTATGCCTCCGCCATTGCCAGATTGGAAGTATATGGCACATTCATGTTGATTTTTTTATTTTCATGTATACAATGAAATCTTTGACCTTGACCTTTGACCTTGTGACCCCCAAATCTAATCAGACCATTGTCTCTCCAATATGCATACAAGAGCCAAGTTTGAATTTGATCCGTCAAATGGTTGTTGAGTTATCGCGAGAACGATCCATTTCTATGTACATAATGACCTCTATGACATTTGACCTTTGACCTTGAGACCCCAAAATCTAATCAGATCATCATCCCTCCCATATGCATACATGAGCCAAGTTTGAAGTTGATCCGTCAAACGGTTCTTAAGTTATCGCCAGAACGAAAACGGGACGGACAGACAACCCGAAAACATAATGCCTCCGGCACCCACCTTCAGTGGACGGAGGCATAAAAAGGCTTATTCATTATATTACCTTTAGGTGATGTGAAGCAGTATACATTCTGCCACAGCCTTCATGTGGACATTGAAAGGTTTTACTAGACATCACTTCAACTTTGGTTTGCATCGTAGTCCCAACGGAACCCACGGTTACTCGCATAGGCTGAAAAAAAAAGCAAGACAACAATTAAAGGCTAAGTGACACTGATTCCTAATTTCTTGTCCGAGTATTTTTAAAGTGAGAATATTTGATATTTTTTTGTATATACAAATGCTTTTTCGATCAATTTCAACTCAAATTTTCCTCTTTTTTCAAATTTCATTTATATAAGCACTTAGGCTTGAGAGGCTAAAAACAGCATAACTACGTGCAAAAATGCATTATTCATATTTTTGTCACCTCACTGTCAAGATGTACTCAGATTAGTATTAATTTCATTTTAGAACAAATACAAAAAATAACATGGGCACAAAATAGGAGGGAGGATGGGATTAGAAACTAGGATTGATTTCTATATGGCCTAAAACAAAAGATAACGCAATGAAAAATCCTCTACTCAAGTTTCCATACTGTATCTGAGCTTCACAATTATCAAAATGATGTTTAGATAATACTGGATAGCCTTGAGTGGCAACATGAAAATATTTTTCCACAAGCGAGTACCAATTTTTTCACGTATTTTATGAAAAATGGTCATCCAATATAATTATCATTATGTAGGTCTACATGTAGATCTACAGTCTGGTAACTCCAACATATTTACAGGTAAAGTTGAACTTGCAATTTCATTGTGACGTCACACTAGCTGCAGCTAGCGCGTATCGTATGCATATCCTATCCAGGTCATATAGGCGTGGCTTACGGTTGCAATTTAATTGTGACGTCATGCTAGCTGCATGCGCACAATCATTTATTGACCAATGATAATTTCATGGGTGGGGCAAAATATTCATATCACTGTTCGTAAAACCATCCAATATTTTTGCTTTCTGAGATGATGGCGATGGACCTCCAAAAATATTGTTGCCTCTAAAACCCTACAACTAAATAATAATATAAATTATTTCACACTTGCGGTTTGTTCATTTTCTGTCACATTCTTACTTTCTTAACTTTCAATCAATTCATAAATAAATATAAATAAAACAATACATATATCAAACAATATAAAAAATAAAATCCATTACCATTACCAACTATTATTTTGCAAAATCAGTGAATGACTACCATTTGTACAAATGTTTCAAATAATGCATTGATTTCATGTCATTATTCTTCTCTCATATAAATCATGTATTGTTGCTTTAATTAATCACAACGAGGTGTGCTTCATTCTCCTTATCACATACAGCTCTCCAAATCCAAACGCTGGGAGTGCTAAAATTTTGAAGCATGTTAATCAGTTAATTTGTTGGGAAGGGTACGTCCATGTAGGCACAGCTCTGATAATGACTGCCATTGACAGTGTTTGGGTGGATGGGTGCATCCTAGCAAAAGTCATCTTTTTTTCTCTAAGCATCGCAAGTAAGTGTGTTTTTCATAGATTTAAAATCGGATTCTTCTGATGAAGAATCATTAATCAAAAATTGTCCAAAATTTGGCATCAGATAAGCAAATAATTGCACAGGAAGACAAGCAAGGCAATGCATGCACTTAGAATGGAACCTATGACCAAACACCTATGCCCCTGATATCAGTATCCACAGCTAATATTGGTAACCCGTTGACCACAATTTGATTTCAGTATAACACACATTTTCCATACACCCTAGTCTGAGTTATCTCAAACTTCATGTTCAAAATTTAACTGAAATTAAAATAATCCTTACCGAAGTGAAATCATGTTCCCCAGTAGTTAGCTGCAGGGCACCTCCTTGTTCACTAGAGTTCTACGAGGAAAGAAAAGAAATTGCAATCAATCAGCTAAAAAACACCACTAGTTGTCTCTTATTTTGATGTATATTCATGGTTGCATTGGTGTCATATTCACAAATGTAGGTATTGTACCAGGAATTGTTAAAGGCATTGGCTAACTTTGTGAGTAGCTGATTTAAAAAATTCTCAAACTAAGATGAATCATGTGTATGAGTACTTGTATTTGTACTCAAAAACCCTGAAACCAACCATAATTTTGAATGAAAAAGTGTAAGTAAGACGCAAACGGCAATTTTATTATCCTTCGTCTCACGAGACAATCAGTAAGCTTGAATTTGCTTGAATTTGAAAATGCCGTTATGTGCCTCCCGCCGCGTGATACGCCAATACACACAGTACGGTAAGGTGAGTCATACGCGCATGTGCACTCCTTATGTCTATTCTGTGCAACCGACCCTCGTATATTTTTCAAACATTGGTTCACATTTTTGATACTTAAAAATACTTCCTGTGGATATTATACTTTGAAACTTTTAGACTGGTATTTTTACACTATAACCCTTATGTTTATCCCATTTTCAAGTAACAAAACAAGATTTTTTAAAATCATAACAATGTTAACCAATGCCTTTAATTTAATTAGTTTTCTCCTTTACCATTCTACCACAAAAACTAAAACAAAGCTAGTGTGCTTTAGTGATAACTAAAGAAGAATTACCAGCATTAATACTGCTCTAAGGAAAGCAGATTTTAAAGGAAATATCCAAAAAACAATTGTTATTATTTTCCCCTCAAAATTAATTCACCAGGCAAACAGTTAACAATGTTTCAGGAGATGTGGTTTCACTTCTGTAAACTAAACTCCTGCAACTACATTATTTTTTCCCTGAAATCTTGAAGTTATCACAAAAATAATGTGTTTGGGCGCAGAGAGGCACATCTTGTAACCTGGAGGTTAGTTTGAAGATTCGTATTGCCAGGTCCAGTTGTGTTTTTGTTTGGGTCAGAAATGAATCTATTTTTCAACCTTTTTCCGCTCCCTGGCAATTGAAGATGAGAGCAGTCTAAACTAACCTGTTACTAATACTTTCTGGCTAACTCCTGCTGGGGTGTTTGCCATTTTGGCCAATTTATTTGGTATTTTTCATGGAGGGAGAAACATGATTCCTCATATAAATATTAGTATGTGAAGAAGTTTAAAAGCCAATACAATGAAAGGCAGCTGAAGATACACCTGAAATGAAAGAGGAGAATGTAAAGGACTGTACCTGAGCAGCATATTGATCTAACACATTGAGAGAATGTGCATCCATTGGATCCTCTGTTGAAAAGGCACCTGAAAAATTCACATTAACAAAAAGGTTCAATTATGATGCATCAATTTTAATTCAACCAAATCAAATCATATGGCTTACTTTCATATTTTACTCCTTTCAAATACAATTGTATGTTTTTTCTTAAATGTGTTTCAAAATATTTTCATGTTACTTAATTTTCACAAATCATATTATCTAGATATTTTTCATTTGTCTTTTTTGTCATAATGATCTTCATATTGCTTTGTACTTCTTGTTTTTATTCATTTCCTTATATTTCCCATCATATTTCCCCCAAATTTTCTTTATTGTTATCTTACCTCACTGATACTAACATTTTAGAGGATGTGATGCAATACATGTACTCATCCAATGTGTTTGTCATATCATATTCCTTGGTCATATCATGTTACTGATCTAATACATTCACCTTATAAAAATTAGTTAAGTTTTATTACATTAAAGGAGAATGGGACCCAGCCATCAGTTTGCTTTTAGCTAATAGAGATGAACAAGAAAGATAAACAGTGAAAGTTTGAGCAAAATCAGACAATCTGTTCAAGAGTTATGAATTTTGAAAGTTTAAGTAAATCCCTATTATAGGGATCCTTGAGTTGGCAACTTTGCCAGCATCCTGTGATGTCATCGTGGACAACTCTCCATTCATTTTGTGTATGATTTTTTTTCAAAAAATTGATTCATATGAAATTTTGAGTCAGGAATCAACATAATTCTTCCCAAAGTGCTTGCAGAGTTGATGTAGCCATGTCATACTCGAAACAGTAAATCAAAAGAATTTCTATTTTTCTTGAAAATGAAGAAAATGTTAAATTATGTGCACAAAGTGAATGGAGAGTTGTCCACAATGACATCACAGATGCTGGCAAAGGTGCCAACTCAAGGATCCCTATAATAGGGATTTGTTAAAACTTTCAAAATTCATAGCTCTTGAATAGATTTTCTGATTTTGCTCCAACTTTCACTGTTTATCTTTCTTGTTCGATCTCTATTAGCTAAAAGCACACTGATGCCCCGGTCCCATTCTCCTTTAAATGCTTATTTTCAAGGTAACATGGAGTTATTTGCTATCAATGGAAAGGAGAAGCTTACTATGTGATTGATCAAAGTCCGGGACATGGGTCTGTATTAGAGCTGTGGTACCATCTTCAAGCTGTACTGCCTGCATGCCCTCTCCATCAACTACAAAGAGAAGATGACACAAGTAGCAGATCAAAGAAAAAGATCAAGTCTGACTTGGAAAACATGGCTGAAAGTTCAAATTTAAATATGGTAATCGTAGTGATAGTGATGATAATGGTGGTGGTGGTGGTGGTGGTGATGATGATGATGATGATGATGATGATGATGATGATGATGATAATGATGATACAGTGAAACCTCTGTATAAAAAAAAAACCTCTCAAGGGAGAGAAGAAAGGTGGTCTCAATAGGCATATGGTCTTTATGGACAGGTTTCCTTTAATTAAATCATGTTTCTCTATGAGTCAAGATGAAAATTGAAACAGATAGGCTTGTGCTAAAGAAATTATGCAGTTTTAAGTCTCTAGAGTACTAACATCCAAATGTAATGAAAGGAACAAGCAAAAACCTTTAGCATTTGTCCTGATGATATAAGCTGTGGATCCATCTTCAAGCTGAACAGCTTGACCTTCCTCAAACCCTGCTGAAAGATCAAAAAGAATCGTTTTATTAATTAATTATTAATTCACAATAAGATTTCAAAGTTTACCTTGATATGCGTACAAAACATACAGTGAAACCTGTACACAAAGACTATCAATGGGAGACAAGAAAAAGAAATCTTTATGAGCAAGTGATCTTTATATGGATGGATTAATAGGGAAAATCAAAAATGAAAAAGTATGAATTACAGTATCAGGGCCCTGTTTCATAAAACCCGTTATCGATTTCAATTGGCAATTACTGTTATAAGCTACTGAAATCCTTTCATCTGATTGGCTGAGAGCAAATTTGTCATAGAAGTGTGGCAGCTGTTACTGATAACAAGTTTGATGAAACAGGGCCCTGATAATGTTGGTACCCCACTTACCTTTCCCACTAAGATTCTGAATAAATGCCGTGCTTCCATCTTCCAATTGTACAGCCTGGCCTTCTAGAATACTCCCATCTCCTATGAACAAAACACACATATTTTTGTTTTGATCACTTGAAAAATCATAGGGGGCATGCCGCCCCCGACCCCCTGTAGCACTGCCCCTGCCCTAAGGCAGCTTCTTTTGTCGCTTTTTCGATGCCATATTAATTATCAAAAATATATTTATTATCACAGTATAGGATGCCTTTCCGGGAAACTGGCTGCAACCAACAATAAATCAGCTTAATCATCACCTTTTTGTTGGATGATAGCAGTGGTACCATCGGTAAGTTGTACTGCTTGCAGGCTGGAACCATCATCTACAAGACTCAGCTTGGTCCCCTCCAGAATAGATCCTCCTGGATCCACACCCTCATTGTCCTCAGCTCCTTCAGCTCCTCCTCCTCCCCCTCCTGCTACTACTCCTTCTCCTACCTCATCCTCGGGCTAGAATTCATGGAGAGGAATGAGTTGAAAACCTTGCAAAGCACAATTATTCTTTAACTACAAAATATATATCTTTCAATAACCTCCCGATAATGTACTAAGGGAACAATATAACCCACAAACCGTTTTTTTTTTTTTTTTCCTTTTTTCCTTATCTATTATATAATGTTATTCGATGTTACTTTTTAATGAGTTGGAAATAAATGATCTTGAATCTTGAAAACACCTAAATTGAAATAACCCCTCAAACGTATGGTTGCTTTACATGGTATGACCAACTTAATCTCTTTCGGCTTTAATCATGTCACACGCTTCCACAACAAATGCTCTGCAGCCAATTCATATAACCAAATTCTAAACTTACATTTGTAAGCCAAGGACCAAACACTATAGCTAAGAAGAAGAAGAAGAAGAAGAAGAAGAAGAAAATGAAGAAGAAGAAGAAGAAGAAGAAGAAGAAGAAGAAGAAGAAGAAGAAGAATGTAGAGAATGCAGGAAGAGAGATGGGCAGGGTCATGCATCTAAATTTATAATTAATAACCTTTATTTGTTCATTTAAAACATAAATATACATTCACCTGTGGGCCAAAGTTAAAAACCAGAAAAATGCTTCCCACATCCCGCCCAACTTACAAAAATGCCCTGGCACTGTCCCTAGCCTAACCTACAACCAAATTAAAACCCTAACCCTAATTACTAAATAAGAGTCTGGATCAATTGCCACAGCAGAATTTGTTGCAATATTTGCTAATGACAGGATTTAAAGCAAATCCGACTTACAGTGTCAGGGTGGATTTGGAGTTGGCTATCTTCTGCATCTGAAGCCTGTGACAGTAGCATGCCAATTACTTCCTGGTTTGGGTTGACCTCTGACCCCACATGCTCCTTCTCGATATCGAGCTCACCCTCCATTTGTCTTCTTTTCCTGGGTCAACGAAAATAATTAAACAAGAAAATTTATAATGATAATAATAACTAACAATAATAAAGATAATATCAATAATAATGAAATAATTTCATAATAATAACAAGAACAATGATGATAAAAAGAAAAACAACATCATAGTTGTTTGAGTTTTGTTTTTTTTTCCAAATTTAGGATTAGATCTAGATCCAAAAAAATCAAATTAAGTACTGGTAAATGGTTTTCATAATATATTTTTCCAGATTATATATTCATAGATACACTGTACTTGATCTTTTATTCTTTGCAGATGCCTACAGCATGCACTCACAAAATCCTCACTATGTGGGCCTCCCCTGTGTCAATTTCAGTGGCTGTTGACTGCTACTGTTGATGAGATAAGAAACACCCACACAATTGCAATAATGCTGAGAAAATACCTCTAATTTTAGGATATAACTTATTTCCAGACAATTTCTTAACTTGGATTACTATCACCATGAAGTGAAATTTTAAGGGGCTGTTTTTTTTTGTTTGTTTGCTGATGATTTTGCTCCCCACACAAGTCATGAGCTTGAAACGACACGTTTGCCTTCAGAAGGCAATTCTCAGTGGTGCATGTATACTAGTTGACTAGCAGTGGTAGGGACTAGGGAGAGCAAGCTAGGTTATTTATTAATAACCTTGCATTCATGTGATTATAGCTAGACCTATAGGCCCCACATATACAGAATTCTAATTTTGGATTTAGCCTGTTGTGATTTTATAGAATACTAACTTTACTTTTGCCAAGATTTCTCTCTTAGCAAAAAGAGCTGATTAAGTTCTTAGCATGCTAGGCCTACCTACTCTAACTTTACAGAATCAATCAATGCTAATATGCCAAGTGGGAAAATTTGCCTCACACACTAGCTAGGCCTATGCAGTATGTTCTATTCCATTCTACTGGGGGGAAAAAAAACCAGGAAAAAAATAAATACAAAAAAAAAGGAAAATACAAATTTAACATGATATGAAAAAAAGGGAATAAAAAACCTTACCTTTGAAGAAAAAAAAAATGAGAAAGATAATCATGCTTTCTTTTGAAAAAGAGACAGACAAAAATATTTGTTTTGATGAAAGAAATAAAGAAGAAAAAAGAAAGTCTGAAAGTTATCTAACGTCAACTTTTAATTATTGAAAACAGAAAAAAAAAATCTGTTGCAAAGAAACAAACTTTTCTTTTATAAAATGAAGATGAGAGTAAATAAATCATGCATTCTAATTCTACAAACTTGACAACATGATTACAAGCTAATCAAGTATAAGAAGATGTCTGCAGTTTCTTAATATCTCTAACAAGGCACTAAGTAGGGTGTCTGGAGAAAAAAATTATTTTTCTTATTTCACAATACTATTGAATTTTCTTCCTGGATTTGGAAAATAATAACCTTGAAACTGACAGAAATATGATTTTTTGTGAAAAATTCCAGTTAATTACTGCAAAATAAGAGAATGAAATTGGACCATTTTTTAGCATTTTCCTGCCATAGGCTATGTAGTTAAGAAATGGCACACACACGAAAACAAATTTTGAGCTTCCGAGGTCCGATACAACTTTATACTTAATGTCAAAAACTTCTCCTTTTAATGACCAGATAGGAAATTTTACAATCTTTCTAATGATATGAATTTTTTATAGGTTTGAATATCAGATCACAGTGCAAAATCGAGAAAAAGTGACAAAAATTGTGTAAAACAGAAAACTTCCGTTTCCCATACGAAACGCATGGGGAAATGGCAATCTCAATACACACAGCTTCTAAGGGTTCGCAATTTATCTTGTATTTTTATTTCTAGTGAGCCTAAAAACTTGTCCTTGGCGTCAAAAGGATGACCAGAATTTTCCCTTTCCATACATTCCAAATATGAGATGAAAATTAATTCAGATCACATTTTAATCACACGATGAATTTACCCTAAAATTGTGCCATTTTTCTCCCCTGAATCACACGTTTTTAAGCTGACACTTTTCAGTGTGACTTCAGACACCCTACACTAAGTCTATATGCCAGCGGAGCTGAGCGGCGATGAACTCATCCCCATACCCCTACTAGCAGTATTCTAGGCCGATGCACACGGCACAGTTACAATGCAACATTCCGCTATATTTGCCGGCTGTGCTAGTGAACATGTAAATGTCGCACAGCAACACTCTGTGCAAGAAGAGACCCATTCTTCAATGCGTTAGAACACCTTCTAACAGAAATTCTCACTTCAGAGGGATCTACATGGTCAATCGCAATTCTCGAAAAGGGATTCGGGTACAAATTGTATGAGTTCAATTTACAAGCAGACTATAAAATGCACTTATTTAGCAGAAATAAAAGGGGAATGTCGGGAAATTTGGCTATGATTTCTGGGTAAGCCCACGATGCAACGGGGCGGGTTGCAGAAAGAAAAGGCCCTTCAACGAGCATTTCGTGCATTCCGCCACCTATTCTTTCACACAAATTCTAAATATACACATGCACGGGCCATAAGGACAAGTCGTCGGATTTTTGGCATTGTGGGATTCATTTCCTACAATGCATTTCGCTTAAATATACTAGATATGAAATATGTGCTATTACATGAACTATTCACAAATGTAATCCAAAACTGGTCTAATAGAATCGTTCAAATCTAAACATGGGATTTGACGGTCAATTCCAAATAAAACATCACCAAATCTCACCTCAACCGTGCTCAAACCTGCGGCAACGCAAGGGGATATCCAGCGTTATACGGAAGAGTGCGCATGCTCAGAATGTGAATCAAGTCTATTACCGGGGGAACCCAACATATCTTCTCGTCGAATTGTAAGAAGATTTTTTTTTTTTTCGGAGAGCCTTTCCTGAAGTAACAGCAGTTTGGAAATATATTCAATGATCATATAAGACACTTTGTATGAATATGATAAATCAAAGTGAACATTTTTGATGAGAAAAAAAAATGGAACTATACTTTCAGCAAATAAGACGAACACCCCTTATTTATTGAGATGACGGATTCAACATGTACCTATATATAGTTAATGAGCATTCCATCGTCAACCAATTCCTTGGTAGTATAGTGGTAAGTATCTCCGCCTGTCACGCGGAAGACCGGGGTTCGATTCCCCGCCAAGGAGGTTGCATTTTTTTTTTTTTTTTTTTTTTTTTTTTTTTTAAATACGTTTTGTTGTTTTTTCTGCAGCAGCCACTAATCATACTCACACCCATTATGGTCAGGCACTGTTCATGACCCCTTCACTTTATTGTGATGTCAAAAACTAGGGGGTGAATTATTGATCAGTTTAAAGACGACTCGAGGCTAGCATGGGCGTGTAATACTGCAGGCCTAATCCCATCTAGGCCTACTAGTATACTAATAACTTGGGGGGGGGGGCTGTCCAAAACTTTGCTGTTGAGCAAAAAAAAAGAAAAAAAGAAGAGTCCCCAGCCACATTTGCTAGCAAGCAACGTAACGCAACAACAACAGAAACCCCTCCCCCCCCCCCCCCCCCCCGAACGAGTAACGCCCATGGATTCTAGCAAGTAGGGAGTGGGGTCACAACATCCGAACACATGATCGAAAGAAGATTATCAAGATTATCACTTGAAAGCTATAGGGCCGGTAGGGTAAATTCTTGTGTGTATTATTTTGAGGCATGCTGCATGAATTTCATTGGGATGCCACGGAGGATGCGGGATGGGTCGCCGATTGCCCCCTCCCGACCCAAGACCGCATACTATAGGCCCGACTACGACCAGATGATTTTGGAACAAATAGCAATTTGCTTTAAACATGAAAGTTTAAACAAGTAAGATTCTTTTTTGAGGTTCGGAATAAATACAGGAATACTATATAAACATCGAAATGCTGCCTTTAGTACGGAGTAAACAAAAGTCATGTCTGATGGTAAAGGCCAAATCGGCTTCAAACCCTCACATCATATCCATCGCAGGATGACGTCACTATAAGTTTAGAATTAGGAGGCTCGCAGGAGTCTGGAGTTTTAACTTTAGTCAACGATTTAGAACTTTGGATAGTATATGATTTTTCATTTTTGAATGTTCATATCAAATATTATAACTTGTTTTTTTTCCAAACCGGATCACAGACAGAATGATCGTGTATAATGTGCGGCTGGCTTAAGCGGTCAGCTCAGTGACCTCTGTTTGACAATGAGTCACTTTAATTCGTAGGCCTATGTTAAAAGTCAATCTCGTCTTATTTTAAATAACTATTTTATCTGCTTGATATACAAGGCGTCTGTACACAAACAAACAAACAAACAGACAAACAGACAAGCAGACAAACAAATCCCTCCTCAACACTCTCTAACACTGTCTCTCCCCTGCCCGGCTCTCTCACACACTCTCTCTCTCCCACTCTCCCTCTCCCCCTCTCTCTCTCTCTCTCTCTCTCTCTCTCTCTCTCTCTCTTCCTCAATCTCGATCGGGTTCCTGTGTGTTCAAGAAGCCATGCAGTTTCATTGCAACACTGAAACTTATACCATAACTTTGAGATTATAGGCATACACAATGATACAGAACAATAATTCTTTGCAATTATTCTTCTATTTTAGGTCTCCTTGCTGTTCGACTCTTTGCAGTTATATTACCAGCATTTTATGACTAGAAGAATAGTATAAGATTAGGTAGAAAGCCAAGATGCAAATCGATTTCCGTTCGTAAGAATATTAATATAACCATGATAACCGGCATTGGTGGAGATAATTATACTTAAAATGCAAGAAGGCGAGGGCGTCCAGGTTTTTCTTTTGCTTTTTAATTTTTTCTGTTTCCCTTTTTCCTTTCTCTCTTCTTTTTTTTTTACTCTCAAAAAAAAAAGAAAAAAAAAAGAGTGAATGCGTTCACTTTGTTAGGGGTGAATTAAGAGTAAAAATTATGACATTCACTCTTTATTCACTCTTTTAGGGGTGACCTCAGGGATCACTCACAATCCTTGAGTGATCCCCCTCAAAGAGTGAATAAAGAGTGAATATCACAATTTTTACTCTTAATTCACTCTAAATGCACTCTCTTCTGAAATTCACCCCTAACAGAGTGAACACGTTCATTCTTTTTTTTTTATTTTTAGAGAGAGTACTTTGCTTTTGGGGAATTAACAGGTCGGGGTCCATGTCATTTTTATAGTGAATAATTGTGGGAGGTGGGGGGGGGGGGGGAGATAATTCAGGCCATCCCCTCATCCAATATTTGGGGGGATACCCCCATTCCCCGGGATCGATATCATGATTATCTGCCCAACACGTATTAGACTACATCACAGATTAAGGCAAACCCGATGAATGTACATTTCTTTGTTTCTTCAAAAATTTATTCCACATTATTCCATGACAAAGTAATGTAGAATTATTTGAATATGTACAGAAAATAACCATTAGCACCATGTAATTACATAATATGAAAAAATAATCTCTAGTTCATAATCATTATACGTGTACAGGTTATTTCGATAAATTTCAAGGTGATTTCTAATTAAACATTATATTAGAGATTATTTGAAAATCTAGATTACTTTTCAAATATTCAGTAAAATAAAATAATCACTATTCAATATACATGTATACCCATGCTATTATTAGTTGCATCAAAATTACTGTTTGATAAACCGATTAAAATTAATTCAAGAAAAGCCAATACCGAATTGAATCACAGGAGTCAGACAAGTTTTGTAAATATGCATGACTATGTGCTAATCAAAACAAGGCACAGAAAAGAAGAACCACTATTAATGCCATAGCCATAATTTCGCTACCTTACGTTCGTGTGCAATCATTCTAGCAGGTAAATTGTATTGGACCTCATTTGGCCTTTGCCCTACATACGTGACCTTTGACCCCAATAACATTGAGGTCCCTGTAAGGCAGCTAACATCCAAGTTGGGTTACATATTATGGGTTTGAAAATTACCAACTCCAGTCGAAACTTGCAGGTAAATATTACTATTTGTTCACATTTGACCTTTAACCTACATACATGACCTTTGACCCCCAAATAACATTGAGGTCCCGACAGAGCATCTACCATAACCAGGCAAATGATCGCAAAGTTATTCACGTTTCATAAGCATCATGGACGAACGCCGCTAAGGATCCTTTTTTAGTCTCGCTCCACCTCGGTGGCTCGACAAAAATAATGAAAAGGCTCAAAAAGAACTAGAATTGAAAATCCACGGATGTTTCATTGAAGATAACTCTAATTTTTTTGCAAAGAGAAAAAAAAGGTTCATTATTTTTCAAACCCATTTTTTGAAAAGTATGAGGCCCACATATCAAACAAACAAAAAAACCCTCCAAAGTGGCCATGCTGTAATTTAAAAAAATATATATATATTTTGTCTGAGTTTTCCATTAATGGACACTGCCCAGAAGAAAAAAAAAGAACAACATGCATTACGTTAGACATAAGCATGGAAATTTCCTAAACTGAACAGGATATGCTATGAATTACTTTATAATACGTAATAATAACAATACTACTAATAATTACCATTATATTATTATCATGATGGTGATGTGACGATTATGATAATAATATAACAATAATAATAACAATAGTAATAGTGATAAGCATGATGATGGTGATGATGCTGATAATAATAATTTAAAAAAAACAATGAAAACAACACTACCACTACTGCAAACATGGCAAAGAAGACACATCCTTTGACCTAGTACTTATACAGCGTACTAATGATGTTTCTTCTGGTGCGGTATCAGTTAAGTCAGGACATTATAGACTTATATTTCTGTAAAAACTTCAAATCCATATGTGCCTTAGAATAATTTAATGTACAATTAAAACAGCACCACATTCACCTTTCATAAATGCCTACATGTAGGTTTACATATATATATATATATATATATATATAAAAGAGTTGCTCTAGATATTTTATTTGCACCAGCTACTGTATAAAACAAAAAATAAGTACACTTATTCAGCAGGTTACTGGGGAACAACTATGATTAATTCAGTCCATGTGCTAACTTCAAGTAATCAAAGTTAAATACATGTATACAAATAATTGGTTTACATTCATCTCATGAAAACATCAATACTCGGTGCTTGAATAACACTTATACGACACATAAAAAATGACACCACTCCACCCCCCCCCCCCCCCCCCCCCCCCCGGCCCGTTCCACCAAGAAAAAAGTTATGGCAGCTCCAATCAGAGCCCAGTACATTTCCAGGAATGATATCTGTCAGGAAATTTGCACACCCGAGTCAAGAGAGGGAACTATCAATAAAATGCCTTGTCGAAGATTCAAATGAGTCAAGTGTATGAACCACTATACATTTTGGCCCAAAGGTTTTAACAAATTTTCTCACATTTTCAGAACTTATTTAATTTCAAATTTTATGAATTATATGCATGTCTCAGTGTGATCTATGAAGTAGACAACAAAGTTGTAACAGTACTAGTACTAGTACTAGCACTACACCAAAAGTGGCAAAAATGAGTGAAGTGACAAAATGAATATATGTAAAAACTTCTTCAGCCAGGCGTATGCAAGCTTACGGACCCAACTATACACATGACATAATAGATTGGTTACAGTTTGTTGTTCCAAAGGTTCATTATTCGGAAGGTTTGTTTATTCCGAAGGTTCGTTATTTCGAAGGTCCTTTATTCCGAAGGTTCGTTAGTCCGATTATGAAATAAGGTTCGTTGTTCCAAAGGTTCGTTAGTCCGAAAATATAAAAAGGTTCGTTATTCCAAATGTTCGTTAGTCCGAAAATGAAATAAAGTTGCTTGTTAGTAAATTTCATTTTCGGATTAACGAACCTTCGGAATAACGAACCACATTTCATTTTCGGACTAACGAACCTTTGGAATAACACCACAAATGTTTGTATTAACGAACCCTTTTTCATTTTCGGACTAACGAACATCCAGGTATACGCAATTTGCGTGTTTCGGAATAACGAAACTCCTGACTGACGAACATTCAAAATATCGAACATTACCCAATAGATTGTGTGCAAGATGCTATAATGTACCTAGAATTGCATTTAATGTCACAAAAAGATTTAAATCACATATGAGATCAATAAATAATATTCAAATGTAAATGAATACAAAGTAATTTATTTTCTACCTACATATATATACTGTAGCTGCAATCACTTTCAACAAATGGTCATTTACGCATTTCAGCACAGCGAAGTAAAAATTCTGACTTACAACTTTGTTAAAATCCCAAGCTACATTTCATTCCAAATCCTCAGTTACATGTACATACAAACTCTTAAGGCATTTAATATATATATATTTTTAAAGTCATGTCAACAAATGAAGAGTTTGATTTGAAAAAGCGATACAAATATATACATATTTCTCTATTTTTCAAATTTAACATTTGCAAATGAAGTTGCTAAGAAAAGAACAAATAATTATGATACTTTAGATTACCATCCAAAACTTTTTTCTTAGGATTTATATATATATATATATATATATAATTAATGAGTGAGGTATCAAATGGACAAAAAATTTTTGTTTCATAAAATGGTGGCGTTACTTTAGCCTTCACCTGTTTTTGCAATAAAACTTGATATACTTCCAATCATTCATTATTAATACTGATTGTTTTGGGATAACCTGCTCTTCCCATACCTTTATCAATTCATCACATAAATGTGTAAAAAAAAAAATAAAAAAATAAAAAAAAAAATATTCAGTAACTATTAAGTACACATATTTTCACATCATTTCTCTCTCTCTCTCTCTCTATCGCCCACTCTCATCAGCATCTACACCCCTTCCCCCATTTCCCTCTTTCCTTTTCACTCGCTATCTCTATGGTACTAATAAATTCCATTTTTTTTTTGGCATTTGGCAGTTAAATACAATCATGCATGCAATGTCAAAGTCTGTCTACATTTATTCATTTCTAAATCTTTATATATATATATATATATATGTATATCTTTAACTGTATCTAGCAACCCACCCCCCCCCCCCCTCTCCCACTCTTCTATCTCCCTCTCTCTTTCACACACACACACACACACTCACACATGCATCCACTATATTTGGCATAATTTGGCAATGGAATATAATTAGGCATGTTTCATGTAAAGATGACTAACAAAAAAGTCTTTCTGTTAAGCTGATCGTCTGTCTAGGCTAGGTATTTTCACTGTGCATTTCTTGACAGTCCTAGTGGTAAAATAAAAATGATTCACCAGTAAAGTCCATCAAAAGCTCTAATTTACCAAGATCAGTGGTTTAAACATACATTGTGTGTAAGCATGGTCTAACAGCCTACTTCCTTTGTGCCAAAACAAAGGCAATGGCCCCCATAAAAAAGTAATTAACTCTTTGTACGCCATGCGAAGAATTTTCATGTGCCATACTGTACTTCTCATGAGAGAGACTGACTGTCGGCATTAGGATTAAATTAGGATTAAGGGTTACAGTCCCGTAACAAATCAATCTATACAGGGTGTCGAAAGTTTTGTCATGCATCTAATCAAGCCCAGGAATGGGTAATTTTGCATCTCTTTCATATCAGCATTCAGACCAATTGCGAATTGTTTTGCTAACTTTGTGCATCATTTGTTCTTTTTTTTTCGGGGGGGGGGGGGGTTTATATGTATAGAGCAGAGGATGAGCAAGTGATGCTCAGTGCTGATCAGGGCTTAACTGCACCAGATCTGATGCCATTAAGAGGAGAAGAGACCCACTCCATTTTAAACAAAATTTCAAAATGAACTTTTAGATCATCCTGTAATTAAGGCTTTTTCAGATATGACTCGACAAACCCCTGCAACACTTTTAGTGTACAAGTCAATGGGATATGACATGAGGTGGCAAAAAAAAAAAACCGAAACACCGATGCAAGAGGGAAATTTTTTGCCTCCCGGTGGCAAAAAGCTGTGGACCAATCAAATTCTTATTAAAAGTTAGCGCAAAATATGATGTCATGAGTTTGTCTGCGCAACTTTTGACAAAAGAAAATCTTGTATTTGAGCGCTGACACATTAATGCGCAGTCATTAACATAAATGGTGTGGTATGCCGCGCCATATCTAAACATGAAAAATATCGCCGAGATCTGATCAAGCCCTTACCCAGCAAAGAAGACATAAATTGACACAGAGTTAATTTCCCTGGAGCATGTGTTGTGCAATCTCTATATAGCAATACATCCTATTGGCATGATCCAGAGAGAGCTAATGTCCGTATTTTGATTGTTAAGAAATCCCTTCCTATTCCTCAGAAAATTAGTACTGATCATACTTTAGTTTTAAACCATTGGTAAAATTCAGGCCTTTTTATCTGTAGCCTACATATATTCGTCTGTATTATAGTTCCTACCCGTCAAGTGGAATGATTAGGAAAGGTGACACTGTACTGGTAATCTCTTAGAAAATACATTTCACTACCCGTCAGTCTGTAGTACTGTTGGTAGTAGTTACAAGATTCTAATATAGTTATATCATGTAGTAATGCCACCAGGAAACCCCTACCAGCAAAAAATCAAAACTCAACACAACAGAAACTCACTGAAAAGTTGTTTCTGTCCCTCTTGCCTGTACACACATGACCAACTGTCAAGGGTTCTCTTTGCTGCAGTTTCTTGCACTCCAGAGGAAGGACAGAGCAATGCCTGCTACAGTAATATATCTGAAATTTGATACCCTATCTTGATTTTGGTTATGCTCATCTTTCTTCCTTCACACTGGGCAGGTTGAAAGAATGCACTGACATATTCATGACCCATGTTGGTGCCCTCATCAGGGATAATTTACCATTGGTATTTCCCTTTATGAAGTCCCACATGTTCAGAGACTCCAACCCAAGCACCTCTTAAGCGGGAGATTCTCCTGCCGAGACCCCCTAGCAAAGAGGGGACTCTGACTCAATGTGCGCGTAGTGCAAATCACCAGCGCAAAGCACAAAATTCCTTGCGGCCAGAGGCCACTTTTAGGGTTATAGAAGCTTTCTAGTGCTATCTTAGGCTTATTTGTTAACATATGACAACACTAAATGAGGTAAAATTCAACGAGTCAGATTCATTTTTTTCAAAAAGGTGGTTTGGCGGGAGAAAAAGCAGAAATACAGCTAGGGCAGGAGAAATTCAAACTCAAGCAGGAGATTTTGTGAAAAATGGACTCAAAGCGGGCAATCTCCCACCGAAAACGGGAGAGTTGGAGTCTCTGTATGTTTGGCACCAGCCACAAACTCATCTTTCTCCAAATTGCTGTACTTGGCCATCCAGGTGAACAGCCTATGTTCCAAAGGTAGATCATGTAGTTGGATAATCAAGGATCTAGCTAGGCCATCCAGTTGGGTGGGAAGGCACAGATGGGTATGCTGGTAAAACTTCAAAGGGTGATCTTATAGCTGCCAACTTACCAAGGCTGAACTATTACTGCAAAATCAATAAACCCATAAAATAAATAAACCCATAAAACATAATCTATCGAGCTTCTTTGATACATTCATGAAAAAAAAGAAGAAAACTTGAATCAAGGTCATGCAATTATAACGGAAAAGAATTTTTTAAGCAATTAATTGTTGATTAAGTACAATGAAAATTGCTGCATACCCTTAGGTTGAAAATCATCACAATGATAAAAAAATCAACAAAATTTTGTTGGAAAGGAAATGTACTGCACACAGAAGTAGGTATACGGGACTACACACTGATGTTTGTGACAAAATATGACAGCATTTGAAGAATCCTTTTCAGGGGACATATTCTTTATGACGATTTGTGCTTTTTTTACAAACTAACATGAAAAAGACTGAGAAAGCTTACAAACTACCAACTGTATAACCTACTCCCAGAACACAAGCTTCTCTTTAAAACTCAATATGCATAAGCTACATGCACAGTGACCCAGCCACACTGCCAAGTGAAAAGATCAATACCAGAACACTGCATAAAACTTACAATAGATGGTAACTCAACCATCAATGGTTATGGAAACCTTGAATTTGATTGGCTGTTGAGCAATGTTACTATGGTAGTTACCACTGATAGCAAAGTTATCATCATTCATGGTAAATTTTACGCAACGGAGTCCAGAATGACAACAGAACCCTCAAAACATGCAGTTCGGCGTTTTGACGAAGGTATTAAGCCCAATGGAAAGGCTTTTTATGATGAAGTTTTATTCATAATAATTCTGTTTTATTACCAGATCCAGGTGTAGAGGTAGCTATTCAATAGGGTGATAGTCCCACATGACTTGTACAAGCTGGTAAAGTACTAATGATCAAGTAATGGATGGTAGTTGTGCGGGGGAGGGGAGGGGATGGTAATTGTCTCAATTACTAGAAAAAATTCATATACTTACATAGAATGACTGCTACGATGGCTATCATGATGAAGATGATTATCACTGCTAGACATATCTTTGACTGCAGAAAATAAAAATCATAGCTCTGAGTTCAACTGAATACAATCCTAGTGAGAGCTGCCTCTTAAGAATAACAGATTTCTTTTAAGTTCATAAAAGACTAAGTTAAAGTAGAGTCAGTTCTAGACTGCTGTGGTCTTTGCTTTCTTCCTTATTGGAAAATGAACAAATAAGATTTTTGAAAAATAATGCACATTCCTAACCGCACACATATTTTTTTCCCCTCGAAGGCTGAAGATTTTTAAAGACACTAAGTCGTTGGCTTTCATGGGAAGTGGATTATACTTTGCCGACACCAGGCTTTGTGAAAAGCACTGGAATTACCTGTAATAGAGCTACATCTCTGGAGCACAGCAAACAAGCTGTCTCACCATAGACATTCTTCAGTCTGCTTCGGTACTGTTGGGCTAGGGAAAGTGAGATGACTCTCTACCATATGGGGCAATGGGTGGATATACAGAGCATTACGTAAGGTCTATTGGTCATAAAACTCAATTCCACTCTGGGTGATGGACAACACCTGTTACTGAGAAAGGACACAAATGGTGTGAAATTCCCCATGAAAGCCCACGACTGAGTGTCTTTAAAGTGTTAACACAATGCTGTCGTTCACAAGCAAGGAAAAAATCAAAATTTGGATTGCGATTCTAATCGGAATTCAAATTCCGATTTTGTTTTGACCATTCTCACACACAAGGAAACAACGGAAACAGGCAGGAGAGCTCACAAACTTCTCCGCTTAAACTTCTGTACATGATCTTGGATGGGGGAAAATTCAAAATACACATCGACAGTAAAAGGGCTACAGAAAGTAAGGCAACAAACTCAACAAGTGAATACTAAATAATTATGTACTAATACAAAATATTTGTTTACAATACACGATCAACGGCACCAAGATAGCATGCAGTGCATCCATGCTTAATATACATGTACATGTACAGTGCATGCATCCTGTAACGTAACACACACTGCTGCATACTATAGATAAAACATTTTCTAATCGTGACTCCGTTCACACACACGTCAGGCAAATAACTGCAATCATTCTGAAAAAACTGTACTTCTTACTACAAGTTAAATCGCAATTAGAAACGCAATTATTAGTGAGATTATTCTGTGCACAGACAAAATAAAATCGATTTTCTAATCGCGATCAGAAAATCGATTTCTTTAATCTCACTTTTTACCTTGTGTGTGAACGTCCCTATCAAAACACAGCCCTTCCAGTTATTGACCTCTTCTGTAATGCCTGCAGTATAAATACAGTATACTTTTCCAAGACTGTGTGTTGAGAGTTGGCATTTACTTCAGCTGAAAAGCTACATGTACATGCATGTATGAATATCAATACACTATAAAAATTTGGGAAAGGTCATTTTCGTTGTGTAACCACATCTCTGGTCAACTCATACTCACTTTTCTGTATTTCCATTTCTCATTTTCTTTCACTTTCTTGGTGACAACCTGGAAACCCTTGGCTTGGGCTTCTAGATCCTCTGTTAGTGAAAAAAGAGACAAATGAAATGTGTGACACATCAACAAACATCAAACAAAAGTAACAACAGAAAAACTGATTCCCATTTGTTCTGGAATGCCCTGAACTGTACCAATTTCTTTTCCATAACTATCATTTTGGGCTCTTTTCTATCCGCCTCTCCAAGCTTTTGCTCTTGACAGCTTTTTATCTAACTCAATATTCTCCAAGATCCATACAATCGATTGAGAGTGTGAGAGAGTGAGAGACATACAGACAGACAGAGAAAAAAAGCAGTGCCCAAGCTTGTAGTTAAACTGAACTGTCTTAGTAAGCAAGTTCGTCGATACACTCTGAGGATGTGCAGATGAAGGTCAATTAGGGATCAAATCGAAAACCCATTGACACGAATACTATAATTACGCATAGCATGCATTCTATGATATGCAGGTTGAAGCATTCTTTTAAAAAAGGGAAAATAAAAGCTATTCATGAGGCACCCATGTACCTTTGGGAGTGACTATTCTAAGTGCACCAAAAGGGAGCTCTCCATGTCTAAAATATCTGTGGATTATTTGAGGTCATGCAGGACATGAGCTAACTACGAACTGGCCTATCGGCACTCATCTTGAGTTGATATCAATAGCACCTCTGATAGGAAGAGATAGGATACCTAAATAAGGGGGTGTTTCATAAAGCTGTTCGTAAAGTTACGAATGACTTAACGAACGACTTGAATATGGTAAACCAAATGGGATTCTCAAACATTATAAGCTAAAGGTAAGCTAAGCATCATCAGCTAAAGGTGAAATATGCAGACATAGATTAACATACAATTGTTAACAAACATTTTTATTGCAGAGTATATCTTTTGCCACAATTTAATTGAGAATGTGGGAAATGCAGCACATTTTGTTAAAGTGTAAGGAAAAACTTTGGGCATTCCATTTGGCACTTAACATTCAAGTCGTTCGTAAAGTCATTCGTAACTTTACGAATATCTTTATGAACCCCCCCCCCCCCCCCCCCCCCCGGATTGTTTTGGATGAAGTTGTAATTCTTTTTACAGCAAGAGGAACCTGGATGTGAAAAGAAACATTCATGAGACTGAAAAAAACTCTTGTTTTCTTTCCTAGCAAATAAAATATGAGCTTTCAAGAAGAAAAGAATATCAAATCAGGACCTATCTTACAACTTACCTGCATTCTCCATCAAATCATCGAGTTTGTCTCCTCTCTCCAACATCTTATCAATATTAGACACCATGATCTCTGCAATCTGATCAACATCTTTCTGAAGAACATCTATGTGACCTTTGTTGTCCTTGACCTTCTTTCCTTTCTTTTTCTTAGTCTTCTTACCCTTCTTGGGTTCTGTGTTCCCAACGGAATCCCTAATGGAAAATGAGAATATTCAGTAAACTACAAGATATGCTACTGTGATTGTGTGAGAGAGAAAATTTGTTTTTGCTTATTTTAATGGGAAAATATTTGACACAAGGGTCTTCATTTTGGGAATACCGGTATTGAGAATAGCAATCGGAAGCCAAAAAGGGGGCCTTCAAAGCCACACGTCGTCCTCATACTACAATACTTTGCATTTGTGTAAGTGGTAAAGTCTTAGACGTAAATAATCATCTGATTGATATACATGTATGTCTGGAAAAACCCTATTAAACAACAACCACTAGCAAACTTTTAGATCTAACAAAGTTAGTGCTGAATAATTTTATTGATTCTACCCTTCATCATGGTTTTACTAGGTTAGAAGGGTAGAATTATTCAGCACTAGATCTAAAGTTTGCGAGTGGTTGTCTTTGCTGCTGTTGATGTATTGGGTTTTTTAAAGATATGAATCAAATAGGTTGAAATATCCGGACGAGAAACTAGGATTCAATTTCACTAGGCCTAAAGCAGAAACAACAGCAGCAGACACGAATGAGAGTAAGTGGTACAAACCCAGCAGGCCAGGCGCTAGGGCACGGCGCAGCCGCAGGCTACCCCAGACCAGGCCCATCGATCCAGCCGCTGCCCGGCCCACATAGTCTAAGCGCGCCTAGTAAAAACAGTGACCAGATTCGCCTCCAGATCATCAGAGTCCAGCATCTCTCCGCGAAGAAGTTTGCAAGTTACAGCAAAATTTTGATAACAATCATAACGTGTAACATTCACGAGTAAATTAATTCCATAATTTGCAGATATTAGTAATAAACGTTATCCATCACTTACATTCAATTTCAACTTAAAATGACGTGTTGACATTAATTACTTGTCTTCGGAGACCGTCGACCAAGACCAAGCACTGAGCTGAGCAGTACTAGTATATGGTGGCACCATCGCGTCCAAAACAGAGTGGATTTATAAATCCACTCTGAGTGGATTTATAAATCCACTCTGGTCCAAAATGAAATTATGCTAGCGCGCTAGGGATCGAGGACCGCAGAATTATGCTAAAATTATGCCAAATGAAATAACAAAATGGAGCAGCAAAACTAATGCCATAACTATGCTAAAATTATGCTCAAATGGGGGAGATGGCTAAAAAAAAAAAAAATAAATAAAAAATAAAAAAAAGGTCCTCAAAATTTCCGCAGTTAAAGATGACTAAAAAAAATCAAATCAAATCAATTATAGGTTTTCCCGGTCGATTTCATACTTTTTCCATTCCAATTCATGAGGCTCAAAACCACTATTTCGGCGCAATTGGCCAAAAATCGTGTCGCCAGTGTTGCAGCCCTCCCAGCGAAGAGATTAAGCTTTTCTAAAATGTTGTTGTACTTTTATATGATGCTAAGGGACATATGAATAAAATCTATAATCATTTTATGGGCAGGTTTAAACTAATAAGCGAGTGATACGGGGTTAAGTTTGGGCAACAAGCTTAAAACTGCATGTCGCCAGCAACTTTTGGGTGTGTTTTTCCACCTTTTTACAAAAATATGAGCACGTAGAAGAAGCGAGATGAAAAATTCATCAAAGCGGCGCCAGGTACCATGCAGACATGATAAAATCGTGAAAGTTATCCTTTATTTAAAAATAAGACACCGATTGAAAATGTGTCGCCAGATCTACTGAAACATACGTTACCACTTTCATACTGGACAATAAGATATGCCTTACAGTGCCAGATTGCATGATATTATTTTTTTTCTGATCTATAGGAATATATGAACAAGTCCAAAGAGGGTAGCATTCATATTTAAAAGCTTTGCATTTGATAAACTGGAAAAGGAGAGATGGAGCAAAAGTAGAGATAAGAGTTGTAACATACGTTACCATAATTTCTTAAAAAGACAAATCTAGAGGGATGGAATCATTGTTGTAGAGTTGAGAGCAATAGTGTTGATCGTCATGACCTAGGGATATTTAAAATAAATCCAATGTATACTACTAAATGAAAGGATTCATACCTCCGTTGTAACATACGTGATGTAACATACGTTACCCTCATTAAAATCATACCTGCATTAATCACTTATTACCATCTTAATAGACGCAATTTGTGTTTGCGCCATCTGCGAATGGTCCAGGGAGAACTCCAGAGACTACTTTCATGATAATGTTTGCATGCAAAGTACCGGTACATGCACAAGACCTCTCTTTGAAAATTTTAGAATAATATATTTTCGCAAAAAATTAGATTTGTTGTTTCATTGCAATATGCTAATTGCTTGAGTTATGTATGTTGATTCAGTCAATAATCCCCTCGAAAAGATTCAGTCATTATTTTATCCTCTGCATGCATATTTTACACGAGAAATGAACCCATTTATTTGTGTAACGTAAGTTTCAGATTCTGGTAACGTAAGTATCAAAAATTCATCATAACCTAAAGGACGTCTGAGCTTGAATGTTATCTTTACCTTGAAATTGTTTAATTGTCAGCAATGATGCACAAGAGTTTTTTCAACAAAAACATATCAAATTCAATAATTCAATGTCTGTCATTTTTGGACGGGAGTAACTTTAAAGCAAAGATACCCTTTTCAGAATTTTGATCAGCAAACAATTTTTCAATTTTTCTTTAATGATTTCTCGTATTTATAGAGTAGAAATAAACCCAAATCAAGATGGAAACCAATTAAATTAGAATGCTGATTTTTCTTTTACCAATTTTAATCTCCAATTATTGTCAGTTTTTCATTATGGTGTAGTAAAGTAGGTTTCAAGTTTTGGTAACGTAAGTTTCATATATTGTTTTCATATTGATTTGGCTTGATTTATAAAAAAATAATATTGTCACAGAACTGTTTGGAGGCAGTAGTTACTAAAGCAATAGTCACTAACAATGTGGGGTGGATTAAAAGCCTTTCTGGATCAGAAATCCAAGGGGCTTGTAAAAACTTGACCATGCAAGCTGAAAAGGAAGCATTTTTTCTAGCACATGTGACTGAAAACTGAATGGCTGCTATAATGGGTGTGTGCTATTGTTGTTTTTTTTTACCAATCGGTTAGAGTAATCAAAATCAACAAAGAAGACTGCTGTCACATCATCTTTGGGGACTCATCCGTAGAACAGTTTCAAATGGCCAACCAGAAAGCCCCGCCTCTATGCAAGTAAAGAACATCTTCGACCTCTTCAGACTATTTTTTAAATCAAAAGGATCATAAATTGAAAAATGCCTTCAAGGATTTCTCATTTGTATAAAAAGGGGTAAACCAAATATCTTCTTGTTAATTTGTCAGGGTAATTAGCACCAAAATAACAGTTAATGTCAAAATGATAAGGTTGATATGCATGTCACTCTGATCCTTTAAAGTTGCAGCCCTTCTCGATGTTATTTTAGGCTAAGGCCTACGTCTTTTTTTTTAAGGGGACTTCATACGTTAGCCAGCTATGGAGCATCGTAATAAATTTATATAATTAATGAGGAACTTTTATTGCTCTACATTCCTTGAGTCTGTGTCCAAAGGCGTTAGAGCTCAAAATGAAATTTCAAAATTATTGTTGAATGTTGATGTTTATTATGAAAAGCGTCTATTGTTCACGTTTGAGAACAATTCCTTCAAACTACTCACATATATTCAAAGGTAATATATTTGTAATAGGGTACAAGGATGCATACTTTATTTCATTAGTGACGAGGTGAGGGGATGGGGGAGGGGAAGGGAAAGAGGGTGAGAAAGATGGGCAATGAGGAAGATGGGAGGATATAAGAAAAATGAAGGGTGATGAAGATCAGGGAATGAGGAAGATGGGGAAGTGCGGATGAAACTACAGCAGGAGTTTGGTCATATTGCAGTATATGCATTTACCTCCTTGGTTTTTGCATTTATGAATACTATTACTTCTGTCATATCTGTTGTTGTTTGGATATTAACGATTTCCTTGATAAAATTGGTTTGATTTACTACTCTGCCACACAACTGCTTTATTCTACGGACTCCTTGTTATCAGTGGGTAATATCAGACCCGGCAAGAAGATGAAAAATGCCAGATACCTAGAACACCATGCACTTAACAATAAAGTTAGTGAAACTTAAGTTACCCATCTCTTATCGAACTAAAGATTCAAAGAACGCATTTAAAAAAATCCTTTTAGGCAGAAAACAGCAGTTTTCAAGTTGAATAATTATCTTGACAACATAAGGAAAATTCCCAAAGTGTTTCCATTTGCCTTAAAATCCCCCAAATCACCATAAATTTTACTGTAAACTTACGTCGATAACTCCAGGAACAAACCCGGGAACAAATCCCACAGTAATGTAGTATTATAAGAAATTTAAACTTTAGTTTTGACCTTATAATCATCTCGCAAATGTTTTACGAGTTCATGATATGATTTAAACAAATTTGCCAAGACACTACTATGTGAAAATACATTTGTTTATGTTTTAGAATGACCCGTGTAACTTACGTTACCGTATGTGAAACTTACGTTACAAGTAATCCATCGCACATAACTTTGGGCTCAAAGTCTCACGTGGATCACAAATGTTACTCAAGAATTTTAGGGCATCGTAGTAGTGGTAAACATAAAAAAAAACATCTCCTGAGCATTAATCAGACGTGGAATATCCTGAAAAATATGGGAGCACATTGTTGAAGTTTATTTTTGTAAAAAGTGACATTTCAGTTATATATCACATACACACCGATTGAAACACTATACCTCATAATTGGCAACATTTACAAACATTGCATTCGAAGAAGAAACGCACTTCAAACTCATTATCAAGCAAGTTTAAAGCTATAGTCACCAATTTTGAAGCCTTTGAAATGTAACGACAGGGGTAACGTAAGTTACATGGGTATATTTACATCAGTTCATGAAAATTGACACAGCAGTCCCATGAAGAGGTTTCATATGCCCATATTACCCAAATACACGCTTGAATATATGCCACTTGCATTAGTATCAAAATAAAACCTTTCGCGGAAACTTTATTTTTTCACTTTTGTGACTTTGCAATTGCGCCGATGCACTTCAGAAGGCGAATCACCTCCCCCTTCTTCAGTATCCAATCATGTGTGCACATTGGATGTCAGCAGAACTTCAAGTTCCATCGGTACACAAATCAAATTACCAAGAGGGAGGCAATCGAGCTCATCAAGTTCAGTCGAAGGATCACACCTTCCTCCTTCGCCAGACTTTCATCATGATAGCTACTTCTCAAGATCTTTCAGCACCAACAGTTTGATGAGGATATACAAGCCCAGTGGCGGCACCAGGATTGTTAAAGTGGGGGGGGGGGGGGGCAAATGGAGGGCAAAAGAAATGTTGGGGGGGGGGCAGGGGCAGTCATTTTTTTTTTGCGTGTATGGAAAAATCGAGCGTGAAGCGCGAGTTTTAGTCACTTACACACATTTTAATATCAATTTTGCGAGCGAGCGAACAAAAAATAATCGTTTTTTTGGGTTTTTTTAATCACATTTTCGAATAAATATTTTGAAATATGACGAGCGAGCGAAGCGAGCGAGCAAAAAATGGCTACTTTTCTTGTTTTTAAGCGCATTTTAGAAAAGAAATTAAAAAATATGACGAGCGAGCCAAGCCAGCGAGCCAAAAATAACCACTTTTTTGGTTTTCAATCGAAGTTTTGAAGAGCAGAAAATGGTATTTTAGAGCACTTCACAGCTTGAATATGATGCTTATGACAACATCTACTTATTTACAAATTACTGTATAATTTTTCTTTTCAGTCCTCAAAATTTCTGGGGGGGGGCAACTGGGGGGGGGGGGGCAAAGCTTCTGAGTGGGGGGGGGGCCATGCCCCCCCCACGCCCCCCCCCCCCCCCCTTGGTGCCGCCACTGTACAAGCCATCAAACACATGATTGCAAGCAACATCAAACTTGGTCCTAGGGAAATTCGTCGCCACTCACCAAGAATGCGACGCTTCTTATGGCAACTGAATCGTTTCACCACACGAGATCTCATCCTCTTTCGCACAAGGAAAGTTGGAAAAAGGTCGACAACTCTCTACCAGGCAGTTATCCCTCAAAGTCTAGTGCATGAAGTCCTCCAGTTGCTGCACAGTCACCCTACCTCTGGACATTTCAGTGCAGAAACAACACTTTCCAGAGCTGAACTGTACTGGCCTTTCATGCATCGGAACATCATGGATCACCGTGAGACGTGCAAAGCTTGCCATTCAATCGATCATCCTTCCTTCAGTCAACGACATTGATGGGGATGAGACTTCTCATCCTTTCTTCACACCTCTGTCTGGCTCCCTCCTACCATCTTGGAGTGGAGGCCAGGTCAATCACCCTGTTGTAGGCCCTCGCCTATCAAAGGAACTACATCCTCCCCCTGGCAGAAGATATTCCATCCCCCTGACTGAGATGATCTGCCCGCTGGTCGACATTCACTACCCCGCATGGCTGATGAGATGATCTGTCCCTTGCTCGAGGTGGACTGCTCCCTCGCCGACCTGCTTCCCCCTTTCCCCTCCCTTCCATCTTCCCCTCCATTTCCCCTTGCTCGAGATGGACGACTCCCTCTCCGACTTGGCCCCTCTCCTTTTCCCTCCCTTCCCCTCCCTTCCCACTTTTCCCCTCCCCCTTTCCCCTGAACTGTTAACTCTGAACTGTGAACTGTAAACTTTAAACTGTGAACTTTGTACTGTGAACTGTGAACCCGAGACGGAGATGGTATTTGTCCAGGAAGATGAAGAAACCCAACCTCTGTTAATGGAAACTGTGATCTAGCCTCTGTGTTTGGAAGTCTTCAAGATATCAAGATTTTCTGTGTAAATAATGTAAGGTAATGAATTTGTATTATTATATATTTTTTCTCTTTCTTTGAGCCAGGATGCTTTTGCTGCTAGTTTGTTCTTGGATTGGAAGATGTGAATTTTTTTTCACCATTTAACTGGGACAAAATCCAATCAAAAAGACGTTTTTTTTTTTTTAAATAAAGAGGGCTTGCCTTTATAGTTTTTTTGTGGACAAAAAATACGGAAAAGGAAAAATGGCTCATCATTGCAAAATCATTGTCCCTATGTTGATATTGTTTAAAACAAATTTATATCTTTCTGAAAGAAATTTATAGCACTTGCTTATGTATACAAATTATCGCTTTTGGCTGTGGTATAAACGAGAAAAAAAGAGGAACGACAAACAAGTTCTTCTGCACTTTTGAATTTTTTACTTTGAATGATTTTGAATAATCCATATGTTACAGAAATGTTTACACTCATGATATGGTGTCAAAAGAAATTAATGTTACTGATTTTGAAAAGGAAAAATTAGAAATGAGTGAAACACTGATATGGATGTGAAAACTTATTTCATTTTCCTTCGGTAACTTTAACAGTGTGTCTATGTTATATACTTATGTATTTTTGAAAACCAATTTAAAGTGGTTCGGAATCTAGAAATGATGGATTTCTTTTCAAAGCTTTTGGATTTGACAAACAAACCAGAAAAATCTAGTGAAAGTCAACTCTAATTGTTATTCATTGACTTATTCTTTTTAAATTTTAGAATCATACTTCAAAAATCAAATAGTCCTTAAGATAGGTATATGCTCATGTTTCATTTAAAAATGATGTACTTCTATAGTTGGTTTATTTTTTTTCCCCTACATACTGTCATCTTAAAACAGACATGAATACCAATTCTTATTTATTCAAATAATACTAAAAGAATCGTCAATTATTTTGGCAAATGAAAGCCTACACAGAGTAAAGGTAACTTTTGCTACTGATCAAAGGAACTACTTATACATGTATATTTAATTACTTTTTTTGGAACAATTTTATGGTGCTACATGTAACTAGAAAATGATTAACTGTAATAGGTGGAACTTTCAGTATGCAAGTAATCTGTTTTTTTTTAGAAAAAGAAAATGGAAGAATGAAAATAACCCTTTTTTTTCTTTTGAAATATAAGGACAATATTTTTACTAAATGAGAAAAAAAGCAGTTTAAAATAGGAAAATCAAAAGAAAATAGTGCTTATGCACTCATTCTAGGCTATTTGGATGGTATATAGTTGCAACAGAAATAATTTATTTTATTGCAATGTATTTTCTTCGCACACTTTCCTTTAAGATTCTTCCAACGAATGTTTTATCCTCATGGCCTTGGCAATTTAATGGTTTTGGCACAAATTTCTCTTTTGGAAAAAAAAATGCACTGAATTTTTTTTTTCTTCAAAAATGAGGACATTTTTAATGAAAGTAGGATCTTATGTAACAGTTGTATTTTGTCATTTGTACTTGATTTTATAGTTTTACATGTTGCTTTCCATATGCTTTGCAGTTTCTCACATCTCATTATCACTTTCATGCATCTCATTTACAGTTTCAATCATCTCAGTTCAGCTCATTAGTATTCATCCCTCTCTCCATCTTCACAACACTGAAAATGGCTGACAAAGAAAGCGGACAAAATAAACAGCCCCTCATTCTACCCTTCACAATGGTTCTGGTAGTCAAAGAACATCCCTGCACAGCTATTACGTTTAATCATGTAGTTCCAGGTGAATATGCATGTGACACCTGTTCCACATATTTTAGACAATAGCAGTGCAGGGATGTTCTTTTGACTACCAGAACCATTGTGAAGGGTAGAATGAGGGGTTGTTTATTTTGTCCGCTTTCTTTGTTCGTCATGTTCATAGTGCAAGTCACCCTTCCATTGCCACATTTTCTTCCATTCCATTTCCACTTGAATCATGTGGATTCTGTTGTTTAGTTCTCATTTATATTCAGGTCACCCCATGTTCATCCTTCCATGTTCTCTATTGGTTCTCCCTTCTCTATGGGTTCTTCTATTATTTTGACTGTACTATTTTCTATGTCTTTGATTGGATATTGATTGATGATGTCACTTATGTTCTGTTCTGTTAAACTTGAATTTCCATGAGTGCAACTGAGGATCTGATCGAGTCAACAGATAATTCTTTTTGCCTCAACTACCTAGACTTTTGGGTGTATACTTGTGGAGAGCAAGAGTTGTTTTGACTGTGAGCACAAGAGCAGTACTCCAGAAAGAGGTTGAGAAATTTGAGAGCCAGAGAAAATTTTAATAAGTTTACACTACTAGCATCGGTCGACGGGCGCGCGGGCGGCGTGTTTTTTTACCGTACCGCTAACGCGTCAGATTCTCTCATTTAATGCCAAAGAGTGTCTTGAGCAGAGGCCATTATCGCTTTCGGTACGCAAAAAAGTGCAATACCACGAAAGTTGTGCAATAATTGTGCAATACGCATGCGCGTGGACTTTGCCTCGTTAGTGATTGCAGTCACTATATAGACATGAGTACACACATATACATCGAGGTTTTTACCCGACTGCTAAGAAACCACAAGTGCCTGTGAGCAAGCAACCAGGCCGGGGACCGACGGCTTAAGGTCCTCTCCGAAGGACCTGATAATGAGGATAAATTGGGGTATATTGTAATGGTAGTTTATGGCAACAAGCCCTTCCAAACCTCCAAATTCGTGCAGATTTAAGTCTACGCTATGGTAAGAGTATAGGCTGCTATGCTGCATGTGTGATTTGTATAGCGCGCGCGCGAGCGAGATCGAGATAGCCGAGGCATTCGTAGACAGATAACGGCCTCCGCTCAAGTCGCTCTTTGGCATTAAATTAGAGAATATGACGCGTTAGCGGTACGGTAAAAAAACACGCGCGCGGGCGCGGGTATCTCGACATTCATTCCTTCTTGAGATTGTATCATTGTATCTGCGTAGTATCACATTTTGTTGGGTGCAGTGAAAGCCGAAGTTCGTTTTTGGTGGTTCTCAACACTTCAGATCTTCCGAAGTGTGGTATGTACATTTAATTTGAAATGTTATTTGTACTGATATTGAATGTTAGTCATATTAGAGTGTTAGGATGGAATTATTTTGTGACAAGACTCACTGATTTTCAAACAAGTATTATTAGTAACACAGATTTGTACGTGTGGGACATGTACACAAACATGTTAGATTTGGAAAGGTCTGTGGTATGAATTACTTAGTTAAAAATTATGAAAGAGCTATTGAGCATATTGTGATTAATGAGTTATGGCTCTTGAGACATTAGGATTGATATAATTACAGGACAATTGTTATAGTAATTTCAATTATGGATAAAAAACTGGAATGCGAATGGTTAGTTGCAGGGGAAAAAAATAATTATTTGTTTTTTCTGGGGCTACTTTTTGAGCCCACCGGCCCGAATTTTCTACATTGTATTACTTTTTAACATTGGACCCTATGAAAATTTCAGGGGCTCTTTTTATAGTTTGCTAGGGCTCTTTTTGGCATTTTGTGGGCGAATTCGCCCTGAGCCCCCGTGTATTTTTTCCCTGCATCAGAGTCAGTGGCCATAACGAGCTATAAATTTTGAGGGGCAGGATATGGCATATGAGGCACAATTTCTAGATAGTTGCGAGTGAGCAAAGCAAGCGAGCCAAAAAATGACATTATAAATAAACATTTTGGCCCGGGTGTGGTTAATTTACATTGTATGTCTTAGAACAGCTCCAACAACTTAAGAGCAACAAAGAGTTGCACAATCTTGCACAACATAATTAGGGCTACAGATAATTAAGGATAAGAATATTTGAAATGATAAAGCAGCATCTTTAAATGCTCAAGTCTTTATCAGAACAGACTTTAAGCCCTTCTCCTTCCTGGAAACCATAGCAAAAGAAGGTTACAACAAAACTTTATTGAAACAAAAACTACAATAAACTCTATGTCAATCTGACATCTGTAAAACTTCACCCCCCCCTTCCCCACTTTCTGCAAGCAAATAAAATAAGATTATTGGTGACAAGAAATACAATGGCAGTGTGTACCCAAGCACCCCCCCCCCCCCCCCCCCCCCCCCCCCACAGGGCTGTAACATACTGCAGTAACATACTTTTAATTTTGGTAATTATTGTCAAAGTTTTCTGATATTTGCCTGAAATTTTGTGATATATACATTTCCAAGCCTGTTATGACTACATACAATTTAATTAGATTTAAAGAAGATTTATTTTCACTGTACAAAAAATACAACAAAATATTTAAAATTATACTTGTAAAAGTAAATGCCTTGAAAATGCCTTGCAATGTCTGGAGATTTTCAAGACCTCAATCCCTTAAGGCCAAGGCCAAGGCATTGCAAAAAAATGGCCTTAAGGTGCCTTAAGGCCAAGGCCTGGCATCAAGGCACTACAACACTGCTTGCCGATCACATGAGAATGAAGTGAAAACATTGTTTGTACAATAAGTGAAATCGAGAGATAAAACCTTTTTCTTGATTTTTGCTGTTTAGATACCCTAAACCCTTTTTACACGATTTTATGTATGCACATATTGTACAGGCCTCAATGAGACATACATGTACCCTCCCCACCCCCAGGGCATTAGATTTCAGTCCTAGACATAAACATTCATATGGAGGAGAGGCCTGTAAGTGAGCTGTAACATAAAAAATAGACCCCGATTGATAGGTGCATCAACTGATCTTTCATGAATCTTTTACTTTTCATTTTTATCTCAAATGGGGGGGGGGGGGGGATTACCGGAATGGATTCCCTTGATGTGGGTAAGAAGTGAAAATGAATCGACAGTAAAGAGTTGGGACGTGACATAAATTTGATATTGTCTTAAGCGGCTATTTTCTCTTTTTCTCTTTCTGCAGATGGGGTAGCTACATGTGCCAGCAGACAGTCTCGGAAACCAGATTATCAAAATGTACCGACCGACCCCAAATACCCATTTTAGACGCAATTGGGTAAGTCACCCATCATACGATTCCATACAGTGTATCAATTTTGTTTCAAATATACCTGTACTCTTCCAACTTTGGATGCCTGACTGTGCAGTTATGTGTCACTTTTTCAGTTTTTCCTTGATATACACTATTTCCAAGTATTAATAATTTAATTCCAGCTCTGATATGACCTAGTACATTCACCCCTTTGAAGAAGGTCCACACCAAAGTAAGATTCGTGAGGTCACAGAAAAAGCTGGAAAGTCATAGAAAAATAGATTCTTCTGGAAAACCACAGAAATTGATCCTGGGTCTGGTCCTTTCTGTGAGTACAGATGGTGGAGGCCACTGTGAACATCAAACAATCACTGCATGGTTGTACGTTGCTTAGATGCTGCCACCCATACCAAAATGGTAATTGTCATTTTTCTGGTCATGGAAAAAGACAAAAATAGATCATGAGAAATTACAGAGTTTGGTCTCAAATTTTTTGTGGAAATGCCCAAGTGACTCAGTTTCTTGCAGTGTGCAAAAGAAGGGCATAATAACCCTCAATGTAAATGTCTTTTCATGTGATTATTACTCTCAGATGGGGTTTTTCCTTCTTGGTTTGTCCAATATGCTCCCCTATGCCATGGTCAGTGCTGCAGCGAACTCCATTGCCAGAAGGTTAGAACTAAATTGATTTTAATCATTTCTATATTCTTTTTTCCCACTTCTGTCTTTTTTTCTTCTTCTTGTTATTCTTATTCTTCTTGTTTTTAATTCCATTTTTTTTTTCATGTTCTTGATTTTGTTCTTCTGTATCTGACCTCTAGCTCTACACATGTACATTGTGTTGTATGTTGATTGAATGCTGCAGGGCTGCCAACATTGGATAATAGTGAGAGTGAGATTATACGAGAAGCGAAGTGTGAGGGAGCGAAGCGACCATTCCCGACCGAGCTAAGCGAGGGAGTGGGGGGGGGGGGGGTTCCCCCTCCCATGGTGTGAAGCTTTTTCATATTTCAAGGTGAAATTGTGTGATCTGATGCATACTTTAGAGTATTTTAACATATACCTAAAGGCATTATGAAGAGAGAAAATTATACATATTTACATGCAAAGAAAATGATGGAATACCCACTTGTTGAAATGCCAACCATGTCTTTATTTGGTTCCCTTCTCTGTTTGACCCAGGTTTTGGATGTAGGTACTCTTTGGTGCAGATGATGGGAAGATGTAACAAGCAAGCATTCAAACAGAGAATTTCTTGTATCAAGCCTCCTCTGTTGCCATCTTCATTGTCATTAAGGCTGAAAGTGTTTCATATAAAGATAAATAAAGAATTCATGTGTTGTGCGTATATGGTACGGGCTGGTCAATTCAATTCAATTCACTTCAATTCAATTTTATTTCGTCCAAATTTACATGGAAATTCATTACGGGATTTTACAAAGATATTACATAGTTCTTATCAAAAACGTGAGTAAAAACATCAAAAAGAGTGGAATGAAAAATTACAAATAATCTCATTTAGAATGTAAAAGATCAGGAAAAAAAAAAAAAAAACACCTTAAAAATTGTAGTACAAACTGAGAACAGAGTACCCCCATCCCTGTATTCCCCCCACCCCGATTCACACCCGAAGAGAATGAAAGAGAGAGAGAGAGAGAGAGATAAAGAAATAAAGAGAGAGACAAAGGCGGAGAAAAGGGAAAAGAAAGAGACAGAGAATAAATAGAGAGGTAAAAAGACAGCACGGGAGAGAGAGAAAGAGAGAGAGAGAGAGAGGGGGGGGGGGTGGAGGCGAGAAGGGAACGGGGAAAAGAAAGAAGGGACCCCAATACATAGTATGGGTAAATACGAATTCAGAGATATTGCACTATTATGAAGAAGAGTAGAGTAACTATGAAGCTCTACAAAATGGTGAATTCATTCAGTAAATTCAGTAATTGTCCATTTCCCATTCCCTACACTGAAAAACCTACAATGGGAGGTCATAACATAAAGACAGGAAGCCTCAACCTTCCTGGTTACAGCCATGGATATTGCACATAGTTGAAAGCCATGGATATTGCACAAAGTTTGAAGTATTGATATGTTTCTACGCATAATTATTAACAAAAGTTTCATGCTGTTGATGCAAGCAGATTTTGATTTTTCCATTCTTACATGACAGCGAACCGAGCGGCTTAACACACTACAATGAATATAGCAAATTGCAACATGCATACATGAAGAGGAGACCAAGAAGAAAAGAAAAAGAGAAAAAAAAGGGGGAAGAAGAGGGAGAGGAAGAAGAAGAAGAAGAGGAAGAAGAAGAAGAGGAAGAAGAAGAAGAAGAAGAAGAAGAAGAAGAAGAAGAAGAAGAAGAAGAAAGAATAGAGGAGGAGAGGAAGAAAAAGAAGATAAAAAAAAGGAACAAGAAGAAAAAGAGGAAGAATAGGCAGAAGGAAAAATAAGATGAAAAGAAAATGATGAAGAGTAAGAAGGAGCACAAGAAGAAGAAGAAGAAGAAGAGAGAGAGAGAGGAGAATGGAGTTTGCATGCTGCATGATGATGCTAATGATAGTACATAAAAGTCATCAGCAGAGTGAATGAGACCAACCGGTCCATAAATTACAATATCATACACTGTTACTTCCAATTAAAAATTCCATTCAAGTCAAACTGCATCTTGATGAGAATTACAATCATATCAGGTCAATCAGAAATTACATTCAGCAGTTCTTTCAAACGTATGTTATGTTTTAATATTCAGTTGATTTATAGATATCAGTTAGCATGTCTTGTTAAAGGCTCTAATAGCAGAAGGAATAAACGAATTCAAATAGCGATTTGTCCTGCTTTTTGCAGACTGAAGTCGTTTGCCTGATCTCATCCAGCAAAAACATGGATGAAAGGGGTGTTGGGGATCTTTCATAATATTCTCAACTTTCTTAAGAATTCGGACAGAGCAGATATCATCTAGTGTGAGATTATCACCAATTATTTTGCCTGCTTGGTTCAACAACCTTTGAATTTTTGTACGGTCAAACTTTCTTATACTACAGTACCAGGAGAGGCAGCCATAAAGAATAGAGCTCTCGACGACTGCAGTGTAGAAGAGTTTTAGGATGGTCTTATCAACATGGAAAGATTTCAGTTTCTTGAGAAAGTGAAGCCTTCCATGGCCCTTTGCCAAAACAAGCTTGCTTTGTTCTTCCCAGGGTATGTCATGTCAGGGTATCGATGCATTTATAGCCTAGCCCTGCGCATGGGCGCGCACGTGGACGTGGTTGGCCTGCAGTTTATATCAGTTGTTTTGATAAGACAACTTGCAAAGTCGAGTCTTGGGGCTTGCAGTGGGGCTTGCAGTGGGGCTGGGAATGTGACCTGTGGTAGCTGATTTAGCAACCAATGATAAAAATTCATTCTGTAGGTGTATTGTACATTTGTACGCTTAAAGACTTGTAGAAAGTCTATGAATGTCGGATAAGGGGTGAATCAGTTAACTAACATTCGTCAGTTCAGTCAACTTCTTGTGATGTATGTAATTTTATGGCATTAGCCCAATACAAACACACAAGGCAGCCTAGTTTTTTTTTCTAACTTTCATCTTAATTACTGGTATATTTTACTTTTTATGCAGTTACCATAAAGAAGGCTTTGTCGCAACTGTGTATGGTGTCATGGGATCCACAACTATCCTTATCAAATGTTAGTACAGATGATTTACATGTATAGATGGAAGTGCCCGTTTTTAAATAGGACAAAAACCAAAATATGTTTTTGACGTAAAAATCCATATCCTTTGGAGAGGGGCTTTTGTACTGGTGAATAGGATTGGAGTATTATGCTAACTTTGCTCTAACTATATATTGTGAAGCTCAAAATTTTATTGATAGGCCTAGTATGTTTTTTCATTTAAAAAAAAATGCACACTCTCTCAATTAAACAACAAAATTTTCTTTCTCTTTAGCGATTTTGAATGACAATGCATCATTTCACATTAAAATGAATGAATGATACATTTATATGCAATTGTAGATCACAGAACAGTGTTTACTTCTTTGCCGAAGACACAGGTACAGGAGTGGTATCCTAAGAGTGATGCCAGTTGTCATAAGAAATTAAAACTAGGGCAAGTCCTTGATTAATTTGTACGCAAAGGTGGCTTCCTTCATGTACTGGTAGTGTGGACACCTTTGCAAGCTGTTTGTCATGCTACAATGTAGTTACACCATGTAACAACCTTTTCTGTAACATGTACATGTACAATAGCATAGTTTTCACATTGCATACATCTAATGTAAACCATAGCTCTATAACCTTATAGAATTTGGGCATACATGGACATGTGTAGGCTGAGTCTAACTAATTTTGTTTCCAAATTGCTTTGTTACAGTGCTGAATACATTTGTTTTAACTCGAGTATCATACAACATCAGGTTCAGTACTAACACCATAGTTCTTTTATTAGGTAAGTTTTTGCCATTTTTCCTGGGCCCTGTTTCATAAAACTTGTTATCAGTCACAGCAACTGCCACATTTCTATGACAAATTTGCTCTCAGCCAATCAGAAGCAAGTATTTCAGTAACTTTAATATAACAGTTACAATGTATTGCAATTTGTTCTTGATAACCAGTTTTATGAAACGGAGCCATCTCACACTTTTACTTCATGTCCTTAATATTATGCTTCACACATGTATTATGGGGTGTTTTTAAAACTTTTTATACTATCTTGCTGTTTGATATTTGTAGGATATGTCTATTTTCTGGGTGTTCTTGGTTTTATTTTCTCCTCCTGTTTTTTTTTTTTTTTTGTATTACCATGTCTTTAAAATTCATAGAGACAAAGGACAAGCTGTTTGTTTTCATTTTGGTAACAGTTTTCAAACAGGGATTGTTTGTGCTATGTCACATTTTCCCCACTCTGTCTACTTTTTTCTCTTCCATTTTTAAAAAATTGTCTTCACGCTTTTCTCACTGTCTCTTTCTGGTTCTTTCTCTATGTGCCTACATGTACATGTATGCCCTTCTGTCCTCTGTTCATCACTTACCCCCCCCCCCCCCCCTCACTCTCTGTCTTGCTTTACCCCAGTAAGACTTCTTGCTTCATTATTGTTGCCAGATATTTCCTCTTCCAAGTCTAATGAGGACAGCTCTACATGTTTTTGTTTTTGTTTTCCTCTACCTGTCAGAGGGTTAGTTAGCATGATAATGCTAATAATCCACAGGTAAATTATCTTTTCTGATGTCTGAGGTTTCATTGTCAGGTAGAACTATTGAAAGTCTCTTACAATAATTTTGTGAATATTTCTCTGCTTTATTTATCCTTACTCTCTTGCTCCTATTTACCCCCTGTGAATTGACTTTCAGGTATAGCGGGGGTGGCTTTCGCTCCTAATTTCATTACTGCAATATTTGCTGTGGTAAGAATCACCATTTCTTTTCTTTATCTTGACGACTCCGGTAATAATTGTTTATGTCTTTTAATATGTCTTTCATTGTCATAAATGTACCATACCTGTTAAAGTACTCTGCATACTCTGTGAACTATGACATGGAAATTGGAGACAAGGCAAACCTACCTACAAATGCATCTTTGATGAAATTAAGATTTCTGTCTGAACCCACTGGCTGTTGGAAATTAATGGCCCCTGTATTAAGCCTATGGGAAAGACTGAAATCAGTAGTCATTGTGTTAAGTAACTACCTGAATACCCTTTTTTTGCATCTTCACACTTCACAGATTGTAGTTGGAGCAAGTTATGCCTTTGGAGAAAAGTAAGTGTTTCCCTTCTTTATGGAGTAATAATGAATACATCATTTATGATACGCTGTTTAATGAACTATTCTGAGATGCAGAGGGATCCAATAAGAAGGAGAGAAGAGAGAGGGAGGAAAGTGTTTATTTGTTTTAAGTGAGATGAGAATTGAGATTCATTTTAAATTTTACCATGGAAGAAAAGGAGGGGCGGTGAATTAGTTTGATGGGGGCAGTTTGGGGACAGGAAGAGAGAGAGAGAGAGAGGGGGGAGGGGAGGGGGAGGGGGAGGGAAGTGATATGTTCTGTGATATTTTTTTCTAAAAATAAAAGCAAAAAAAACCCAAACAAAGCAAAACAAAATTAAACAAAGACCATTGCCTACAGGAACAGGAACAGGAACAAGATATAAAGATGAAAGAAGAAAACAAAAGAAAAGAGAGAGAAAAAAAATAAATGAGAATTAAAAAAAGAAAGAAAAAAAAGATAAGAAAAATATATAAATCAGTTATGATTTAAAAAAATTATTAAAAATTAAATGAGAATTTAAAAAAGAGAAAAAAAAAAGATAAGAAAAATATATAAATCAGTATGATTGAAAATATATATGTAAGAAAAGTAGCAGCAAAAATAGTCAATTTTGACTGCTTGCCAAAAAAATTAAAAGAAGAAGGTAGGCTAATGTAGCTTATTTGAATGGAAGCATTCAGTATGTTGTCAATGGGTTAATTTTTACAGATCCTGTAAGTGCACATGCTATTAGTGCCTTGTCTAAATTTGACAGTGATCAATGCTCCGTCCAGTGATAGTTGTCATTTGTCTCTCTATTGTACAGTTTAGCCCTAGGCTATCTGTCCAGATTTGACAGTCGTCTGGTGAATGCCTGGTCTAGTGGATGTGGCTGTGCAGGCTTATTAGGAGCTGCATTCATCATTATGTTTGGTAAGTGTGAATTAGGGGGATTTTAGCACTGAGGAATATCCTCATATTATTTTTTTTTTCAAAGAGACAGAGTTAAAGAGAAGCTTCACTTCTGTGAGAAGCTGAAATATAGTTTTTTTTTTTTTTTAAATCTTTTTTAAAATATTTTTTTCAGTGTTTTTATGCTAGTTTGGAAAAATATTGTAGAAATGTTCCCTTAATAGGATTACTTGTCAAATGGGCTTACATGCGAAATATAAGAAGAAACGGTATAGTGTTCAGCCCAAACATTTGTGTGTAGTCCCATATATACCACTTTCTTCATGCACTGCACATGCTTAAGAACAAGGTTGAGTTGATTTCTTAGTGTAGTGATTTCAAAACTTTGGGGTATACATGCACACCAGTTTTTATTATGCCTCTGCCCAGTGAAGGTGGATGCTGGAGGCATTATTTACTACTGAATTAACCTTTCCCAGTTAAACAACAACAACAAAAACCAGTTTCCTTATTGTAATCCGAGACCAGAAGTTTGTCTTTAAGATAATGCAGTATGTTGTGAAAGCTAACGTCTCCTAGCAAATGGGAAAGGCAGGTTGTGTCTAGTGTGGGATTTTTTAATCATCAGATTGATCAGAAAATTAACTAGGGGTAGCCTTCTTCATCACAAAATTCAGTACATGGGACCATGCTGAAATCAGGCAGTTCGACCCAAACACTTGAATCACTTCTCATCTTGTTTTGAATATATGGGCATCTGAAAAGCAATCCCTTTCAGTCACCGGCATTCTTTCTGTGTATTTCTTCTCAAATTGAATAATAAACAGAATGAGAAAGCTCACAAATTATTTTCAATCTTTCCAAAACCTGAGCTTATCTTCAAGTTATATGTAGCAGTATATCCTGGTATCTCTTGAGGAACATCTGATATTACATAATTTTGCATAATAATCTTTTAAATGTTTTTATTTCAGGGTGTATAATTGAACCTACATCTGACAGAGCAACTGATCTTCAAGAAGTGAATTGGTAAGCAGATTTTATTTCAAACAATGTCATTACATTGTGATAAGTACTTTTTTCTTGGGGGGGAGGGGGGAATTCGTTGTCAAATTTTCTGTGGAGGGAAGTAAAAGAATTATATTCTTAGATATTGATACTTTACATTCCATGCTATTAATTCAAAGCTGACATGTTATGGGAACTTCAATTATATTTCACTGTTTTGTTTTTGCATGCAACAGATATTTTTCAGGGGGAGGGAAGGTCAGATGTTGGCCTTTCTAGGTTTATGCAACATGATTCAGTAGTTTATTGAAAATGTGGGGAAAAAATTGGACATTGATAGAAATGATAAAATATGAAAAACAAATGAAACTTTGTTGTAATATCACTGCTTCCTTGTGCCTGACCACTATTAATAAGGAGAAGTGAAACTCCACCAATATTTTTGGACATGTAGTTGTAAGAATAGGAGATGGAAACAAAGCAAAATACAAAACACACAATATTGGAACCAGATAATAATGATAATGTTGATAATGATAAAAATGATAATAATGATGAGAATAATATTTTTAATACATGTGTGTAATAATTATGATAATAAAAAAATAGTAACAATAATTATAACAATGATAATGGTAATGATATTTATAATGCAAGGCTCCACACTAACTTTTGTTCTTGGTGGCCTGTTCGGGCCACCAAAATTATCATTTCTTTTTTTTTTGGTGGCCCGAGAATGAAATTTGGTGGCCCGAAAAAAACAAAGAAAAACATAAGAAATTTAAAGATTATAATAAAACGTTGTTAGAATGATTACAACCCATTGTTTTACCCTCCTATGCCCTGAAATGATCATATTCAATGATAAAGTTGCAGATTGTTTTATGATTCTTCCTTTCAATGACCTTTCAATGTAGGGCCGTTTTGAAAGCCCATTTTTGGTATTCGTTTAAACGGTCATTTTTTTTTGGGGGGGGGGGGGGGGGGCGATTAATCGACTACTCGGTACTTTCATTTGGCCAATCGGCCGACCACTCCAGCTGTTCGTAGCCTGCCACCATTCAGCCCCGCGCCGGAGCTGCACCTACGCTGCAGCACCGGAGTGAGGCCAGTCCCATACCTATATAACAGCGTGTGTAATATCCCTAACGGTAATGTCCGATTTTCATAAAGAAACTTGGCAACGCTGCAGCACCGGAGTGAGGCCAGTCCCATACCTATATAACAGCGTGTGTAATATCCCTAACGGTAATGTCCGATTTTCATAAAGAAACTTGGCAATAAAGTAGCTTTGAAAAGAACTGTATTGCTTGTCCAGTTCATAAAAATTCAAATCATAGCCTCCTACCTATTTTTGTGAGGACTGAATAAAAAATCCTGGTCAAATAAAGCCAAATAGATCGGCATTTGCTTGATATTTCATCGATAATTTGTGAAATCCTGTTTCAATTATTCGTCAGCTGACAAGAGATGGCGCCAACCCGGAAGTGGAGCGTAACAGTCAGTGCACAAAATCCCATTCGGCCGTGTTGAAACTACGTATACATTACGATGAAAGCGCTTAGTAGTCATTTGAAATCGAACTCCAATGATTGAAATCCCCATCACAAATCGCCAGCAAGGGCATATAACTAATGAACAAGCGCTTACTTGCAATTATGAATGTTTTTTTCTTGGTAATATCCTTTCGTCTTCGTTCATTGCAATGTTCCAAAAATATTTTGTCACACTGACTATGATAGCGTATCTTTGATTACGTTAGTGAGCTCACTTGCTTACGGTGCATATCGCTGTGGTGAACGATAGTGCAATGCGCGATTAAGTCGCTCTTTCACACACACACACACACATTAGGGCTTGCGGCTTCCGAATATTATTGAAACACTTGTTTTCGCTGCGCGAGACATAAGAGTTTGGTGATCAAAAAAGATATTCTCATGTGAATTTAAGGCGTCTAAATGACTAATCACACCTTAAAACTTTGAAATGGAGAGAAGCATTCTTGATTTCATTAATGATTTCCCATTTTTGATGGATCATTCTGAAGTTCAAGCTATGTTTCCGAGTAGTCGATAGAAATTCTATTATTCGTGTAGTGACATTTTCGGACGTTTAATCGTGTACTAGACTCGAAACAGGCCTAGTGTGGTGCGCGGAAAATACACACGGCCGCAGACCGAGGCCTATATATACTGCCATAAGACTAATCTAACTTTCATTTGAGGTCGGCTAGCTCACCGCAGCTAGATCCAGGTGCAATTAGAGTGGTGTTGCGCTAACTCAAACTGCGTCGTCGCTGATGAACCGCGAACAAACTGACTTGCAATTCGGATTGCGGAAGGAGCTAAAATGTGTACAATTAACACGCACGTAAATTGCGTTAACTTAAAATTTTCTGGTTGCCCGATTCGGGCCACCAAACTTATCACTTTTTGAAAAATGGTGGCCCGGGAGCCAATTTTGGTGGCCCCGGGCCACCGCTAATGTCGAGCCTTGGATAATGATAATAATGGTAATAATGATAATGACAGACCTCCCAACCATTCTGAATTTGGAGGAAAGAATCTGAATTTCACCCATTCTAAGCTCTTCTTTTGATATGATTTTCCTTTTTTTCTTAATGAATTTACTATGTACTCCTATGGGAAATGCCATTTCTTTCCTAATTTTGAGCAAAATCATCCTTATTTTTAAGTCAGAAAGGTTTGGAGGTCTGTAATGATAGTAACAATAGAACAGTTCTTGTATAGTTCTTTAGTTGGCTAAGGTCTCAATGTGCTTAGGGAAGAGATAAGAAGATTAAAAGAGGGAAAGCTGCGGGAGAACGTCATGTACTGAGTAAAATGTGGCTTAATTACATAGGTGTGTTTTCAGAACAAAAGTTTGTCTTATATCGTATGGGATGCTATTCCAGAGTATGGTGATTATTTGAATTTGAATTTATTCTCATATTTCACAATATAACATAAATATATAACAAATATTGAACAATGTAACATGGTTGATAAAATAAGACATATGGCATGAACATCCGTATAAATCAAGCATAGATGGGTGAGTCAAAATTACGGAAGACATTTGTATAGGTGAAATATGAAGGAACCTGCATAAAAAAGCAAGGCTTGTTGAGTCTACAGGTTCCATAAGGGGAAATTAGGTCTTAATTATATTTTATTTTTATTTTTTACGGTTTATAGACTTAAGGAGAGATTTAGATATCCAGGGAACTCTGGGTATATGTTTATAATTGGAACAAGAAAATTGCCTAAGCGGTATCATTTCCTTATAAATCGACATAAATATATCCATAAACTTGTCAGAACAAGTATCCGTGTCACGAATACCTTAAATTTAACTCCAATCAACAGACGCTAATCTCTCCCTAAGTCTACAGACATTTTCTTTCGATAAATCTCTAAATTCATGTTTTACAAATGTATTACTAAAAACTCTGTCAAAAACCACCTCAACAAATATAGGAAAATGGTCGGACATGTCAAATACCAAAATACCAGATGACGTACATGTAAGGGAAGAGTCGTTAACAAATATATTATCAATTAAGGTTGATGACGTATCTGAAATCCGAGTAGGTTTTGATATTAGTGGAGTAAAACAACTAGATAACATTAAGTCAGTAAATTCCTGGCAGCTCAAAGTAATACTACAATTCAACAAGTTCAAATTAAAGTCTCCCATGATAAAAACTTTCTTGTTATTTAGATCAGCCATCAGTAAAAGACTTTGAACACAATCAATAAATTCTTGGACACTGCCTTTATGGGGTCTATAGATTTCACCAACAATCATCTGTTTCTTGTCAGGCATTTCATTCTGAATAAAAATACATTCGATAACATACATGTATAAAGCTCATTAATTCTCTGACTTTTAGATTATTTGATACATAGAACCCAACCCCTCCCCCTCTCTCCTGCTCCCTATTGTTGCTGTAAAAAGTAAAGCCGTCAATAGCAACAAGAGAGGACTGCAGGTCACTCATCCATGTTTCAGAAAAACCAGCAACATAGTAACCATAGCTGAGTTGCTCAATAAATGACTGAAATTGATCAATTTTCTTATTAAGACTTCTTACATTATGGTGCAAAAGTAAAAGTTTATCATTTGAGTTGTACAAATTTTTTATAACATTATACTCTGAAAGATATTTGGTAGATATGCTATTCATGGATTGGTCGTTTGAATCGAAATCAAATTGAAGTTCAGGCATTTCAAGATTTAAGTACTGTAGTAACTGGGCATTGTCATTCACATCTACGTTTCGATCATCCATTAGGAATTACGTAACAACCGTAGAAAAAGAAGTGTGTTTTCTCATCAAAAAAAAAAAAAAAAAATCAAGGGGTTAAAGGCATTGGCTAACTTTGTGAGTAGCTGATTTAAAAAATTCTCAAACTAAGATGAAACATGCGTATGAGTACTTGTATTTGTACTCAGAAACCCTGAAACCAACCATAATTTGGAATGAAAAAGTGTACATTAGACATTAACCAAATAAAAGGTACATATACAGCATGTACAGGGTGTAATGCATGGAAGACTCAATGAGTGGTAACATAACGTTCTTAAAAGAGAAGCATAGGTATGCAGGACTGACAAGTGAAAAACAGAGAAACATTTCAAAACTGTTGTATACATGAAAATACAAAACAAGGCATTGCATATCATTTTCATGATGCACTGGCTGAGCAAAGTTACGGTATGTAAACCAGTGGACAAAAATCTAGTACAAAAGAAATGTGATTCCTTGTCGACATGGTGGGGTAAGGGCATGATTTCAAGAGCAAATATGTAATGTAAGCCATGATAGCGATACGTATTGTAATTGAGCAAGTACAGTGTAAAATCTGAGAAGCTTCAAATTTGTACAAATATACGGTATAGAGGTGTGGCAGATAAACAAATATGTACCTAAGATAAGTCGATGACAGAATTCACAAAAGTAAGGTGAAATACAAAAAAAGCAAATGGTAACCAAGCAAGCACGGATGTTACTATCCAGTGCATTACTCATTAAATCATTGGCTGTTTGCAACCACGAAATATATACATTTTCTGGCCTAGTATAAAGAGGCAGATATGGATGGTAATTATGATAATTCTATATTGAACATTTTTTCCGCTCTTGAAAATGCTGACAAGAGTTTTGCGACATGTGTTTTTCTTTCATTGATTCTTCATTTCTTGCTGTTGCAGGTATAGTTTCCTTGCATGCTGCCCATTTGTGTTTTGCTATTTGGTGGCGTACTTTGTCGTGATCATCAAAGTTCCCCAAGAGAGTAGTCCCGTAGCACGTGTGAATGGGTACAGTGTGATTTCAGCACAAGCCACTGAGGAAGATTCAAATTTACACAGTTCAGAAAATGGTAAGTGTAGCTCACGAGCACACAGCCTCTTTCCTTGCTTTTCCTCACATTTTATGTCCTCTATCCGTTTCTAATTCCTACCAGTCATTTATTATATCGTTTAATGTATCAAAATCTTCCTTTGTCTTGCCCTCTCTGTTCTTTTCTCTATTTTTTACGCTATATGTTTGTAATTCTATTCTGGTATCTAAAAAGATATATCAGTCCCATTTGTTTCTCTATAAGGGAGAAAGAGACAGATTTAGATACCTATAATGCAGTGTAATTAAGAACTAACTTTTGAATAGTGCAGTAACATTGCACAGTTAAAATTTGGAGGATATCGGTAGATTGTTTGGCCTGACTTCTCTTCTGTGGAGGCTTTGAAACAATATAATTTGGTTCTTCCAGTACTAGTTGTGTGCAAACTATTTAACCATCTCTTGTAGCATTCGAGAAATGTCTTTATGCTGTATTATAACAAAATACTGATTGGTTCTTTTCTCTGCTGTTCCTTGGTTTGAATTCAAGATGTCTTGCCTGGGGATGAGCAGCCATTATTGCAAGGAGAACCCCGGAGGTTAACCATGGCTGATAGATGGCGCTGCTTTCAACTTATCTGGAAACTAGGTGTTAATGTAAGGAAACTGTTCTCTCTTAGGCATGAACTTGGTCCAGAGAGAGAGAGAAAGAGAAAGAAAGATTGGGGAGGGGGAATTGAGGGAGGGATGAATAGAGTGAGGAAGATAAGGAGAGCAGAGGGTCGGGGGGAGGGGAGGAAATGGTGTGATGTGGAAGGCAGGGAGATACTTTTTTTGGAAGATGGGTTGGCTCAAACAACCAAACTGTGTTTGTATAAACTAGTTATGAAGAGGTCATCTTGTGCTCAGCACAGGCAAGAGCTACCTTCTTTCAACGATGGGATGTTCTCATAAGAAGTAAAATTGATCTTGGCTTAAGAAAGCATCTCATGAAGGCATCGGTCTGGAGTGTACTGTAGTATGGGGCAGAGACATGGACACTCTGCTAGAAAGATATACACTGTACAGTCACTGGAGGCTGCTAAACTGTGATGCTGGCGCAAACTACTAGGTGTGTTGTGGAGGGATGGAACGTCAAATGAAGAGGTATTGCGCCGTGTTCGAGAATGGCGCATGCTGATTCAAAAGATCGGACAAAGACAGAAGAAATGGATAGGGCATATAATGTGACATGATGGTTTAATGGTCAGAGTTATAGAAGGTTGTCTGCATGCAAAGAAGGCAAAGGGAAGACCTTGTAAAGGCTTCCTAGATGATTTGATTCCAGAATGTGGAGCAGCAGGATATGAAGAGCTGAAACGGATGACTCAAGAGCGTAGCACTTGTAGAGACCTTTGTCATAGAAACTGATTGGGTTATTGAACCTGTCATTAAACTGACAGATTACTATTGATGATGAGTTGTAGATCTGAGATAAGTGTTATATGGAAGAAGTATGAATGAAATTGAACCCATTATTGACATGAATTCTTTGAGGTCTTCTTTCAGCAGCTTTTCTTCTCAAAATTGGCAACACCAGTATTTTACTTACATTGATATAGTAAATAATGTATGTATAATACACGCTGTGATTTGTTAAAGTTCACGTGACATGCAAAAATTTTGTTATAGTGCAGGTCTGTGCACTATAACAGAATTTTTGCATGGTTAGGTGCGTACAAAAGTGTTTGGGATTGCACATCAAAAGCACCTTGCACGCACCATTGTTACCATTGTTTTTAGCTGCGCGCTTGTGACGTGAGCCAGAGAGGCAATTAATGAAATCGATAAAGGAAGGCTCTTTAAAATGTACAGATCTAACGTCAGGGGTCTATTTGATAAATAGTGCATGTTCTATTGATGCACCATTACTGGACTATATGAACTCCAAATACTAAATTATCCCTCGTGCAGGTCTATTTTACCTCGGCCTTCGGCCTCGGTAAAACAAAACTGCACACAAGCTAATTTAGTATTTGCCGTGCACATAATCCAGTATAGTGCCTGATAGACCATGCACTATAATAGTTTTCATAAAAAAGTCACGTATCTGTATTGAATAAAAATTGACAGAAAGTTGAGTGAGAAGTTTGACAGAATGAAAAAGTTGCTAATATGCTTGAATAAACAGTGATTCTGGGCACTGTTTCACGAAAGTTGTCCTTTGTACTAGACTTTTTTTTTTTTTTTGTATTTATATGTTTTATTAGGTCCACAGTCAACAAAAACAAAATATAAACAAAAAATAACTAATCAAAAACAATTACAATATTTACAGGTAATCAAACAACAATTAGAAAAAAAAAACCAGAATAAACAAACAACCCCCCCCAGTACTAGACTTCATCTACTTGATCATTTCTGCTTTATTCTTTCGTCATGTAATTTCCGTTTAGCTTGCTGTAGCAACCTTTGCAACGTACGTATGTCGGGTAGCCTCAGCCAAAGCAGAGGACAATACTCCATATGATAAGGATTGTCCGGAGTTCTATGCATCTTTACAGCTGTGCTTCCAGGTAAGTCACATTGTAACCTGCTTATAAAAGAATACACACACACACACACAGAGAAGTAACAGTTTTGAAATGTGCGGTCTTTAAGTACAGGTTGATGATTCCAGGTGTATAACATTGAAACCTATATGCAAATAGCGCTTAATAGAAAATGAGAGAAAAAGTTTTGATATGCAGACGGTATTTATTTACAGGTAGTTTTCAGGTATATGAACTGAAGCCTGTTTATAGAGGCAACTTAAATGTACGATACACAAGAAAAACAGCTTATATGGGCAGGTCATCATGTACAGGTTCACTTAGCACTGGTTTCAGTGAGAACATGATTCAAGGGAGATAACAAAATGGGATCTCTATGGACAAGTGATGTTTTGATACTGATGACCATCATGGTAGGTCAGACTGTGTTCGGAGTGTTCCAGAATCAATCTGTAAGAGTTCTCATTTTTTTTCTTTTTTTGTTAATTCTGTGCATTCGTCAATATAGTTCTCATTCTGTTGTTGCTGTATGCCCCACGTACAATTCATATATTACACTATCAAATAATTCCTGGAACTCTCTCACTCTCACTCTCCGTGCATTTTCAAATACAGTCTATCTGTAGGTTCTGCATCTCTGCAGTTTTGCCTCCAGATGTATTAATGTCATTGCTTGAAGGAATTCTAGATGCACGTGACCAATCAGTGCTTAAACAAATTCTTTTTTTTGCAGGCTGCCCTGTTTGCCTCCATGTCTTCCGTTCAACTTATCAAGATACGCAGGGTAGATATTCTTATGGCCATTCAGTTCCTCAATGCTGTTATCTGGGTAGTTAACAATGTGGTAAGTTCAATTTTTTGACCTTTCCTTTTGCCAGGAGTACAAATTAGTACAGGAGTAAGGATTGTTGCAAGTGTAGATGAGCACAACAGACAGGGACAAATAAAGAAATAGTATTTGCGCCATGCAGTATATGATCTCTACAAATGAATCAATTCTGGGCTAATTGGCTACCTGAAGAATGTACACAAATGTGTACATGGGACCAAGCACAAATGTGGCACAAACATTGCAGCTAATGCTTGTGTTATTTCAAATAAGAGGACATTTTAAAGAGCAATTTTCAAGGAGCCTTTCTACCAAGTTATTTTTTTTTAAAACTCAGTAATGCATACTTTTGTTAGGTTGTGCCTATCTAAAAAGTCCTTGTCTGAACTCATAATCATATGAAGAGATGGTTAAATGGTTAAATGGTGGGTTATTTTGCTGGACTACTAAAAAAGCATGTGTATGTTTGTTAGTTAGCAACCAGGGGACATACAGCATTAAGTCCCCTCCAGAGGACTTTATAATGTGGATTAATACCGTACGAAAGGGCATTAGCACATCTTGGTTTCGAATCCTGGTACTCCTGGCTACGAGACCATTAGTCTGACACTGAGCCTCTGCACCTCCTTTGTACAAAAACTTTACCACATGCTCATTTGTACAAAGACTTTACCACATGCTCATTACAAAAAATACAACCTGATATGTCTTTGTAAGGACTGATGTATACTGTTTTTTAGCTTGTGTTTATCTACAATTAAGTCCCTGCCTGAGCACTCAAAACCATATATTTCCTCTGTATAGAGATTTTACCACTTGCTCTGTACAAGAAATACAACCTGATACATGTATGTCCTTGCAAGGACTAATGTATACTGTTTTGAACTTGGCTCTATGTGGAAAGTCCTTTCCTGGAATCTAAAATCATTTAAAGAGATAATACCACTAGCTCTTAACAGAAAATACAACCTGATTGTCCTTGTAAGGACATGGTGTATACTGCTTTGAGTTTGTGTCTAATAACTCCTTGCTTGAACTCGAAACAATTTGGAGAGATGAAACCTCTTGCTCTCTACAGAACATGCAACCTGATTTGTCCTTGTGAGGACTAATGTGTACTGTTTTGAGCTTGTGTCTATCCAAAATGTCCTTGCCTTGAATCTAAAATCATTTAGAGAGATAATATCACTTGCTCTTTACAGGAAATACAACCTGACATGTTCTTGTGAGGACTGATGTGTACTGTTCTGAGCTTGTGTCTTTTTCCAAAATATGCTTAAACCCTAATAAGGCTGGGGGATCAGAAGGGGATTCTGCTACCTCCAGACTTATTAGGGTTAACAAAACCACTATACATATCTACCTTCTTTGGGAAAGTTTGTGAGTTCCATCCTGGAGATAAGTGGATCCATGTCTAAGTAAGACAAAAATCCTTGAATCAGGATCACTCTTTAAAACCTGCAATCAATGAAAAAGAACATATTGAAGCATGTGCTTGATAACTATAAACGTATATTAAGGTATTCTCTGTCATATAACTACCTACACTATTTGAACATGTTTTAATTAACATAAGATATATACAAAAAATATGTGAAGGTGAATTGTGAAAATCATACAAGAGGTCAAGGTGCTATATAGTATGGAAGACTGTGATAAACAGGCCTGGTACTTCAGATGAGAAATGACAGCCGTATCACCAGTGCAGAGGGTCATTAGATAGTTGTACTTTCCTTGGGAGATTTGGGGTCTCCCATCCTAAACAGAGGTTCTAAGTCCACTTCGTCATCTGCTCCCCTTCTCCTCTTGGGAAGTGCAATACAATCAAAATCATCTTCCAAGTAAGAGTACTTGAATCGGCTAACACATGGACCACTCTTCTTCACCTGCAGTGCTCTAAACTTTCTCCAGTCAATAGCTTGACATGCCTCTGAAGAGCGAACTTGAGGAACACCTCTTCTTTAGCTATAGGTCTTTTAATCCATAATGTCAGCAGCCTTGACTGTGACCTTGTACGGTTTGGGACGGTCCTTGCCATCCTGCAGATGTTGGCAAGCTGGGCTGGCAACATAATCACTCCCACCTGCTGGATAGCTCTTTCTATGATACTATGCATGGAGCTCCCTCTGACTGCCCGTGTGCAACTTCAAGGAAGTACTATCTGATGCTCTTGGTACACTTAGCCCTTTCTATGAAGGCCAACATCATATTGGGCAGAACAGAATTCTTATTGTGTCCAGGGCAACCATCGGCAAAGAATTCCACTTCTTCAATGCCATCATTATCAAGCCCACACAGATATGAATGTATGTATGAAGCACTTTCACAAGCTCCATGTTTGGTTTACCCTTCGTGGGATCGGTAGCAAGTTCCTTCTTTTGACCCTAGACTGAAAACTGTGAAATTGTAATTTGCTAATCTATGTTTGTAGAAAAGCTCAGATTGGGCAGACTTTGGGAGGTAGATGACTTGCTGTAGGTCAAAAACAGCAGCATAAAGGGTTTGATCTCTGCAAGCTCTTTCCTTAGCTCTCTTCTTTATCTCCCTCACTTTTTCTTATTGATGTGATTTGAGTAGTCAGTTGCAAGATCTTCTGATTCTGGGTACCTCTGTGATATGCATCACAGATCCCACACTGATCTTTCTTCGGGGAGTGAAACTTCAGTTTCATCTCCCCTAAGACCGTCTTGTATACAGAAAGAGAGGCACCATCTTCATTCTCTTGGCAATACGTACGATACATTTTCTCTGCATTCAAATCAGATGTTAAGTACTCACATCTGCTACTTGCACAACAGTAAAGTGATCCCATCCTTAGAAACTTATCTATGTGCTTTCGCACACTGCCCCGCAAAAGGGTGTCATGTTCTGCAGCTTGACGTCCTCCTCGTCTTTCTCCTTCGAATACTCCACAGGATTGTATTCTGTTGACAACCGTCTTTGTCTTGAAGAGATTCCGAGTGTGGCCAGAAACATCTACTTGCACACTTGATTCTTCAGTGGATCTGTCGAGGAGGGCAAGTACATGTAGGGTATCAGCTTTCTGGTCTTAACACTGATGTATGCTTCTCCACAATTTCTCTTCCGTTTAACAATGACATTCTTGCTCTTGATCTCCTTAGGGGCCTTGGGATCTTGATCTCTTGGAGCTGGTTCCCCATCAGCCAAGAAGTCCTCAGGCAAAGGTTCCAATCTTGCTAACTCATGAGGAAAATCTCCATTTTTAGAAATGTCTTGAAGGTCCATGGTGCATGTCATCGTGTCATCCCGGTGCTGACCGCTTGGAACCTTTTTTGATTATGATGAACTTGATAATACATTAACATTCATCTCATTGGAGTTATAATCTTTGTTTAGGCAGTTGTGTGAGCTGCTTTGCACCTTGGCAACACTGCAAGCTTCCTGAACAGCATTCTTGCTCTTGATCTCCCTGGGGCCTTGGGATCTTGATCTCTTGGAGCTGGTTCCCCATCAGCCAAGAAGTCCTCAAGTAAGGGTTTCAATCTTGCTGACTTGAGACAAAGATCTGCATTTTCAAGAATGTCTAGAAGGTCCAGGGTGCATGTCATCATGTCATTCTGCTGCTGACCACTTGGAACCTCTGGAACCTCTTTTGATTGTGATGGAGCTGATGATACATTCACAGTCATCTCTTTGGAGTTGTATTCTCTGTTTAGGCTGTTATCTGAGCTGCTTAGCACCTCAGCAACTCTGCAGGCTTCCTAAATGGCACATCTGCTACCTTTGTCAAACCACTGAAGTTATCAACAATAATATTTGCTTCAGCAAAGGCACGGTTTTGGCATGAGATAAGCTTCAATAATCTTGTCTCATCCTACCTCATTTAAAGAGAATTAAAACAGCATGTTATCTCATCTAAAATGAATATTTGAGCAACTTATGAACCACCCACCACTAAAGACTGACCTAATCAAATTTTCAGAGGATATATTCCTCATAGACAAAAGACATACTACATGTAGCTGTGATACTTACACTCTGAACATCTAAAGGGAACTCTCTCTTTCCCTAGACTTACAGGAGCGAGCCGGTCCCAGTAATCAACAGGTTGACGGCCACCAGCTGAAATATGATAGAAAAAATCTCTAGTTTTAAACACAAACTTCAGTGGATGGCTCAAAATACACCGTATAAGCTCAGTATTCGTGGTATTGGAACTACCAGTACATTTTTTACTGAGTAGTACTGTAAGGGCCAGGCTAACGGTACACTAACAACTAATTTAAGACCAGCCCAGGATCTACATGATCTGAGTTAGATATAAAGTTGGTGAAGATTTATTTATGCCAACCAAAGATGCCAAGGCCCCCCAAATGAAACGTCATTTACCAACAAACATGCCAGTGTTACCTGGCTTACTTAAACATACACTAAGATAAACATACTGTTGTGATGGGTCCCATTTCATCCTTGCACGTAAGTGGAGTCTATTATGCATACACACAATGCTATGTATGGGGCTCTGTTTTCATGAAATGGGTAATCATGAAACAAAAATGGCCATTTCTTGTCTTTTTATCACACTCATGATTTTCTAAAAGGTATATTTTGTTCATATTATTGTAAAAAAAATAATTACCTGGCATTTTTGCCCCAGATACATGTATGGGCTTCTTCAGAAAAGAAACCTCTCTCCCAGATGCCAGTCTCCAGATGGAGGCGATTTGTAAAACCGATGATTGTGCAAGCAGACAAAAACATTTCGCAAACCAGCTAAAAAGTGTGTGAGACGCTTCGTAGAACCCTACAGAGTGCACAGATCATTTTCACGATCCGTCCTGCAGTTTATGGGACAGAATGTGAAAATGGATTTGTACACTGTCATGTACCGTCAGCATCTCATGATGTCACGTATGACGTAACTACACTATATCAGAATCTGAATTTTGTGAAATTGTAGGCATGATGATACTTAGTTCTAATATCGAAAAAAAAAAATCATTTTCTGAATTTGCATTGATTTTTGCCTCTTTGGACACTTTGTGAAAATGGTGATGAAATGTAGGTAAGGTGGTTTAATTCTCCAATTTTATGTTGTGTTATGTCAAGTGCCATGTTTTCTCTTGTCATCTCATCTTTGCTGGAGTACAAATCCCCTGTTCATTTCTTTATTAGGATTTTTTTACAGCACATAAAGAGTTAGGTTCTTGGTCCTGTTTCATAAAACTTGCTATCAGTAACAAGTTATAAGCTACTGAATCCTTGCACGTGATTGGCTGAGAGCATATTTGTCATAGAAATGTGGCAGTTGTTACTGATAACAAGTTTTATGAAATGGGGGCCCTGATCTATGTCTAATGGCTAATTCCTCTCTCCATTTCTTCTTCCCTGTAGTACAAGTTCATGCCTGTGTACATCCTGCCATCCTACATGGTGATAATTGGCCTGATAATGGGTGCAATCTATGTCAACACATTTTACATGGTACACAACGATGATGCTTATCCGAAAGAACATAGAGACTTACTGGCTAATATGACAGCGACATTCATTACAGTTGGTAAGGTTTAACTGTCGTCTTGATACAGTTGAGCATGATTTGATTTCAGTACAGCAAGAATTTTCATAAACCCTAGCTTGAGTCATCTCAGGCTTAGTGTTCAACTGATGCCGGAGGCATTATACTTTCGGGTTGTCCGTCCGTCCCTTTTTCGTTCTCGCGATAACTTAAGAACCATTTGACAGATCAACTTCAAATGTGGCTGACATAATGTCTTTTAAAGAAAACCATACTTTCCAGTTTTGTACTCTAAATATATCCTAATACATTTCCTATAATTAAAAGTGATATATTTCCGATTTGGCAAAGGCGTAGGCATTAATTTCGACCATGTGCGGTTGAGGATTCATCTAGTTTCTTATTATAACACACATACAGGCATACAGGTGTATGTGTAGGTAACATTGCGGTGTCTCTTATCCTCACTTGCCATTCATTCAGTATGGTGGTGTGTCCAAACTCTGCAGATGTCCACATAATCATTATTACATACCTGCCAACTGTTCCTATTAAATAGGAATATTCCTATTTAAGGGAAAAGAAAATTGCCACTTTAATCTGTGATTCCTATTTCTGTACAAATTTGTCTGTAGTATTTAATAGGAAAATAAGGAATGTCCTATTTTTCAAAATTTTTAAATAATTTGTTCCTATTTCTTGGCTGTCAGGGTTGGCAGGTATGTTATTATTATTATTATTTCATGCACAGGGCATATCTCAAAAACTAGAAAAGATTTCTAAAAAAAGGAATAATCTTGGAAAGAAATTTTTTTTTTGATATTGGGGTAGAAATTGTGGAAATATTGACAAAAGATTGGCAGATGTTTCTATGTCCTCCTTTAATTGATTTTTTAAATCTTTGTTTCAGGTGTATCAATGTGTAGTATCTTGATGACGGTCCTTTACAAGACGGTACTCGTGAATTATTAAGCAGCTGTTTGATGGAAACACTCTTCCAAAGTTGCATGCAGTGTTTGAGAACTTTCCTAATGCCTTTCTTCGCCCCTGATACCTGGGGAGGTTGGTGCAATGTTTTGCAAAGCAGAGTCTCTTGACTCTCTTCTACAAATTGTAAATTTTGTATAATTTTTTTTTTGTAAAAAAAAATTGTATTTTGTAAAACATGTTTTTATCGAGAATGGAATAAAATGAATTGAAAATTGTATTGACTTCTACAAAATTGAGATATGCACAAAAACCAGTAAACGAAAATCATTATTTACATGCGGAATAACAGACTATATGTGTTTTAAAAAAACAAAACCGCATGCACACGTTGGTTTCAAGATGCCTGTAGCATTTTCATTTATTTGATGTACGATAAAAGAGCAATGTAGGTGAAATGCCTTGCTCAAGGGCATAAGTGCCGTGCTGGGAATCGAAGCCCTGATCCTCGCATTTCCTGTCAAGCACCTTAAACACTGGACCACAGCACCTCCTTTTTCTTTTGGCACTATGTTGCACCAAGTCAAGTCACACAGAAATGATTTCTCATGCAGAATGTGACACCATTCAGATGTTTCGTTGTTCCCAAGGTTCATTATTCCGAAGGTTTGTTTATTCCGAAGGTTCGTTAGTCCGAAAATGAAATAAGCTTTGTTAGTTCGTTAGTTATTTTCAGACTAAGGAACCTTATTTCATTTTCGGACTGTCGAACCTTTGGAATAATGAACCTTCGGAATAACGACCATCACCCCTTCAATCACCAAGAATGCACTTTACTTTTCCAGCATATAGTTCTTACAAAACGTATTGTGCCTTCCTCCTTCCACAATAGCAGAATATAAGGAAATGCCAGCATCATAAATTTCACTCACTCTCGATGAGCTGGAGTAATTTCTTGTGAGGTCAAATCCATTTTTCTGGTTTTGCTGCCTGCCTGCCAGCTTGCCTGAGTGCCTGAGAGACATTTGCTTGGAGATCTTATCAGTTAGTAGTTCAGCCGAATTCGGTGTTGGCGAATTGTAATGCAATGCACATGCAAACCGATGACTGTGTGGCTTTAAGAATTTACATACTGCTTACTTAGGTTAGATTTAAATGAAATGAGACTTATAAAGCATTCATGACAACATATTGAAATTTTGATTGTCTTCTGAAACCAGAAGTTGTCATGTTAAGTTATTCTAGGGCTAAACGTAGTCCTCAGGTCTTTGAAAGATATAGATTCATCACAAATACAGCTAATCATTTCCTGAACTAATCTCAAATCTGTGATAAGTATTTCAGTGAATGTTGTAGAAAATGTGTTGTAGCTCAACTTAAGCTTATGCAAGAAATGAAATGTATTGTATCTACTCAGGCAACAAAATTTATGTAGTCCCAGATATGTGTGTATGTGCACGTGCTTTTCAGTGACTTTGATTTTAATGTTTTATCTAACTTTGGTGATATTTTTTGTTTATACAAATGTACATGTATCTACTGAAAAAGAAATTAGTCAAATTTACGTCAAGCCACCTTGTTCTGCACAAAATGCTGTGTCATTGTGAAAGTGAAGATTAGTTTTCTTTATACGAGATTAGATTAGTTAATTTACATGTTGCTTCTCTGGATAGTAAAATGGATTTATGCTTCAACTGAAATGTCTTCATTAAATGTCTGTTCTGCAGCTTCCGGTTTTTAAATTTATTATTGGAAAGTATTTTATGGAGATTTTTAAACGATATGGTATTTACTTTGTGTTGGTTAGACAAAATAGAAATGCCAAAATGTATGTAAAAACTTAGCCAAAATTTTACCTCAGAATGCATTATTTTGATACATGTAATTTGATACTTTTGATATTTCTGGGTATTTTTTACTAATCATTTGTCATTTAATATGATGATCATGTACGGAGTCTTCATATGGGTATTTGAACTTTGATGGTAAATGTGTGTATTGTCTGATGAAAGGGTAAAAAAAGAGAGAGAAAATGATCTTTCCACTAATATATGAATTAATGAATAACAATAATGCGAAATTCTTGAGCAATTTACTGATAGAATTTGTTGTTGTTTTTTTCATGGACACTTTTTTTCAAATGTTTCTTATTTCTTCACTTTTACTATGCTAACTTCATTATTATTTTCTATGTATGCAATCTTTCATGTGCTTTCTGCTGTAAGTTAAGTTATGTAGCAATTTCATGAGACATTTATTATGCAAAAAGCTGTTTGCTATTGTGACATCACGCTAAGTTTATAGACAGAAGAGCAGATCGGGCATACAAACAGTGCGATATCTCATGAAAGACACATGACCATTTGTAATATTTCGCATCCTTTACTTTGGACACCCTATTTCGAAACTTTAGCCTGCAACACACCAAGGGTAACACACGTTATGAAAATGATTTTGACAAGTCTTGACTTGTGCCCTACTAGAACAACATGTCTATTTATTTCTATTTTATTTCATATTTTCATTGTAAGTCTTCAGAAAGCACCAATTTATGCTTTCCCCTTTCTCTCTTCAAGTCTGGAAGTCAATGCTGTTGCACTGATTTGGTTTAAACTATATTTTTGTTACATGGGTTAAGAGACTGTTGCATGTGTAAATCATGAAAATGTCACTTTAAATAACAGCTCATTTTTTTTTATGCAGTGGTAAAGTGGAAAAATAAAGAAGAAAAGAGAAATAAGCAGAAATGAAAACAAGTAGCTGCATGCTACTAAAGGCCTGCACTAATCACTTATATGTGTGCAGTCAGTACCCCCCCCCCTTTTATAAAACTTATATGAACAAATGTGAGCAAGCTTTAAAGGAACAAGCAGCTGTTGGTTGACCACCCTAAAACAGTGGTATACATTACTTAAACTTCATTTGTGATGTGCATATCAGTTGTATTTATGGGTTGCTTTTCTTCTATTTGATGGTGCCACCAAGCCTAGAATTTGCTACTAAAAAAAAAAAAAATAATAATAATAAAAATTACTTGCCAAATTACTCCTATTAGTTACAAAACTATATGTGAACGCAAATATTAACACGGTAACATGTGTTATTTGCTTTTATCCCAGATTCAAGCAATTTTATTGTCAAATCACATTAAAGTATATTATGTGACTTGACATTGATATCATAGTGCAATTGAATAATGTTACTGTTTGCTAATTGATGAAATGAAACCAAAGCTCACTATTAAAATGAAGAGTACTGATACCAAACAAATAATGAGGTTTCTTACTTTGTACTATTATATGTATTATATTGTTTGAATATTAAAAGCAATGAATGCACAGTGTTGATTTGTTTTTGAACAGATGTGCTTTGATTATGAGAGTTGCGTTTCGATAAAGGGAAATATTGCCGTTTGCTGCATTAGTTCACATCTGACATTTTCATTATTATTTCATTTGTTTTGAGGGGTATGGAGAGCTGAAATTATTTTGAAATAAAAAAGAAACAAAGTTGATTGCACCAACATTACAATTTATGATGTATGAAATAGCACCCCAGTTGTGAAAAGAAATGGGCCATGTTGTCGAAGGGTTATTACCTCGCGAAACTTTGTACATGTACATGGATATCGTTCTGCATATGGAGGTATTATGCAGTATATTACTATCCAGGAATAGTCAAACACTGTACATGATAATAGTAATTAACATTGTTATGAAAATGCATTTTAGGTCAAGATTTTGGAGCAGCACTTGTTTGGAAAGTAGATCTTTAAGCAGTGGTTTATTATGTAGTAAATATGAAAATTCTGAAATGTTACATTGTTTTAATAATAGAAAGTATAAATGAAAGTGAATATATTTTCCTGAAACCGTACGCTCTTTAGTAGAACTTTTTATATATTTGACATTAAACTTGTGACCAAAGTACATGTTTTAACTCTCATCTTGTTTGAAATATGATGACAACTGAAAGAAAAAGAAAAAAATTCTAATCATGTGACAGTACATATTAGTATTATGATCTCCCTACGTATAGGACTGTACAACAATATAATGAGGCGGTTGTCAGATTCGACCAATAACGATAAAATGATTTTATGCCCATACTAAATTTACCTCAAAAGATAACAATTATAGTGGTCAAACTCACTAGTAAACTAACTGATATTTTCAGTGATGAAGTCGTTCAGTCTTTTGACCACTTTCATCCTTATCGCTTTAGGTACAGGAAAGTGTGAGTATGAAATTGTTATCATTATTGAACTAATCTGCCTCCTCCCTCAACAAAGCTTATTACAAACTATTTTCTGCTTTTAACAGAACCATACCTTTTCTTAAAATACTTCCATTCTGAAGCCTGGGTTTATGACTTAATGATAATATTTGTAGATTTAAGATTTTAAGGTTGAAATTAGATTTTAAAATTCACATTAAAAGCATCCAATTACCAGAGCAAAGAATATTTTTACCTAGCCTAAAGTAATGACTGACTGACTGACTGACTGAATGAATGAATGAATGAGTAAATGAATGAATGAATGAATGAATGAATGAGTGAATGAATGAATGAATGAATGAATGAGTGATGAATAAATGAATGAATGAATTAATTAAAGAATGAGTGAATGAAAGAGTGAATGAATGAGTGAATGAATGAGTGAATGAATAAGTGAATGAATAAATGAACGAACAAACGAATGATTGCATGTTAAAAGTATTGTTCACCATTTTCCTTTTGCAGTCACGGTCATGTTTTAAAATAATTATGATTTTTGTCATGACGCATATAAGCTAGATCCTACCTTTCACAGACGCCGCCCTAAATTTAAACTGAAGTCAACGGATATACCCGGGGGCCACTGCCATTACTAGGTGGACACCACGCTCGTACGCATAAACGCGTAATTTAGGGTTGTTTTTCACGGACGGGCGATGTATGCGCGTACAGTGAAAAGGGTATCAAAATTGCAAAAATCAGGGGAAAAAGGGGGGGGGGTATACTTTTACAAGGCTTGATGTGGGAATACTTGTTTAGGGTGGGGAAAACATGACAAAATACTTGTTTAGGGTATTCTGAGATCAAAGTATAATTCACTCGTTTAGGGTCCATTTTGAAAGTCTATGTACGAGCATGGTGTCCACCTTGTAATGTAGAAAAATCGAAATGACAACATAGTTATAGCATTTAAGATGAATTCATTTAATTATCTCTCGGCGTATCATCAAATGCAGAAGGAGGTGTTCAAACAGACATCCAGACAGGGGGGCCGCTAGCCCCCCCCCCCCATTCAAAATTCTTGTCGGCAAATTCGCGATCCTGTCGGAAAAAAAGAGAGAGAGCGAGAGAGGGAGGGAGAAAGGATGAAAAAAAAAGAGGAGTAAGGTGCCCCAATTAAGTCATATTCGGCTTATTTTCTTGTGCATTTTGACGACAAAATAAAACTGGTACCATGAAAGAGAGCGTATATTTTTCCTCGCTCGCTGCGCTTGCTCGTATTATATTTAGATACATGATGTTTTCGGAAAGCAAACACATTCGGCAAGTGAGATGAACAGATATGAAAATTTAGATATCTTAAAGGCCCATCGTATATTTTGATGAAGAACTTTCACTTATACCATGAAAAGGAGTATATATATATATATATATATATATATATATATATATATATATATATATATATATATATTTCCTCGCTCGCTACGATAGCTCGTATAATATTCAGGTGCAAGATGGTTTGGGAAAGCAAATGAATTTGGCAAGCGAGGCCCATCATGCATTTTGATGAAAAATTATCACCTACCATAAAAAAGAGTATATATATCTTTCCTCGCTCGTATAATATTTAGATACAGGATGGTCTTTGAAAGCAAATTATATCAAAATAGATGTCTTAAAGGCCCATCGTGTGTTTTGATGAAGAACTTTCACTTCTATCATGAAAAGGAGTATAATTTTCCTCGCTCGCTACGCTCGCTTGTATAATATTCAGATACAAGGTGGATTTGGGAAAGCAAACGAATTCGGTAAGCGAGGTGACCAAATGTACAGGTATAAGTGAGATATCTCATAGTTAATTCCATCGTGTATTTGGATGAAGAATTATCACTTCTACCATGAAAAAAATTATATATATTTTTTCCTCGCTCGTAAAATATCAATATTTAGGATTGTCTTTGAAAGCGAATGAATCAGGCTAGAGAGGTGACTAAATATATAATTTAGATATCTTTAAGCCCATCATGTAGTTTGATGAACTATCACTTTTATGAAAGAGAGTGTATATTTTTCCTTGCTCGCTGCGCTCGCTCGTATTATATTTAGATACAGGATTTTTTCGGAAAACAACACCTTCGGCAGGTGAGGTGAACAAATATATAATTTACAATGAAAATATGATAGAGGAACTCAATTGAACTTGCCTCGTGGGCTTTGTACGGTTGAATTTTTCGACTTTGGTCGTCGGCAATCGGTGGCATTTTTTGTCGGCAATCTGGCCTCTACACCCCCCCCCCCCCCCATTGAAAAAAGTCTAGCGACGCCCCTGCATCCAGATAAGGTTATGAGTTGATGAAAGATGGCAGATATAGCGAAGGAGGGCTTAACCTTGCGTACATTTTATCTCTTTTTTTCTTTCGTTTATCGAAAAAACCAAGAAAAAATGAAACTGACACATGAACATTTGTATATCATGTCAGACGTGAAGGGTAGAGTGAATTTAAGGAGCCAGGCCGTAGTAGCAATGAGAAAAGGTATCGGCAGGCCCCAGGGTTATATTAATTTTTGTAAATCATTGATAAAAGAAGAGAGAGAGAGAGAACAAGGGGAAGAAGCAGCAGAGAGTGATAGAGTGGCATACCAGCTGGCATACCGCGTCAGGAGGAAGTGGCAATTAAGAGCTAGAGCGGAGCAAGCGATGAGGTACCTAGTCGCACCGAGATTTTATTTCAATGAATTCGAATTTCAATTTGAATTTGAATTTGGTAGTTTGTGTGGGATTCCCCCCGTCCCCTCCCACGGTACAGAGCTTCTGATTTTGATGTTTACGATCGTGCGATTTCATGCATATAATTATCTTTAATCTATTTTGTTGATTTTAAGTCTTTTTTATTCGGAAAAAACGGTATCCCCGACATGTAAATGATGACATGACCGTGATGAAAGTCAGTTAGTGATTTACTAATTACATTAAATGTTTCTATCATAGTTCTATTGCTCTTTGATGAAGCTATTGACATAATAATTCTCAATCGCTACACATTTGTAGAAATTAAAAAAAAAGAAAGTCTGATGTTTTTGCAGGGAGTTGACATTAAATTGAGTTGAACTGAATAGAATCGCATGTATAGTTGCTTCATTTCTACATCATGCGCAACAGCTGCTGAAAAAGAATATAGTCAGCATGTACCTATGACATAATCGGGAAGATTCTAGATAGAGTGAAAAACATACCCACTGACAACAGTAAAATAATCGAAATGAGGTATTAGTGGACATAATAGGAGGAAGACAGATAAGCGGACACGGAGACAGGGTATAGGGGAGAAAAGGTTGGCATTATAACAAGAGGAAAGTGAAAGAGTGGCATATCTGGAGAAATGAAAGCTGTAGGTTAGACGATACGAGTAAAAAATAAAACGGGAAAGTTTGAGGCAAGAAAGTTAATAGGAGTATAGGACAGATAAAAAGGAGGCACTTGTAGCTCTGATAAAATACGCATAAGTTGAATAAAAGTGGTTCAGCTCCTTTTTAAGTGTTATCCCTATGGCAGGTGACTCTGTCTAAAAGCAGCCATGATCCTGAAGATTTATAGTACCATTTATTGAAAATAAAGTTTTATGAAAGCTATCCATTCTTCTGTTCGTGCAAAAATCAGACTTTAAAAACAAAGTTCTAGATAATATCAAGAATAGATTAGACATCTTTTCACACGTTATATCAATGGCGAACGCAATTTTCCGAGTCCGTTTTTAACACAGCATTTACCCTTGCCAAAACATACTACGGAGAAATTTGTCTTGTAATCCAGTGTCTTTGCTCTAGAGAGATAATCTGATTAGTCAAAGTGATGACTAAAGGGGTAGGCCTATCTCACCGACATGAGGACTAGTTCGCGACTCGAGTCTCCGCTGTTGCGGAGACGTCTCCGCGCCGCAACGTTGCGGAGATGTCGCCTCAACTGCCAGGGGGGGGGGGGGGGGGTGAGGGGGGACGTCACCCCGACTGAGAAGACGTCGCGGAGACTTCGCCGCTACTAAGAAGATCTCAGAGATTTCGCCGCCACTGAGTAGACATCTAATCAGATTATCTCTCTCGGAGCCGTCGCGCCGACGTTCACGCGACTTCCTGGCAAATTGGTTGTCATCTTGCCTGGACGTCTCCGAGGCGTCTCCTAGAAGTCGAGCCATGGTGAGAACGCAAGCCATTTTTTGTCGGAGACGTCGCCGCGACTGCCTCGACTGATCAGTCGCGGGAGACGTCGCGACGTCTCCGCCGGTGAGATACAGCCAGCGGAGTCTCGAGTAGCGAACTAGTCTCCAGGCTGGTGAGATACCCACTTTGAGCTCTACCCTGATTTCGAGGAACGTGAACCAGTCAGCTAAAATCTAGGGCATAAATTTATTGTAAAACTTGTCGAGAGAAAAATCTTGGGGCCAATTGTAATCCAGAGTTATGTTGTGACCTATGGTTGTGACCCCCCCCCCCCCCCCATCATCATATTGTTTTCGGAAGATACATCACCACATGAAATATGTGTCCATATACATCTTGTACAAAGTAGCGCTTTTTGATTACACTTTACAGGTTTCTCACATAATAACATGGGGAAAATAGTGACCCTGGCTAAAAGAATGAAATAGGACTGAAATCTTCTCGCAACCATTGCAGAACATTCAGATGTAAGTTAACTCTCAAATCTATGAACATTTGTTATAAAAATGATTTGTTAAACTATATGATGGTTCCTTGTTCCATAGCGTAAAATGTAAATAATTTAACACGAATTTTGTAGATATAATCATTGACAATCATGGACATTTTTAAGTGTCATGCTTTAACTTTGATGAGACTTAAAGTATTGCAAAAAATATTAAGATGGGTAAATAAAGTAGTTTTATGTTTCCGTATTATATAAATCCTCCTCTTCAAAGAATTTCTGATTTAGAAAAAACTGGACTTAAAAAATAGAACTGAAATATTATGTATGCATATATATATATATATATATATATATATATATATATATATATATATATATATATATATATATATATATATATATATATATATATATATATATATATATATATACATATACATATATACATATACATATATATATGTAGCAATGGAAATACCCACATGAGAGTCTACGGGGGGGGGGGGGGCAGACCAACCCCATGTACACTAGGGAACTTACAAATTTTACGTAAAAACCTACATGAAATATTTCAGTTGCCTAGTCAACCCGGGGTTGATCTACCTGGGGCGACCCTACCCCGGGTGGACTTTCCTGAGGGTATATCCATTGCTGCATATAGATGTGCATAAATTATAGTAGCACTGAAGAAAAATGCACTGAGAGTCTAATTGGGTTTGGTCCCTTCGGGTAGACCAACCCCAGGTAAAACTCCCTCAGGTAGACAAATCCCGGATTGATTAGGGAACTTAAACGTTTTACGTAAAATCATACATAAAAATTGGTTAAGTTCCCTAGTCTACCTGGGGCTGGTCTACCCCCCCCCCCTCCCCCTCGGTAGATTCTCATGTGAGCATTTTCATTGCTGCTTATACATATTTGTATATAAGCAGCAAGGAACGCATGATATACCGATTTTGCTGCCTCCAATCCAGAGGGATCAATGTGTCTTTTCGCTCTTTTCCTGTCACGTAATTTTCTTTCCTTTTCTTCTCTTCCTTCTTCTTTCTCTTTCTTCTTCTTTCTCTTTCTTCTTCTTTCTCTTTACTCTTCTTTTTCATTTGTTTCTTTTGTTTGCTCCTTCTTTCCTTCTCTCTCTCTCTTTTCTTTTCTTTTCTTCAGCCTCGGTCTTTTCCTTTCTTCTTTTCTGCTTTTTCACCACTTTCTTTCCCTTCTTTTTCTTTTCCTTTTTTCTTCCTCTTTTCCTTTTCCTTCCTCTCTCTCCACCCACCTCTGCGTGCGCCCTCTATCTTTTCCCTTTCTCTTTTCCTTTTTTCTTCCTTTTTTCCTCTTACCTTTCTCTCTCGATCTTTCTCTCCCTCTAGCTCTTTCTCCCTTTTTCCTCTTTTATTCTCCACACACACACACACACACACACACACACACACACTATCATCGAAATAAGTTGGCAGAAAGGTAATTGCTCGAGAAAGCGGGGGGGGGGGGGGTAGGAAGAACGAGTTGTCCGGGGCTTGTACGGTCCCGGGTGTTGTTCTCCCGATCCATATGCATCCCTTTTGTTTCGCTCTTATTTCATCTCAATCTATTCACACAAAGTAAGTAGCCTAAGCTGCATGCAAGCAAAGTGATTTGGTTTGCATGCCTGTCCTATAGGGATCTGTGTTTGACATAGCATGCACAGTCAACTACCCCCCCCCCCCCCCCTATTGTATCATTCGGCTCTACAAATAACAATTTCCCATTTTGCGAATCATGAAATCAAAATGAAAGTGAAACCCATATCTTTATCTCGCCATCCATGCGATGTAAAATTCAAAAACATTTCCTGTTCTTGTACAATAATCATGCAGCAAGGATACCGTACCGTCTCTGCATGTATACTTAGTATGCCTATGCCTATATTTCAAAGTGAAATCATTATTATTACCAAAATTGGAAAAAAAAATCGATGAATTTATCGGCTAAAGAAAAAATCACCCTCAATACCGCAGAATATCATTTCGGCATGCGTTCACATTTATCAGGATTCCTGAAATGTACATGTATGTTCATTTGAGGATGGTGGTGGTGTGAGGTCGATTATGGGGTCTAAATTCCCCTATTCCTCTTTTTCCGTTTGCTTCTCAAAATGCTTTCTCCAACTGGAAGGTTTTGTTTTGTTTCATTTTTGTTAGATGACTGATGGGTGAAAGGCCCTTGCCTCCCCCACCCCCCCCCCCGCCATTAACCATTAATGACGGTTATGACCTGTTCATGACACTGTTAATGAATATCATGAATTAATCAATCAAATTAATGTTTCTGCAGGCAGGAAGAAACGCAAAAATGATCATGCATTGGTATGCAAGTGTTTCATTAGAATTATTCATATTGTTTTATTAAATCTTGTGAAATAGTATGCATTCAGGATTTGGGAACTTTTTTGGGGGTGGTATCTAGCAAGATGCGTCATTTACCCCAAATTTAAAAACGCTTCATGTCCCTAAAGACACCTTGTTTCGAGATTCCTGTTATTATTGTTAACATCATAGAAATAACATTATACATATTACAAGACACACAAAAAATCCACACACACTTTTCCACTCCATGCCCCCCCCCCCCCCAGAACCAAGCGCCAGATACGCCACTGGTCACCATTACGTATCAATATTTGGCTCGCATGATTTCAATTAAATCCCCCCCCCCCCCGAAATCCTGGATCCACGCCTTGACGTGTTCCCCCTGTCCCCCTGGATTGCCCATAGCCCCGTGTGCTGTACCCCATTTGCACTTTTGCATCAGTCTGTTCTAAAATAGCCAGGAGGGTTGGGGAGGGGGGGGGGGGGGGACCTGCCCCATGCCCCCACCTAATGCCATATACGTCACTGAAACTATAAACCTTTATGTTTTGTGGATCAATCATAATCATTCTTTCCACAAAGTACTTCTGATCAGATCAGAAGTACTTTGTGGAAAGATCTGACAACCTTTGGTAAATGAAACAAGAGACGTTGCGCGGCACTGACATGAATTTACTACTGTACTGCACAACGAAGTCTATATATATATATTTCCCAAGCACTGTTGATGGCAGTGGTCGCTAGACGACCGACATTATTGACGCTCCTATCAAAGATTGAAAGGTAGGCTACGTATAGAATATCAAACTGAATACTGGATTTATGCGCGATGATTGTGATCATTGAAATAGTAGTATTCCATGTTGTCTGTTTACTATATTCGATGCACATCTCGCAAGATTGCAAGCTCTGTATGATTTGTATTCCTATACTTAGTATGCTTTTTCCGAGCACTGCCGTCTTTTAGTCCATTATCAGTTAAACATAATACATGAAATGTCTCTAAACACAAGTACGAGTGTTATTATTAGTGCGATATCGTAACTTCGGTAGAGGTGATAAAAGATGGTTTTTTGTTTTGTTTGTTTTAACAATTATTATTATCAGAGCCGTAGGGGAAGAGAGAAGAAGAGGGGAGGGGGGGGGGGTACTTATAACGAGTCTGACTGTTAGATGTTAAATTAGCCCCATCCGGTCCCAGGACCCTAGAATCCTGGATCCAATGTGCACTCATTTATCAGTTCATGATAGAGTTTGCAGCTGCCACCCCCCCCCCCCCCCCCCCGCTCTCATCCACACAACTTACCCTGGCAGCATAATGCCACTCTGCTCTCTGCATGATCTAACCCAGTGCACTTGCCATTGTGTTAGAATGCCCTTTGCTACATTCAATGATCCTGAAGTCTAACATGCATGTTTCTACTTCCCCGTAAGTTGATCCCTCTTTGACAATCCCCGGCCCCCCTTTTACTTGCACCTAGCTATTGCCTATAATTACCCTTAAATATACCGGGTGTATGTTGTTACAATGCCCTTTGTTACCTCCTGGCAGGCTGTGAAACGTATTTGCTTCCCGAAAATTGATCCCTGAAACCGACAAAAAATGAAAAGGAATTAGAAAAGGGAATTACCGAAGCATATATTGGTTAAGCAAAATGACTGATAAGACACTATTAAAAACAGAGTGCCAGAACAATGACTGAAGAATGCCAACACATGCAGCTTTGATTTTTTTTCTTCATCTTTGAAACTGCCGAGACAAATTGGTCGTGCTTTATACTCCCTACTCCTAGCCCCTCGACCCCCTAAGTTTGATCCCCTCCTGAAAGCCACTGTTGAGATTGTTTCAATTTTATGTCATGTTCAACATGTAGATCGAGCAGTCATAATAATTGAAGCACTGCAGTGCATGACGAATTAGAACTATATATACAGATGCAGTACTATTGCTTTCGCACTATACCAGGCGGTTTTGAACCGTGGACAAAAGACCAATCCTGAGGGAGTGTAGCGACCGAGCCGGGGGTACCCCCCCCCCCCCCACGGAGCTTTTTCATTTTTTCGACTTAAAAATGTGCAATCTGCAAGACCTGAAAAGGAAATTCCCACCTCAGATCAGTTCAATTTTTATTTTTTTCCCATTTCTAACAAAAGAAGTAAATATCATGAAAAATAAACATTTGAAGTAGAATACATGCAGTATGAAACATCAAATTTGATGAGATGTACTATTATGGATAAGCGTGTCATGAATCTACCGACCGGAAAATGATTTTTTTTTCATGAACTTGGAAACATGATTATGAAAACATGCAGCCCAAATAATCTTCGCAAGTTTCAAACAAAATGCTGCCTGCGTTACACAAAATACTTTATTACTTATGATGATAATACAGACATAGACACTGTGAAATAAGAGGGACGAGCATGGAGAGGGTGTGATGTGGTGGGGTACCAGGGTTTCACTCCCACAGTGGCGTAGATAGGATTCCATTTCAGGGGGCGGTAGTGAGCACGCGAAGTGTGTGAATCACTTACTGAGCGCGCAAAGCGCGTTCCCGGGGGGGGGGGGGGGGCGGGGAGGGGGGAGTTTCCCCCTCCCGCGCGAAGCGCGGAAGCTCGGACGTTTCTTTGAATTGCTCCTTGTCTGCTCCCGCTCTTCTTACGTTCTCTTACCTTTTTCTTTTCTCGCTCCCGCTTTTTTCCTTCTATTTTTTTTCTTTCTTTTTTGTTGGCGTTTTGGAGGGGGCGGCCGCCTCCATCGCCCCCCCCCGACTACGCGGGTGCACTCCCATGGTAAAGGAGCCTTTTTTTTGCAGTATTGATGGTTTGCAACTCTGTAAAAAAACACTATTTGGGACTACAAACATAAAGCCCGTGTCTAGTTTTGATAAATCTAAGAATATTCATTATCAAAGTTTGAATCCATTGTCAGATAAACAGATAAAACCAAGTGTTTTATCATAAAACTCATCATGCGTGTTTTCTGCCTTGCTATTCATGCTATTTGGGAAATTGTGAATGCGATTACTTAATTTCAGTAGAAAGGGAGTCTAGGGAGAAATAATGGAATTCGCGTGATATCACTAATATAAAATTGAAAATAAACCATGGTTGAAATTTATTTGAGGGGGGGGGGGGGCTGACGCCCCCAAGCCCCCCCCTCCCCCTCCATTACGCCAGTGTATATTTCCCAAGCACTGTTGATGGCAGTGATCGCTAGAGCACCCTGAGAGGACCGACATTGACGCTCCAATCAAAGACTGAAAGGTACGTATAGAATATCAAACTGAATACTGGATTTATGCGCGATGATTGTGATCATTGAAATAGTGTTCCATTCTATCATCATGTTGTCTGTTTACTATATTCGATGCACATCTCGCAAGATTGCAAGCTCTGTATGATTTGTATTCCTATACTTAGTATGCTTTTTTTCCGAGCACTGCCGTCTTTTGGTCCATTATCAGTTAAACATATAACATTAAATGTCTTTAAACACAAGTACGGGTGTTATTATTAGTGCGATATCGTAACCTCGGTAGAGGTGATAAAAGATGTTTTTTGTTTGCTTTAACAATTATTGTTATCAGAGCCGTAGGGGAAGAGAGAAGGAGAGGGGGGGGGGTACTTATAACGAGTCTGACTGTTAGATGTTAAATTAGCCCCATCTGGTCCCAGGACCCTAGAATCCTGGCTCCAATGTGCACTCATTTATCAGATGATGATAGAGTTTGCAGCTGCCAACCCCCCCCCCCCCCCCCCCCCCCCCCCCCCCGCTCTCATCCACACAACTTACCCTGGCAGCATATAATGATAATGCCACACTGCTCTCTGCATGATCTAACGTGCACTTGCCATTGTGTTAGAATGCCCTTTATTGATCCTGGACTACAACATGCATGTTTCTGCTTCCCCGTAAATTGATCCCTCTTTGACAAGTACCTCCAATCACCCCCCCCCCCCCCCCCTTTACTCGCACCGTATTGCCTATAATTACCCTTAAATATACCGGGTGTATGTTGTTAGAATGCCCTTTGTTACATCCTGGCAGGCTATAAAACGTATTTGCTTCCCGAAAATTGATCCCTGAAACCGACAAAAAATGAAAAGGAATTAGAAAAGGGAATTACCGAAGCATACCTATTGGTTAAGCAAAATGACTGATAAGACACTATGAAAAACAAAGTGCCAGAACAATGACTGAAGAATGCCAACACATGCAGCTTTGATTTTTTTTTCTCATCTTTGAAACTGCCGAGACAAATTGGTCGTGCTTTATACCCGGCCCCTACTCCTAGCCCCTCGACCCCCTAAGTTTGATCCCCTCCTGAAAGCCACTGTTGAGATTGTTTCAATTAATTATGTCATGTTCAACATGTAGATCGAGCAGCCATAATAACTGAAGCACTGTGCATGACGAATTTGAACTATACAGATGGACAAAAGGCCTAGCTAGGCTTTCTCTTCGCGTTTGTTTATTCACAAAGGGAAATATTTATGTTGTGGCGAAATTCTATCTTTAGCTAAAGATGAAATTCCCCCAAATCAGGAAGTTCGGTAAACAGTCAAGCAATATTGAGAAACATCCCGTTTGAGGTTCAAAGGAACAGCTATATAGATCTACATGACACAGAAAACGTAGTTTGGCAGCATTGATTTTCCAAGGAAGGAATTTGCTTAATTCACCGTGGACTTATATGTGAGCCAGGAGAACCATTGCAGGTAGGTCTGAATTTTCAGGCGCACATGAAGTAGTTTGAGATGGGGGTGGGGGCAAACATCCCACGGTCTCACCTTTTTTTATAGGGACTCATGAATAAATAAATGAATAAATAAAGAAATATTGCACCTCGCTGGTCCAATTATTTGCTGTCCGAAACCACACTGTTTCTATTCATTGTAATACCTCGTCAGCAAAAACACTGTGGGTGAATGAAACACCCAAATCATATTCGGTCACCTAACTTGCCGAATTCATTTACTTTCGTAAACCACCCTTCTAAATATTATACGAGCAGAATTAAATCTTTTTCACGGTAAAATGTGATCAAAATATATTGGATCACCTGTCTGCCGACTATGACTTTATTATAACTCTTGCCATCCCGAAAAAATTCCGTTTCAACAGTGAAGCCAGCTCATGTTTAACTTATGTCATCGTATCTAAAACTTAAACACTTATCTTCTGGTCGGGAGGGGAAGGGTATGTCTCATTGGGCCGTACCCAGACGTTGTGTGTCCGGACAGGTTATGTATCTGGAAAAACAGCAATTTGAAGAATTTTACAAGCAATATTTAATTTCACAAATCGTTTGAGAATTGTTTTTGAAAATATTACAAAGCACAAATGATAATCGGTGCTATTTCACATGCATGTTTCATAAATATTTTTTGCTCAGTTCAAAGGCAAAAGAAGTTTTATATTCTTAAGTGTGCGAACACAGGACCCATCCAGGCATGGCCGTACGCAGCGGGGGGGGGGGGGGGGGGGGGGAGAGGGGGTTAGTTGCCCCCCCCCCCCCCCGAAATTTTGAAAACGTACATTTTTTTATTGAAAATTTTCACAAAATGCAGGAAAAATGTGCACCAAATCCCTCAATTTCACTTTTCAAAATGCAAAAGTGCCCTCATGACCAGCTCGGTCGCTTCGCTCTATCACTTTCTAGCTTCTTCGAAAATTTTTACCCATCTTGCCCCCCCCCCCCGGGAAAAAATTTGTGCTTACGGCCCTGGACCCAGGCCTCTGGAAGCTGGGGGTGCAGCAGCACCCCCATGCATTTTTTAGTGGGTGCGCAGCACCGCCAAAGAGGGCAATCGGTGCTGGGGGGCTGAGGGTGCTGCAGCACCCCCTGATTTTTTTTACCAGGGGTAACATAGTACCCATAAGAATAAGTTATTTTTCCATCCCATCTTCATCTTCATCTTCATCATTATCATAATTTTCTTTATAAATAGAAATAAACATAATGTTTTGGGGTAGCAAACACTCTTATTCCAGCAGCGAAATGCTCGAATATCATTTGGAAGCAAGGTGTCTGACTATCCTAGAATTCTGCAGGAAGATGTTCATTATAAAAAGTAATCTAGTGTATTTCGGTGACAAATTGTGGCTATACCTCACTTCGCTCGCTAGTAGGAACAAAATGGTTTAGGACGGTAAACATGTGCTCAAATAGCGTCATATTTGGCAGATATATAGGTGATCGAATGTATTATTGAGATATCTTATAGAGGATTATATCGTATTTTGATGACGACCATGAACAAGAGTTGTGCTTGTTTTTTCTCCCTCACTGCGCTCGCTCGTATGATATGTGGATACAGGATGGGTTGGGAAAGCAAACGAATTCGGCAAGCGAGGTGACCAAATTTAGATATCTTATAGGCTCATATTGTATTTTGATGACGAATTATCATTTCATCTATAAGAAGTGTATATTCGCTCGCTCGTGTGATATTCAGATACAGGATGGTTTCAGAAAGTTAAAAAAAACCCGGCAAGTGAGATGACCGAATGTTAGGTTAAGTGTATTTCGATGTCGAAATAATACTTCCATTGTCAAAAGAATGCGTTTCTCGTCCCTCGCTTCGCTCGCTTGTGATATTTATAAATAGTTTTGCTTTGCGGGACAGCAAACAATGATATTGGACCAACGAGGTACCAAAATAAAGTCATATTTGGCAGCAAGATGAACATAATTATCATTCACATATCTAAAAAAGTGCAATTTGATGACAAAATAACACTTCTTTCATAACAAGAATGGCTATTTTGGCTTGCTCGCTCCGCTTCGGATATCTTGTAGGGCCACAGTGTATTTTGATGTCAAAATAACACTTCTTTCTTAACAAGAAGTTTCAAGAAGTGGCTATTTTCGACCCGCTCGTTTTGCCCGCTCGCAAAATTTAAAAACAGGGTGGTTCATATATCTAGATAAAAAGCGTCATCCCCCCCCCAAAAAAAGGATTTAAAAACGCTTCGCGGCCCTTGAATATTCCATTTTATAGAATAACAAAAACCTACATCTGCGAAATTGTTTGAAAATAATTTATTGTGTTTTGTGTGAAGGGGGGGGGGGGGGGGGGAGGGGTGTACTTTGATAAGACTTAGAATGCAGCATAATCGTCGGGAAATTTAGGTCTTACAACTCCCACCCCCTTCATGTTCCCCAAGTACTGAAACGCTGCTTGCTTAAGGTCTGGTAACCTAACATGTGGCTCAGGAGCTCAGCACCCCTGTGGAAAAAACAAATCGTTTCCAGGGGCCTGACAGGACTCCCCATCCTATATTATCCGTGAACAAGAGAAAAGGTACAGGCCTACTTTTTGCACGATATGCGCATATCGCGCTATGGTCATTATCAAACTCTCCGGTGATGAGAAAGGGGGGGGGGGGCGCGGAAAATTGATTTAATTTCATTTTTCCCCTTCTCTCCTTTGAATGAAATATAATTTTGTTATGTGATCCACATCATTTTTTCTTTCTTCGACTTTTCCTTTTTGGCTTTAAAAATGAAAGTAAAAGATGCTATCCTTGTTTACTGTTGATTTTTTTTTTTTGGGGGGGGGGGGGGGGCTGGGGATGAAAATGCGTTTTGCCCCTCTGCTTTTTCGTTTTAGGGGGGGCAAGCGCCCCTCCTCTCCCCACTTCGGCGCCTATATGATTCGATTCCAGGACAATCAATTTCGATACGGAATATCATACCAATATAGGCCTTACCCGCATTCGTATTCACCCATTCTTCTAATAAATCCATATAAAATTGTGGTGCTGTCACTTGTAATAAATTGCGAACAGCTATCGATCCTTGAAACTCTACATCTTCTTCCCCGTATTGCGCATGATGTTATTTATAAAAGAAATTCCTTTGCATATGTTGGAGCCAGTTTGTTTAATGCACTCCCTGTAAATGTTCAAACATGTACATCCCTTTATAGATTTGGAAAAAAACAAACCACACACGATGCAAAGCCTATATTGATTTAAATGATTTATAACACTGCTATACAGTATATCCATGTATCTACTCGTTTACAATACCATTAATCCACTCTCCATGTTTGTATTTTACAATGTTACCTATAAATGTTATTTATTTCGTATTTTCATGTAGAATTATGTTTGTTATTACTGCAGAGCGCCTTTGGAAAGCAGTTTTACGAAACCGACCAGGCCATCCCTGCAGTATAAAATAAATAAAACAAAATAAATGAATAAATAAATGAATGAATAATTAAACAAATAAAAAAATAAATGAATAGATCATTTTTGTTATCCTAGAAGGTGGCAGCTCAGGGTAATGGTCAAGGAAGGAAAAGGCGGCGGGGGGGGGGGGGGTGGGGGTGTAGATTCTATGTACATGTTGAAACTTACGGTTTGCTGGTACAACAATATGCATTTCCTTTCTTGTTTGTAAAACCGTACATTTCAGCTTGTTGGCTGCAATGCAAATTTCAATATCAATACACGATCAATATCATCGAAATACGTTCGCAGAAAGGTAATTGCTCGAGGAAGCATGGAGGATGGGGGACGGGCTGGTGGGAGGACGAGTTGTCCGGGGCTTTTACGGTCCCGGATCCACTTATTCTAAATGTATAAACTGCTAGCGAAGTGATTTGGTGTGCATGCCTGTAAGTCTATAGCATGCACAGTCACCTAATTACTCTTCAGTCAATATTGCTCTACAATTGAGTAACAGTTATCAACTGTTATGCATTGTGCGAATTATGAAAACAAAATGAAAGTGAAACCCAGAGCAATTATCTTTATCTCGCCATCATTGCGATATAAAATTCAATAAATTACATTTTGTACTTGTACACGGTAGTGCATGTAGTTATGACGATGTCTACATGTATGCATCTAGGCCTATATTTCAAAGAGAGATTTTATTACCCGGCTGTGGACAAATAAAAAAACTTCTAATGAGTTTATTTGCCAGAAATATAATCACCCTCAATACATGCGTTCACACTTATCAATATCCTTGAAATGTATGCTTATTTGCGGATGGTGGTGGTGCCTGGTGGGAGTAGATGGGGACTGGATCCCCCATTCCTCTTTTCCCCGTGCTTCTCAAAATGTTTTATGGAATGGGAACCCTTTTTGGGCGAAGGTTTTGTTTTGTTTTTATTTTTGTTTGGTGAATATTCTTTACTTTTATGACAGATTTCAGAAAAAATGATCGACCCCCCCCCCTTTTTGAATAATTATCTGGGATCCGCCGATGGACATGTACCTAATAATTATTAGGTATTGTATAGAAACAGGGAGTTGTGAGGCTCTCTTCCCAACCAAGCTAACTATACCTGATGGAACTAACCAAAGCAAATTAATTTCGTCACGCTCTGCTAAACAGTACGCTATACTGTTAATGAGATTGTTTTGAAAATACTATCCCAATCATTATAGTTGTTTGACATCATTCACGTGAAATTTTGTGAAATCATTTTCATCTCCACCCAGACGGTGATCGCCGAAGGGAGAGGGGGGGGGGGCAAACAAAATAATCTATCATCTGTATCTGTGAATGACACCGACCTCATATGCGTATGCAGCAAGGACCTAAGACCTAATAAAAAGTAATTTTAATGGACGTTTTTATAGCCTGTAGAATAAACATCGGATTACGTTATTTCCATGTCCACAAATTCCAGTATGTGACACACGAGGCTAGAATCAGTTTTCTGTTTCTATGTATTTTTTTTTCTTTTCTTTTTGATCTTGTTTTCGGTAGATCTGGGCTCTTGATTACAAACAACGGTATGAAGACCACAACAGGAAGGCTATAATGATGACTGTTAGGAAAAACTTCCTAACCTAAATATGAGCAAAGTGAACAGTCCCTGACTAAACTCCACAAACCATTACATCTGCCGGGAATGAAATACATAAGATTGATATCTGAATGTGAAACATTTCACCACAGGGTGATTGATGAGTACATTGTATTCAACGGCATTAGTTTCCTCAACATAAGTGCTATAGCGGGCCATATGATAGTTGTAGGGAATTTTTCGTACAAAACCACCCACGCGCAGGCTCTCAATGCAGTGCAATGGAAATCCAATAGTATTGACAGTCATAGTAGAAATCATGGGCATCACTTCGGGAGAGGGACACGGGGGTCACGTCCCGCAAAATCTTTAGGGTTGGGGGACATGTCCCTCCAAATCTGGGGAACAACACATCTGAAAAAACATATATGTTTCCTTTAAACTGAAGAAAAGAGACACGTGAGAAAAATTTCTCAGCATTTTTTTTTTGTATTTCCGCTTTAAAAATTGAGCTGAGGACCCCCCTTTTTTTTTTTATTTGTTTGCAAATATCTAATGTATGTCTCCCCCCAAAAAATTTAATGCCCCCACTTTTTTTTTTGCTTATCGGCACATTTTGGAAAAATCCCTCTCACCTGAATATAGTTTAAATTAAGCCTGTAATCAACTCCAAACGAGTGGTTGAATTAATCTTTGAGATATGATTTTTTTTTACGTTTTCAACATAATCACCTACAGTACTCAGGTCACCCCCGACCCCATCAATTGAATATAAAACTCGAAATGAATCCAAAAAAGTGGTTGAATTGATCTTTGAAATTTGATGTTAGCGTTCTCAGTGTAATCCCCTACATTAATCACTCTATCTCCAACCCCATAGACTGAATATACAAGAAATCAATCCAAAATAGGGGTTGACTCAATCTTTGAGATATACAGTTTTCAACGTAACCCCCTACATTAATCAGCTTGGACCCCCACCCAATGATTTTTCATTCCTGTTATAGTCTTAAATCATTACTGAACCAGGGACAAATCCAAAAAATCGATTAAAATCTTAATCCATCAAGAAATCAACCTTCAATTTCTCTGTCTTATTTTGAATTTGTCCATGTGATCATAATATCGTCTAAATCTAAGAAATTTAGAGTGTGTGGACCAGTCTCATTATTACCGACAGAAATAAGAACCTGAGCGCTACATTAAAAATGATCATTTTTATCAAAGACCGTCAACGCTGCAGGCTATAAAGGCTTTTTAGCATGAATCGCATTGGGCAACATTGGGTTAGGTTTTATTTTCTATCCGATTTTCATAATTATTATCATCATCGTCATTGATGGAAAAAAGGGGAAACGGCCCCCATTCATAGATAAAGCGCTACTGCCTAAACATCCACAGGGGTATATCGAAATTGGTCAACATTTAGATTAAATTCCCTCCCGTTAGGCGGAACGGCCCTGAGCACCCCTTTGTATTCGTTTTTTTTTTTATACGCGTCGAGGAATACATTGGTTTTATCTTTACAACTGCTCCGAGTCCTAAACGAGAGCGTATTCGCGGGGGGGGGGGGGGGGGGGGGGGGGGGGGGGAGGGGGGGGAGTGAGGGGCTGAAACCTTTTGCCTGAATATGAAATATTAGGTTCTAAAAATTCATCGCTAGCTATTTCCAAGAATCTCATGCTCCCCCCCCCACCCCCGCCGCCATAAATTCTTTTAAAACACTAACTTAAAAAACTCTAGGCAATCATATTAGTTAATGCACGTTTGTGTTCTTCCATGTTTTCTATTTTCTTCTTCTTTCGTTCTTCACATTCTTTCCTGGGGAGCGTTTCATGAAGAGTTTTGTCGGTGATTTTCACTGACTAATTTGCTTTCAGCCAATCAGATGCGATGATTTTCAGTAGCTTATAACATTTGTCGGTGATTTTCACCGACAAAACTCTTCATGAAACGCTCCCCTACTCTCATAATTACTGAATTACTCGTAAAAAGATGTAATGATAATCACAATTACTATTTTCATATCTACATCAATCTATGTGACTTTTATTTGCTTTATAGATTCACCGTCATCATGGAAGTGAAAGTGCTGTTGGTATTGCTGTGTTCAACAGCAGCAGCTGTACATTGTTTTCCTACGTATCGCGAAACCAATTCAACTTATACTGAAAAGCGAAAGGACTTCCTGGCTAATGAAACCAAGCTCGTTGTTGGCTCAGGTCTCGTCCTCAACGAGAAGGAAAAGAAACTGGACGAGATGCTACTGGCATTCAAACAGAAAGAGATCTCTCAAGGCTTCAAGCACACCTTTCCACCCAGCGTGAACTTCTTGAAGGGAAAACCGCTGGTGGAAGACAGCAACGTCTTTCAGATCATTAAGCAAATGCCAAAAGGTGAGTAGTCAGCAAGCTCGCTGTTACTGAGGGACATTTTGGGACACCCCCCCCCCCTAATAGCGAGAAAAGTTCCGCACCAGTGAACATAGTACACCCATAATGTTTGATCTACAGCTGGCTCTGAAACTGCATCTCTGCAAAGATGTGTTGGAGTTAACAAATGAATTGCTTTAAAAATTCTTTAAAGGGGGACTTGCGTCCCAGTTCTTAAAATGTGTGTCTATGTACAATCTGAAAAATTCTGCAGTTCTCGTAAACGAATAATAATATTCATGGCTCGGGAATAGTTTATAAGCGTTTTGCAATTAAATCGGCAAACGTCAATGTCCATGTCGATGCATGTCAAAGATGGACTGAGAGTTCTTTTTATTCTATTATGATTGTCTCCATTATAGTATCGGAGTAGAGCATCATGAAAGAGAGAGAGAGAGAGAGAGAGAGAGAGAGAGAGAGAGAGGGGTGGGGGGAACAGCGACTGAGAAAAATAGTTTAGGGAGGGTGGGGGGGGGGGGGAAGAAAAAAAATACATGCCAGGAAGAGAGAGCTGATCGAGCCCCGTAACACAAAAATTTGCAATCAATCGCATTGTTGTAACAGCCAATCAAGAGCGTAGCACAAAAATTTGCAATCAATCGCATAGTTGTAACAGCCAATCAAGAGCATTGTTCATGCGCAACTCGTTCAAAAAGATGATCCTAGACCAATCAGAATGATTGTTTTAAATTTGCGATTGACCGCAAACCTTTGTGTTACGGGCCCCTGAAGTGAGAAAAGTGTCAAAGACCCAATTGTTGTAGATGACGAGAACAGAAGGAACGGCGCGGTAGCAGCGGGAAGGCGGAAAGTTAGAGTATTAGAATTATAATCTTGAAAAGAGCGAATGATAGAATGGGACAGAGAGAGAGAGAGAGAGAGAGAGAGAGAGAGAGAGAGAGAGAGCGATAAGAATATAAGTACAACAGGGAATTGTACTACGTGTATTCCATTACACTACTTGTATTCCTATTTAACTGTTTAATCTGGTTTTTTTTTTTGGATATATTTTCAGGTGGTGTTCTTCATATCCATGAGATATCCATGGCGAATACTACCTGGATAGTGAAGAACATTACATACCTACCCCATCTCTTCTATTGTGTTAAAGATGATTATTATTATTCCTTGCGATTCAACTTTTCCACCACGCCCCCGACAGAGACGCCAGCGGGGTGCGTGACGAAGTGGGTGTCTGTGGCTAGTGCACGTGAGGAGATGGGTGCCGAACTTTTTGACGAAATGTGAGTCTCCACTGTTAAAACGGTTGCTAAAAATATTTAGGTTGCTTAACAAATGAGCCTATATTACCAGCTGTTGTTTAGAAAAAAAATATGGGGATTTTTAAAAACAACTTTTGGGTTATTCATATTTTAATAACCCAGTGATTTTTTAAAAAAACTGTTCCAGCAGTAATGGCCAGTGGCGAATGGGGAGGGGGGGGGGGGGTGGAGGGATCGAAAGCACAACCGGTCGGTGCCCCTTATAAAACAATGTTATATACAAAAAAAATATGCCCCGCCTATTAGCTTGACCCCCCCCCCCCCCGGTCAAAACTATTATCTAAAAATGTAATCAACCCGATGTTTTTAAGTTGGATATGTTTCGGACTTGTGCCCCGAGGTCACTTTTAACTGGATCTGCTTTTAATGAACTGCTAACCCCTCGCAGTTGTATAAACAAAATGCCGTTTTTCTTCATTTGGAATAATTTGTTCAAAAAGGAGCTGCTAACCTGGAAATAGAATGATCCTCGTGAGACATGAGCAAGCTTTTTGACGGAATATATGGGGATTCGTTGGTGTACTCGATTATTTACAAATAATATATAGGCCTGTAATCCTTAGACAGTGTTAGAGTCACGCTGAACTTTTCTTATGATGTACCTTAACTTTTAATTATCATAATTATGTTCATGTTATTCTTACTTGAAATGTTATTTCAAAATTGAATAATTTTTAAACTTCTGAAAATTGTAGACATACTGATGGAAATAAACATCAGGCTATATCTTGAAGATATTCCAACAATTTTATACTGTCTAATTCAGGTTACATCGTAACCTTACCATGGCTGCTTCAAACCCCGACATGGCCTACCCGAATACTACCATGGCGTGGCAGAGGTTTGAAACAGCTCTCCATCCCTTAACCGATCTCTTCTTCACGACCTCAGCCTTCAGGTTGTTCATGTGGCATAGCCTCGAACGCCTGGTCGAAGACAATGTTCAGTATATCGAAATCCGGACGCTTCTGATACCGGTATGTAGCCCATTCTAGGGGCGTAGCCATGATCGAGGGACAGAGGGTGGGATGCCCCACAAAATCTCGGGGTAAAATCTCAGAATTAAGTACATATATAATCTAATGCTAGATAAAACTTTTATATAGCTCTCCGATCTTTGACAGTGAAGAATACCAATTTTCAATACATCAACATATTTTTTCTTCGCTTAATCACTGGGGATAATTACAATAAATGAGGAGGCGCAGTAGCTAAGTGGTAGAGAAGTGGTCTCGTAACCAGAAGTACCCGGGTTTGAAACCTGGGGGGCGTTTCATGAAACAATTAGTCGGTGGTTTTCACCGACTAATTTGCTTTCAGCCAATCAGATACGAGTATTTTCAGTAGCTTATAACATTTGTCGGTGATTTTCACCGACAAAACTCTTGATGAAACGCTCCCCAAGTGGACTGTGGATGCGCTAATATTTGGTGAGGTATTAATCCTCATTGTAAAGTCCTTCGGAGGGGACTTGAAAGCTCGTCGCGACGGTCCCCTGGTTGCTTTAACCAACCATTTACCATTTAACCATATAACCAAATGCAATTAGAACTTATTAAAATTCAGTCTGGACGAGTCTATATGGTGTTTTGAAATGCAATTCACCGTTAGTGACATGTTGAAGGAATATTGGGCAACTAATCTCTATTGATATTCCATATGATCCGAGTTTTTAGCTATCAGTTTATATTCACAGGGATAAACGAAAAAAGAAAACATTGTTACAGTCATTCCATAACAGGCAAGATAATCGACATTCACTCTTAATTTATCATCGTTGTAATCATTGGTTTATCTCTTAAGCTTCAAGATCTTGACGGAAAGAAAACCACACGGGAATACACTCTTCAACAATACATCAAAGTGTTACAGGATTTCACTAGTCAATACCCTCAAGACTTTGCGGGAGGAAAAATAATTTCCTCTTCAGTCAGGTAAGAATAACATCATTGACGTAGCGTTGATCGGGAAACGGAGGGGGTATTTCAATAAAGGGGGGGGGGGGGGTACTTACCTGGTTGTAGAAATGCGAATTCTAGTCTCGAACTGTACGTTTTGAAAATACAACTATCATGACTATAGGAGCTAAATATTATGGCCCTAGTCTTGTATATTCAACAATGACAGGATGGGGCCGGGGAATCTTGTGAAACAATATTATACATGCACCGGCGTAAATCCACTTTGAGGAGTGAGGGGGATGATTGACTTTTTTGCCGATTTTTTTTTTTTGTCGAACTCACACTTAAGTATAAATACACGCCCTCACCCACCTGCACAGACCCCTTACACACATTTTAATTTTCATCTTGCGAGCGAGCGAAGCGAGCGAGCCCAAAATGATCACTTTTCTGGTTTTCAATCCATTTTCAAATAGAAATTCTATAATATGATGAGCGAGCGAGCCAAAAATAACCACTTTTCTGGCTTTTCATCGCATTTTCAAATGAAAATTCTAAAATATATATGATGAGCAAGCGAAGCGAGCGAGCTAAAAATAAGCGCTTTTCTGGTTCTAAATCGCATTTTCAAATGGAAATTCTAAAATATGATGGTTGTTTATGACAGATTATTAAAAATTCTATTAACTGATTAATTCAAATATCATTTCTCCCTTGAAAAGTGAGGGGGGATCTTTGTACAGGCCATCCCCTCCTCTCAAAAAAGTGTGTGTATGTGTGTGGGTGTGTGTGTGTGTGGGGGGATATATCCCCCATCCTCCCGGTATTTACACCAGTGTATACATGTATAGGATGAAAAGGAAATAAGAGACATTAACAGTACACATACAGACCAAATTATGCTACTGTATGCAGACATGATTCATTACTAAAAAATACTATCATTTCAAAAAAAAAAAATCAAAGAAGAATAGAAATATGAATAATGATAAAGATAATATTTCAATGTTTCAGATATCCTGTCAACGAGACTCTAGTAGCAGAAGCACTTAACTTGGCGATGGATCTCAGAAAGACTTACCCTAAATTCTTCGCCGGTTATGATCTGGTAGGTGAAGAGGACCTAGGAGGACCTTTGATAGATTATATCAATCAGTTACTCCTACCATCACAGATGAGGGTGGATCTACCTTTCTTCTTCCATGCCGGCGAAACAGGTGATTATAATGCTGACTTGAATAATATTTAGGGGCTAGATGTAAATGAAGGAACTATGGAAGTTCCCCCAGAAGACGAGATAAATCAGGAGGCGAAGACACAGACGAGACAAAAACACGAAAGACGAGGAAATTATACAAGAAGACAAGATCCTGTATCTTGTGAATTCCACTTAATAAGGAAGGCAAGAAGACCAGATCCTGGATCTCGTCAATTCGATTTCATCAAGATCGAGAAGGAACTACGGAAGCTTAAAAGTTCCCCCAGAAGACGAGATAACTCAGGAGGCGAAGTCCCAGACGAGACAAAACACGAAAAGACGAGGCAAGATGGCAAAAAGTCAAGATCCTGTATCTTGTGAATTCCATTTAATAAGGAAGACAAGAAGACAAGATCCTGGATCTCATCAATTCGATTTCATCAGGACGAGAAGACAAGATCCTCGATCTTGTCAATTCGACTGCATGAGGAAAGTACGCAGTACAACGCTCCAGTATTAATAAAGACTCTCCCATCTTCTCCTATTTTAATCCTCATGAAGTCGGCTTGACCAGGGGGATGTCTAACATAGACTGATTGACTAAAATCGCACTAACTATAGCTGACCATTCATGCCACTGTTTTCTTTCAACATGGATCTCTCAAAGGATTTGCAAGTCATGGTCATAAATCTGCAGAATTCACAATTTTTTTTAGTTCATTGATGAAGAATACAAAAAATGTAAATTCTTCAAATGACCATGATTCGCGCATCCCTTGAGAGACCGATGGTGAAAGAAAACAGTGGCATGAATGGCCTGCCAGAGTTAAGAGCGATTTGGGTCAATCTTAGTCTTCGTGAAACACCCCAGATCCATTATTTTGTCTTCTTGTCTTCTCGTTCTCAAGTCAACTCGACAAGATCCAGGATCTTGTCTTCTTGTTTTCCCATCCTGATGATGAAAATGACTTGCCGAGATCCATTATCTCGACTTTCCTGCCGAATGAAGTCAACTTCACGAGGAGCAAGATCTCTTCTTGTCTTCTCATCCTTATCATGTAGATTTGACGAGATCCAATTTCGTCTTCTTGTCTACTCATTATCATCAAATCGACTTAACAAGATCCATGATCTTGCCGTCTTATCTTCTGTTTCTCATCAGGTCGACTTGACAAGATCCAGGATTTTGTCTTCTAGTCTTCACAATCACATCCTCGTCAAGTCTACTTGACAAAATCCAGGATTTTGTCTCCTCGTCATCTTGCCTCGTCTTTTCGTCTTCTTAACTCCTTTTCTCGTCTTCCTGTCTTCGCCTCCTGATTCATATCGTCTTCTGGGGCACTTCTAAGCTTCCGTAAAGACCAGATCCAGAGGATGTATTCAACATTTTATTTTTCAAATACTTTTTTTTTTTTTGGTCCTTATGAAAAACGTGCTCCGGTTGAACCCGAAAAAAAAATAATGTAATCAGTAAAATGACTGACACCCGAGATCACCATCTTTTTTCAACAAAATTAAATATATATACACACATGAAATAATCTGCAGTCGTGTAAACTTACTGGCACCCACAACCAAATCTGTAAGCACTCACCTTAAAAACTCCACATGCACACACCGATACATGGTGAAAGTGCACAATACTTCATCCAATCCGATATGGGTTATTTTGACAGGGAGGCGCACTAGTTCTTTTCTATTCTATACTCTTCTATTCAAAATGATCGGAAGAAACTATCGTCACTAACATAATTCTAGCATGTTATAGGCCAAATATGAGACGCATGTTTATTTTCTCAACATATATTGTTCCAACGTGTGGGAAATAATGAATCAGACCAATTTGGGGCAACTCAGTAAACAACTTGACGATTTGTTTGTTCATCGTTACCTCCTACGAAAATTTTTGCAAAGATTTCCTGTTGGGCAGCTCCCCCGCGGTGTGCACTCTTCTACTAAATAATTAATTTTCAGTATGTTTTATGCCATTTATGTAATTATTGAGTATTTATGATATCCGAAGAAAGCGTTAGCCCGTGGAAACTATAGAATACAATACTCTGAAAACAATCTAGTCAGATTTGACTAGATACAGGTTTGACTAGATACAGGTTTGACTAGATACAGGTTTGACTAGATACAGGTTTGACTAGATACAGGTTTGACTAGATACAGGTTTGACTAGATACAGGTTTGACTAGATACAGGTTTGACTAGATACAGGTTTGACTAGATACAGGTTTGACTAGATACAGGTTTGACTAGATACAGGTTTGACTAGATACAGGTTTGACTAGATACAGGTTTGACTAGATACAGGTTTGACTAGGTTACCTGATCACACAGACAGTTGCACTGTTCCTAGTCAAAATGACCAGAATTCTAGTAAATTATTTGACTAGAACACGGGATCACAGCACTTACTCTATTCTGGGCAAATGTGACTAGATTCTAGTGAAACTTACCAGAAATCTAGTAGAAATGAACAACACCTTTACTAGAATTTTAGTCAATTTCACTGGAATTGAGTCACGTTGGGTGTTATTGCCTGTATGATCCGTGATCTAGTCAAATCATTTCACTAAAATCTAGTCATTTTTACCGGAAATGTGTCGATTTTGACAAGAACAGGTACTAGTCAGTCAAATTCGACTAGATTTGCTTTTAGAATAACCCTGAATACAGTTTGACCTAATATTGAAAGGTCTTTACTCCGGTGTTGTCACTCTTTATTCAAAGGTGTAACCATGATCGTTCGGCAACCCAGAATTTGACCCCTATTTTGCTGTGTTTCAAGTACATTTTCAGCCAATTTTACCCCTATTTGGCACAAATCCGGTACAAATTGGCCATAAGAAACACCCATATTTTTCGCATTCCAAGTACACTTTTTGCAAACAAGGACCAGAAAAACCCCCTTTTTTCAATTTCGAGTAGAGGTCTACAAGCTCAAAGGTACCCTTTTTTCAATTTCGACTACAAGCTCGTAAAACGAACCCCCCTTTTTTTTTCGATACTTGCTCCAAAAAAAAAAAAAAAAGAAAACAAAGAAAAAAAAAAGGTCCCTTTTTACGCGAAATTTCGAATGACCATGCGTACATGAAGTCAATACAGAGTGACAACACCGAAGCTTTTACTTAAAAAGAAACAAAAAAAATCTACCTTGCTTTTTATAGATTGGCAAGGAGAGTTTGTGGATAACAATCTTATCGATGCAGTCCTCCTCAACACATCTCGTATTGGACATGGTTATGCAATTAATAAACATCCCGTCGTCATGGAAAAGATCAAGTCTAGAGGCATCGCAATTGAGCTCAATCCAATATCAAACCAGGTTGGAAATATCGATTTATCTTTTCTTTCATTATCCCAAGATAGGAAAATTTCCGTAATCTCTATAACCCTGTTTTGAATGAGGAGCTTCCCTTTCGAATCTGGACACTGCAGCTTTACCTGTAACACCATTTTATTTTTAGCAACGTAGGCCTACCCTGATTATGAAAATTCATACATTCGTTCGTTCTTGGTGAAAATGTACATGGCCCCGTTGCATAAAAAGTAACCATTAATGGTAACCCTGTCATCAGTGGTAACTACCATGCATGTAAACATTGCTCAACCGCCAATCAAATTCAAGATATTCATGAAACTTGCCACTGATGCCAAAGTAGTACGTTTTAGGCACACATCTAAGTCACTGTCGTTCAACGTCCTATTCACAGATCCTCCATCTCGTGCATGACATCAGAGACCACGTGGGTGCTGGCCTGATCGCCGACAATTACCCCGTGGTCGTGAGCTCTGACGATCCCTCCGTCTGGGAAGCATTGCCCCTGTCACATGACTACTACATGGCATTCATGGGAATGTCGGGAGGAACTACTGGATTGTCTCTTCTCAAACAGCTAGCTTTAAACACTTTTAAGTAAATAATGCATTTTATGTTTATTTTTCGATCATTCTTTTTGCCTTAGATCGAGATTGGATTAAGACCCAAACAATGACTCATAAAATAGACGGATCCCCCAAACAATTTCCGGCTCTCTTAGTATGGACAAAGTAGGATAGTGCAATAGTTCTAATTTTCTACATAATGAGACGACCGGGGGGGGGGGGAGAAATGGAAAGAGAGAGAGAAAGAAAGAGAGAGAGAGAGAGAGAACCAGGGGTATTATAAGTATAGAACACACTAGCCTCTGCAAGTAGCTGACGTATATACCGTGTATGTACCATATATGTAGCAATATTTTCAATTTGCCAAACTAAATCACTCAATTATCAAAAATTAATGTACAGTACAGCTTAACTTGACCAAAGCTTTGCAATCTGTGTATAGATGTGCGGAAATTTATTCGTGATTATGATTATAAATTTATACTTTCACCTTCTCTATTCCCATTTCTATTTCTGTAGATACAGCGCCATGACAACGTCAGAGCAGACAACTGCTCTTAATCTATGGCAAGCCAAGTGGGACACATTTGTAGCTGAGATGATCATCAAAATACAGCCAAACACATCGTTCGCACCATAAACGTAGATATTCTATACTTTGAAGGCGAAATAACGAGGAGAGCAAGCAAAATGACTATACGTTCTTGATCACACCGCTTCAAGTGGATATGGCCTCCTACACAATTTATGGCAAGCCAAGTGGGATACATTCGTATTTGAGAAGATTATCAAGTAGGGCATACGGCCAAAACATCGCCCACGTGATGAACGGGATGGTAAGCAGGGTGACCAAATTTGGACGAGGCTTCAAGGCAAAATGCCTGAAGCATATAGGTAGATAACACCTCCCAACAGAAAATCATTTTGAAATAACAACAATTATCCATATTTATGAAGACTGGAGCAAGTAAACCACTAGGGAAATCGTACAAAATTCTAAAGACAATGGTGTTCAGTGATGCATGACTCTGGATACCTAAACAAGATACCGCTGGAAACCGTATGAATTACTCCTTCATTTGATATGAATTTCAATATACCCGTGAATATATACTTGATTACTGAAATTTGTAAAAATGGGTTTGTGTTTTTGAAACACCCATTTTTTTTCTTTCTTTCTTGCACGCGATTCTGACTTGTGCTTATAGTGATCTGTTTAATTTTAGAAAGTTAGAATTCAAAGAAAGCTGCATTATGCTAAAATAATTGCACAGCTAGCTTCTTGTAAACTTGCCAATTATAATTCATTTAAGAAAACTAAAATAAATTGTGAATATTTATTCATCATCTATTGATGCTCAATAAAGTAGTCTGTCCTCTTTATATCAATATGCCTGAAATTTATTTTGGTAGAAATTACTATTGCACTTACCTAAACTTATATTTTACACAAGCATGCAGTCATGATAAAATTATTCAATTTGATAATGATGAAGTTATTCTACTTATTTGACATTGCTGAGTAAAGGTAAAAGTGGAAATTGATTTGAACTGTCATTTTTATTTCAATAATAATAACAACGGTAGTAATGATGATCATGATAATAATGATAATAATAATAAGTCAAAATTATAATCATGTTTAAAATATTTGCATAATTTATTCAGAATGTTAAAATCAGGTTAATATACTTTGTATATTATTTCTATATTCATGCTGAATTACACATATGCATCAGGAGTGTCTGTCATGGTGCAATGTCAACACAATATCATGGCTCCTATTATACTAATGTGACATTATGTACTGCTTATATATTGCTCGGCATATAACTGTATGATGTAGGATTTTCCTAATAGGTAATAAAAAGGGGGTAAATAAAATAAGCTCAAAGTCTTTGTCTTAATTGTGTAATCCAGTATAATATTTGTGAAATGTTGATAGCTGCATTGGCCCTTGAATGAGGAATACAGATCAGTAAATACTCTCTGGGTCAACAAAGCTGAAGTTTGTTCAAAGTTTCAATTCTGTATTTGCAACTTTAATCAACAGCCCTTAATCATATTATAAAGGATGGATGAATGGACAATTTTGTATGCAAAATATATACTTTATTGAAGATAAAAAGTGAAAAGATATTGACAAGAATAATGCCATTGGTTGCTATCTGCATACTTAGACAGATACAAAGTATACGACTAAACATATGCAAGGAAACACAGTTTATAGACACAAGAAACATATATAATTAGGAGGAAATGGAGATGTCTCAAAAAGGAAGCAACTGAGCAATATATCCCTATATTATCAAAATCAAGTTACTTAAGAAATATTATTTCCAAGTCTTAGTTTTGATAAAATTGTGTATTCTTAAATAAGCACATCAAAGTATGAAAAAAGGACAGCAATTGAAAATGGTGATTAACATTGCAATATGGAAAAGATATAACTGAAATATGCCGAAATTAACTGAACTTTTTTTTTTTTATCAATTTTAAACTCTTAATGGCAATCACCTTGGTAACTTTACAGCAAAAAGTTTAACAAGGTATGATATTTCCACTCTTTAAAAAAGGATTACTTAAACCTGAATTAGCAATGATTCGAGCTTACCAGATTATCAAGGAAAATACAATGTATCCATAATCTATTTTTGTGAAACATGCACAGCGGCGACTGTGCATAGAGAGACACACATGTGAGACACACATTCCACTAGACACATTACCATAACATATAACATTAAGAACACATACTTTTTTCATTCAATCACACTCTATACAACTACATGATTGTATACATGATGAATACGGAGCTGTTCTGACAGCACTCCACACTAAACCTCCTACAGCGGAACCTCCATGTAAAGAAGTTAAAAGTACACTGTTATAACAAACTCTTGTTACAATGAGGTTACTGTGCTGGTCCCACTTATTAGTATTTCATTGTTTTTTTAGCCCTGATATAACAAAGTTTTGATATAAAGAGGTAATTTCCTTGGTCCTGAGGAATTTGTTATAACGAGATTCACCTGTCCAGCATACTGAGAATGGTGCTTCACTGTTAAAAAATATGTATTTTCCATTCACTCATACAATACAAAACTGAGAATGGTGCTTCACTGTTAAAGAATATGTATTTTCCATTCTCTCATACAATATGACCACTACAAATGTTTGTTTACTTAATCAGTGTAATTTTTCTCGGAAAAAATATGTTTCTAGGAATCTATACATCCATATTTTAGAGCATTCATGCTAAACTTATTTCTCTATATGATAAAGAATTGCTTTACGAACCTCATAGAACATCATGCGTATAGACTGACTTTGGAGTATGCGATATAACAATATATTAATCATGCTTATCACCACTAAGCACTGCATGACTATTTACATATGTCGTGATGTAATATTTCTCTTTTCATACACATGTATTAAGCTGTTTCACAGCAATTACAGTAAATCAAGCTTTTCAAAAAAGCAAGCTAAGAATATCATGTAAATAGATACAGACTGAAGTTTAAAAATTCCCTTGTCAATCATTCTTCTTTACAAACACTACACAACTGTTAACCTATCAAGGTTATATGTCTCATATAAAGTCATCCACTTCAAGAGTCTATTGAGCTGTTTAACAGCAGTGACATAAAAACCACACTTACCTATTTACATATCAAAACCATATAATTACAAAAAAAAAAAATTACATATCAAAACCATGATCCATACCCTGTACACACACACATACATGTTACAATAGGTAGTACAAAGATTCTATTCCCCTCCAATCATATTTTCAATCCCTAAAGAATGGCTTCCATAGCCAATGCTATTTTTGGACAAAATTTACTACCAACCAAATCAATGAACAAACTTCTCTGATATTCTACAGAGGCATCCAACAGAACTACAACTAAACATACATATTATGCATATCATGGCATAAATTGGTAAATTCAAATGCAATACAGAAAAAAATGAAACAAATGTTTTAGACCAGTTACTGTGACTGCCACATTGATAATAACCAGGTAAAGTTATGCAAGATCTCATTCCATTTATTTTGTACTGCTTTTGGTAAGAATATACATGACTTTCTCTGACATAGCATGTTAACCAATTTTCTTTGCATGAAAAATAAAGATTTAATCAATGAAAGTATGCTGGATCCCAATTTAGTGATCTTTAGTAATCTTTTGGTTTCCTGTATTTTTATAACTCGCATAATTACCCTGCAAGGCATGGTTAAGAAGACTTGATTTTAGACTTTTTGTCATAAACAAAACAGGATAAATAAGTATTTACAAGTTACCATGATACTGGATATATTAAGGTTTACTCAGTAATATGTAGCCGTAAGCAGCACAAAATGGGGGGGGGGGGGGGTTGTCTGTAATAGGTGAACAAGTTAAGCAACAATGGTTCAACAATATGTGTACTCACTTTTCTGTTTTGTTACAAGATTCAGAAATGACATGTCTAATATGCTTAAAAAACCTATGGTATATTTTACAACGGTTTACTACTGCACATGTGAACTCAAACTAAATTCAATTCCACAAGTATATATATAGACAGTACAAACAACGGAAAAGATGTTATCCCTCCAATGCCAGTGGGTCGTCAGCAGCACACCAGGGATCACCAGTGTTTCGGGCATTTAAGTACTGGACACCTCCCCCTGGCTGGCCGCGGTGCTGCGCTGGGGTTCCCTATACAGCACCCCCACTGACATCTCTCCGCGCTTAATTATAGTAAATAGTGTATATACATGTACATGTATAATACGCCCTGTGAATGGTTAAATTTGCATCACGTGACGTGCAAAAATTTTTATATTTGCATGGTAAGGCGAGTACAAAAGTGTATGGGACTGTGCACCAAAAGCACTTTACGCGTATCCATTGTTACCATTGTTTTAAGCTGCTTGATTGTGATGTGAGCAAGGTATGCAAGGGTAATCGAGAAAGAAAATGTCGTACACTAGATCTAATGTCAGGGATCTATTTAATATAATAAATAGTGCATGTTCTAATGATGCACCATTACTGGACTATATGAACTCCAAATGCTAAATTATCCTTCATGCAGTTCTATTTTAACTTGGCCTTTGGCCTCGGTAAAACAAAATTGCACTCGAGATAATTTAGTGCTTGTCATGCACATAGTCCAGTATAGTGCATGATAGACCATGCACTATTTATATAATATTTATTGGTATAGCGATCAATAGCCACTTGGGGTATCAACAGTTAACCATTGACATCTGGCCACATCAGCAGTCCCTGCAAGGAGAATCAAAACTGTTCTCAGCAGCTCAGATGCTGATAAGAACCACTTATCTATTCCTAAACAAAAACATTTCCAACTTATCAAACATAAGAAACTTGTAGAGCACTCAATATATGAGTGAGTTCCAACAATGCAACATTTCATGACAAAAAGCAACTAAGGAAGATCTAAAAGTAGAGAGTTCCCAGTTTTCGTCGATACCGAAAAGAGAAAAATTTAATGGAATTCAGGAAGAACACGGAATTCACGAATTTCACGCGATTTTTTAGGGCAAAATTTTGAGCCAAGAAAAATACAGCGAAAAACATGAAAAACAAAGCAAGATACAATAAAACAAAACCGTGTATCAATGGAAAATCTGTCTGCAGTGTCAGCGTGTGTCTGCATGTAGGCCGGTAGGCCTATATTGCATGTAGTGTGTATGTATTAGGGTAACTTGTGGGTTTTTTTTTATAGATTTTTACTATTTACAACTGCTTTGTCATATGTTTTGTACATGTCACCGAAGAATGTGGAATTTGAAGTTTATAACACTGAAGAACACAGAATTTCCATTTTAGAAAATGGAAAACTGGGGACTCTATCTAAAAGGATGACAAGGAAACAGCACCAGGTGTAAAGTGATGAAAATAAATATCCCGCACACACTTTCTCTGATTTGGGCTTTGCAAAGAATAAAGAGGCAGTTACAAAATGTATAACACATGGCTGAGCACTTCTTAAACTCCAAGTAAAACTTTCATTAAACACAAAAATCAACAATCACAAGAATCCTTAGGAATGATAAATACGAATGATAACTGATGAAATGATACTAAAATACACTATTGGTTCATCAAGTTATTAAAGATCAGTCGTTTCTCCTACAGCAAATAATTATTAGGTGGTAAAAATACATGAAAAATGTTAGTCTACTGCCCAATTGGAAGACTTGGCATGTATTTTTTTTTTTTCATTTCACAAGATTAATGATATAAAAAATACAAATTGCTGAAAAATAATATCCTATCAGATATTCAGTTTGTTCAGTGATATAATACATACTTGTATCAGGCTGATAAAGATTATATAGACTGATTTATGTTTTCATTTCACTATAACACACAATTTCATAGGCACCAGTGGTTAGTATTCAAAGCGTTAAAATTCATTAGAATGACCATTATCAATTAGATTGATACTGATCACATTAACCCCAATTAAGAGTCCTATTTTTTTCAGACTGGAAACTCTCAGTTTGTAGTATTCTTATAAATATACTTTTAAAAAAAATTCCAGCATCAAAATTAATTTCTGATGTGCTTCATGTAATATTCTTAGCATATATACTAAAAAAAAAAAAAAATCCAGTATCAAAAAATAAACAATAAAGCACATCAGAAATTAATTTTGATACTGGATTTTTTTTCAAGTATATTTGCTAAGAATACTACAAAGAGTTTCTAGTACTGTTTAATAAAATAAACACCCCTAGCCTATTTGCTCATGAAAGAAGTGATTATATGCTTTACACAACATTGGTAATTTAGAGAGCTTTAAATGATTGACCAAAATCAAATTGTCAAATGTACAACATACTGTTTTGAAAATTGACTACAAATATTCAGTGTATTTTTCTCTTTGTTCTAAATGTGTGATTCCTGGCATTCTGAATCAAACGCTACTGAAAAATATCACTGAAAGGAGACACAATACTGCTGTGGGTTAACATTCACTGGATTAGCAATAAACATAGGTTAGATTGTCACTGATTAGGGGGCTGTTTCACAAAGACTAAGATTGACTGAAATTGAACTGAACTATGGCAGGCCATCCATGCCACTGTTTGCTTTACCCATCGGTCTCTAAAAGGATGTACAAATCATGGTCACAAATCTGCTGAACTGAATTTTTTTCTAGTTCATCAATGAAGAAAACAAAACAAAAAAATAATTCTGTAGATTTGTGTACATGATATGCAAATCCCTTGAGGGACTGATGGTGAGAGCAACCAGTGGCATGAATGGCCTGCCATAGTTAAGTGTGATTTCAGTCAACTTTAGTCTTCTTGAAACACCCCCAGATTATGTAACATTACATGACAATGACTAACATTAATTAGATTGACAGTGATTAGATAAAGTACACAATGCCTCCGGCACCCACCTTCGGTGGGCAGAGGTATGAAAATGACAGGTCACATTGACCTTGATTATTACAGTATTGATTAAAGTGGTTGAACGAATGAAATACTGATGAGAGCAGACTGAGGTACGGGTGAAGCACTACTTATAAAACAAGCAATTTTCAGTTGAATGAATAATATTATGATGATGATTATTATTATTTCATACCGTAAATCAGGCACACATATGGCTAGTATTAGCACCACAGCAACAAGGTGACCCTTTCACCTCATAGTTCTTCTTTTAAAAGAGTTTCAGTATTTCCATACCTGCAGAATGGAATAATGAAATAATTAGAAAGAGTTAATATTTTGTCAATGCATCACATCATTCATAGAATATTCTATATGAAATGATGTATTATCTTAATCAAGTCCAAAGAAATTAATATTTGAATTCTTAAAATACCATATCATTCCCTTTTCAAGACAACAATTTAAGAAACTTTGAACATACTAGTATGTCTAAATCTATATTATTCTTAGTATTACTTGATCATTCTTAGCAGAACTTGCAATGTATTAGCTGTATTGAGCAAATGGGTGACCTGGAGAAATGAACTAAATTATTATCAGTCAATGAATCACTACTGAAACTAGTACAAGGTAGTCCACGTCCTGGACGATTTTTACTGATTGGGCAAACCATAACCAACACACACACGCCCGGGCCCGCGCCCTCCACTGATTCACTTACCCCCAGTGATTCACCTTACCCACTGATTCACTTTCCCCGAAAAAATCGTCCAGGCCATCTCGGCAGAGAGAGGAAAGATAATGAAGTTGTGACCTTTGTCTGACCCAGAGGTTACGACCGCCCCTCGCAGATATTGCGCAAGGAGGACATGAATATTCAAGTTGTTTGAACGTACAACATGTGCACAGCAAGCTAGCGCATTGACCGAGGAGAACGCCGTTCTGATTGACAGGGTTTGTCGACCAATCGGAATCGAGAGCGAGGGAGACTGGGCTCAGTGGGCGGAATATCAGTTCCCTTGAATCTGACGGGGAACTTGCCAAGATTCACTGGACTGTTGTTTCATATGACTATTCAGGGTGTGTGTATGCGTGTTATGGGGTTGTAGTGTGTTGGGTGTTTGGTAGTCGTGTCGTACAAAATTAACAACAGTCCAGGAGGTGGACTAAGTACAAGGCTGATTCCATACCTAGCAAGTATCTCATCCAGAAAGAGTTCCCATTTGGCTTGCCATAAGTCAACTGCTACACTCTTTTCAGGCTTTGTCATGGCACTGTACCTGTAAAATAATGAAAACATAACAGTTCTGAATTTCCCTTGAATAATGTTATACTGCAAACCTTCATGAATTCTCAGCTTCGGCATTTTCCAATTATTCTCAGGATGGTGACAGGAGATTGTGTAATCATTTAAAGGAAAAGTCTTCTTCATCTAATACATGTTTTCCTTTTCTTTTTTGGGGCATATGAAAGGGTAGGGTGGGAAGAGGGGAAGGGTTCCCATTGAGACATACAACTGCAAAGGGTCCCTTACTTGAAAGTGTTCAAAGCTAGCTGTTTGAGAAGAGTCAGCCCCATCGTTTCTCTTGACATGGCCATGAAAGCCATGTAGTAGTCATGTGACAGCGGTAAGGAGCCCCAGGCTGCTGGGTCATCTGAACTCACAACCAGAGGGTAGTCATCGGCAATCAGGCCAGCACCAATGTGATTTCTTAGATCATGCACCAAGTGCAGCACCTGAAGATAAGAGAACCAAGAGACATGAACAAACTGGCTTAAGAAAGCATCCAGAAAGTTTGAGAAACAGATCAAGCAAGTAAACCAGGTGTAGCACATTCCGTAATGTTAAACTGCATGTGGCATTCACCACCCACAGAATTATCTTGCAGTACACACGTACTCCATATTGTGCAGATTAGAAATGAAATAATTATAAGATCAAAGGGAAAAGTTAATGAAAAAAACGTGCAGTCGATGTTCATCTGTAGAATACGAAGCCACAGATAACCCAGGATGGGGGTCCATGGAAAGTATGCTTTATACTGGAATCAAATTGTGCACAACAGGTTAATAATCTTGATTTTTGAAAGAGCTGGCAAATTTGGGTTAGTCTCAAGTCATCAGACCAGCAAGTGAAGCATCTGAATTATAAGAGAGTCCTAAGGTCAGATTTCATTAATATTTCATATTAATATTTCTTCTTTTAAAAGAGCTGACAACCTCCAAGTAGTCATCTTGTAATTAGCGACACAAGTGTTGTTCCTTAAATCACACAGCTAAACTGTAGGGTCATGAGGTCAAAAGCTAAAATGAAAATTTTTGTACAGCCTCTGTAGATACATGGTACATGCAAGTCGCTTTCTCACAGTATAATGAAGCTTTGTTCACATATGATCCAGTGAACCCCCTAAAAATAACTGCTACAGTAAATTAAGTGACAATAGTGTAGTGTGCTATATCTATAACACACGAATATTTGAGTATGCTTGCAGCTTTTTTTGCACTAGGTTCCTTTTGAATCACTTCCAGATGTCATTTTTCATGTGAAATAGTTTTGTTTCCCCAGTGGTATTTTGATGGGGTCTACCTCATCATGCATGAGCAAGGCTAGACATGTATATTACAAACCTGATTAGATATTGGGTTTAACTCTATAGCAATGCCCCTTGACCTCACAGTGGCTAGGACAGCAGGATGTTTGTTGATGGCGTAGCCATGTCCTATCCGTGTTGTGTTGAGAAGGACTGCATCAATCATATTATCATCCACAAATGTACCCTCCCAATCTGCAAAGATAAATCAAGTCAAGTTTGCATGATACTGGAATCATGAAAAACCACAAATGAGAAATATTGATAGAGGGTCTCAAAATCTTAAACACGGCTGTGAAATTACTTCAATTGTTAATCAATTTGGCTTAGAATGTAATAACCTTAATACTTCTAATGGGGAAAGTTAATATCCATTCTTCTCATAAAAGAGAAAAAGTTTTATTTAAAAAGAATCATATACAATATTCAAACTGGAGAATGCGTGATCTTAGAGCGACAGATATCATCATTACGAGAAAAACTAATGCCTTTTGGCGTGACGTTAGTCTACATATGCCAATCTCCACTCAGAAGTAAACAGGCATCTGGTTTGCTATAGAGTGCTACACATTTTGCTCTTTGGCTATGAAGGAGGTAGCTAAGTATTCTTACAATGTCATGATCGTCATGGCCAGAAGGCCCTGCACGCTTAAGGGAAGTAACAATTATTATCAATTATTATCAAATAAACCATCATTGGATGCATACTTGTTTCTCCAGCGTGGAAGAAGAATGGTAAGTCAAATCCATTCTGAGATGGATAGAGAAGCTCATGAAGATAGTCCACCAGTGGTCCACCCCCATCCTCCTGCGCTACCAGGTCATACCCTGCAAAGTAGTCTGGGTACTTCTTTCGTAAGTCCATCGCTAGCTGCACGTGTTCCATAATCATAGTTCTATTAACTGGATGTCTGTACGATGAGAACAAGGAAACAAACACACACATAATATTTAAGTTTGTGTTAAGAAGACCAGGAAAGAAAGCTAAGAGTTTTATCCTAATCCTATCCTAGAATGTAACGACCATCAGTTTAGAGTTAGGGTTGGGGGTGTGGAGCTAAGATCAGGTGTAGGGTTAGGGGTTAGAGGTTAGTGTTAGGGGTTAGAGTTAGGGATTATGAACAATGTTAGGGTTAGGGATAGGGCTGAGAGTTAGGGTTAGAGGTTAGGGGTCGGGGTTAGGGGCTAGTGTTAGGGTTACAGGTAGGGTGAGCAGTTAAGGTGCATTCAGATATGATGTGACTTTGTGCCGCCACATTGTGCTGCCACATTTTTGGTGTACAGGTCTGCAGGGTATGGGGCGACAAAAAAAAATGTTGCCGAGGCAGGACACATTTTGGTCTGCTGCCTGGCTGCATAAAAATGCACACCAATAAAGTCAGCGCAAAAACTGTTGTCATGAGATTGTTTGCGCAGGTTTTGACAAAATTCTCTATTATTTGAGAGTTGACGCGTTATTTCACGTTCATTAGCAATAAGTGGCAGCACAAAGTCGCATCATATCTGAACGTACCTGTAGAGGTTGGGTGAGGGGTTAGGTTAGGGATAGGGGTTAGGGTTAGAGGTTAGGGGTAAAGTAGGGTTAAGATTTGCGTTAGGATCAAGCACAACGCAAGTTCTTTACCTTATGGAGGACGATATTATTTTGAGTCCTACAAATTCATCTGGATATTCTTCCTTGAATTCTTCAGCAACTTGGATAAACTGCTGTAATGTGTACTCCGGTGGATGAACTGTCCCATTCAGTTCTTCAAGCTGAAAATAAAAAAAAATATTAAATCAAGAAATTGTACCCTCTTCAGTGATCAATCTTCTCTGCTTTTCAAAAAAAAGTGTTACTGTAAATAGTTGTTGGGCAGTTGTTTGGCTTCTGGCATTGCTAACATTAAAGGCAGATATATTTCAGTTATAACGACTACATAGAAGGATCGACATATCATGTAATTCATTTATCACTATCATTAATAATAAATGCTTATGTTATCATTAATAAATATCATTATTTGTATCAGACATCTGAGTTATGGTTTTACAAAGTCGTATTGGCTTTTCTTTGGTGTAAACCAGGCAAAGAGGGTAATATTTATATTATATTGACTGGCCTTGAGGGGAATATCGAAAATGTTGCCCGCAAAATGAATCATATTGTCCCGAGTCGAAGACGAGGGCAATATGGATCTTTTAAGGGCAACATTTTCGATATTCCCCGAAAGTAGAGCCAGTCAATATAATTATTATTACCTACAGCTATAGGATGTTGCATAATTCAAGCCTATCATTTTGTAGCAATGACAAACATGTCTGCTAATTGCCTGTCCGTCCCTCTGATTTCAGCTTATTCAGGCAGGTATGTAATCCTGGCTAAGCGATTGTGACGTAAATGGTTACCCCGCGTATCCATTGTTTTTAACCTCTATCACGTACACAATACTGCGCGTTTGCACTTTGCTAAATGCTCGCTTATATAAGAAAGGTGGAAATGGATATTATGGACCGATAATTTAGTACACAGGCGCAATAGGAAAATGACAAATTTCACGGAGGAGAAGAATATGAATATTATTACCCTAGTCATGCAGCTGAGCCCTGGCTGAACCATTGTGACGTATTTTGTGTTGAGTGAATCAATTAGACAGACAAAATACGCGCTTATATCTTTTTTATTTATTTTATTTATTTATTTCACATCTTTATACAGGGTGACCAATTCAGCTATACACGATAAAAAACATTAACAAAGATAAAAAGCTGGTTTGCAATTGGGCCCTGTTAATCAAAATACATACAAATTATAAAATACATAATATGCAAAATATACAAGAAATAAACCTTTGTCTCCAAAATGCCTCATTCAATGCCTCATTCAGGTAATAATCCTTTATATTCCCCTCTTTCATAAAGCCTATGAACTTTAAGTGCTTTATAGAACCAGGCAAATAAGGCACCAAGTCAGAGCCAATTTAGAATGCAGCCTTTAGCATCTTTCTCACTACATCTTTTCCTCTTCTATCGTCCCGTTTCTCTGTAGACAAAACAATGAGGGATCGGGAAAGCCAATGCAAAAGAATGGTTGTGGAGAAGACGATCAGAGACGCGGGACGAGACTTTTGAAAGTTTGTATATCGCTGGTGTAACATACAGGAGCTTGGTGATCAGCCACATATGCAGCAGATGGTCGATCACTATATGTTGCTGCATAGGATATCGTAATTTGAATTCTGTTGTCAACAATATGAGCACAATGGCTGCCTGCAATGAATGGTTGAAAAGATTTGCTGCATTTAATGGAAATGAATTCAGTGAATTCAATGAAATTTCATACATGTATTCTTTATAGCACTACATCATGGGTACACATTCGATGCTACAGTTGTGAGTAATATTTCCTTATTATTTGCTCTGTTTTGCTCTAGACATATGATGTGAATAATACAAACAATATAGACTAATACCACCTTCAAGGATGCATAGGGTGTTTGCCGCGCAAGATGCCATCTCTCATTTTCACAAAACCTATAGGCATCCTTCTGAGCACTGACACTTTTCCTTGCCAACATCCATTGCCTCATGCATTTGGAATGACTTTGATTGGCACATGTTTTGACTGTCATTAATTGTATACACCACCTCTGTGTTTTTGTTAATACCATATATTGTCTGAAAAACAAAGAGATGAAGTTGACAACCAAAAACCCATTCTGTGAATAGACACTGCCATATCCATAGGGATTGCTGCAACTTTTATTTTGCAGGTATTTGCATATGAATTGTCATTGTGCTCAAATTCTTTATTCGATTTCAACAAATGAAGTGTCAAAATGTTTGGAATTAAATTTTCAAATTTTGTTAAAAGTTGTCCGATACTATACATCAGATTTTAGCTATGATCAAAAGACAAAGTGGTTAGTTACTTTTTGTGAGGTGTGTATAAAATGCTTAGGTATACAATTACAGAAATTTTAATAGAGCACTAGATTTTATGTCCATCCTTTCACAATATCCTCCGAAATGCAGTTGACGATGGGTCTTATTTCACATACAGTATCTGTAATGATGGGGGCTGCAAGAGGTTTTAATCTCCTACAATCCCCCAATATACCACTTACAGGATTAAGAAGGGTCCTGATCTCCACATACTGTACATTATCATGGACCATCTCAAGAAGACTTTGCTTCACAAAGAGTCTGAACGAAGTGACACTGTAGTAGAGATCAGTCAGGGATAGAAGAGCTTGCTGAAAGCGAAGCCAGGACATGGTTGTGTTAGGATATGCTTCATCAGGGTGCTGGGCAATCATCGTCAGGTTGTGGTACAGTCTACACAGCATGAAATGAGCAAATGGTGTAATCTTAGAACATTAATAATTGATACAATTATAAACAAATACAGTGAAACCTGTGTATAAAGACTGCCCAAGGGAGACAAGAAAAGTGGTCTTTATGAGCAGGTGGTGTTTAAGGACAGGTTCCTTTAATACGTGTTTCAATGGGAAAATCTACTCAAGGGAAACAAAAATTGTGGTCTTTATAGACAGGTGGTCTTTCTAAACAGGTGGTCGCTAAAGCAGGTTTGACTGTACAAACATAAATATAAATATATAAATATATAAATACAGCTACAGCTACAGAAACAGATATAGATACATAGATTTAAAAAGATATAGGTAGACATATAAAAATGAATATATATATATATATATACATATATATAAATATATACACATTGTATTTACTGATCTAATGACTAGTACAAAGTGATAGCATACACAGCGAGCAGAATCAGCAGATTAGCTGCTTTTTTTGCGTTTTGTAGCCTGTTGTAGCCGGTTACAAAACGGCGAAAAAAATGCAAAATTGTTTCCCCATTGGAAATAACACAGTAAACGGCTACAAAATGGAGAAAAAACGGCGAAAAAACTGCACTTTGCAAATTTGGTTCACTGTGATATTCCTACATCAATTAGGTAACTCCAAAAACAAAGTGTTTGCTTTTCTCAAGTTTCCTCTTAGTTTTGCTTGATAATAAAGCTATTATAAACTTTCCTCCAAATCAATTTAGCAGAAAATTTTCTTGAACTTTCAGGCCAGGTTTTGCTTGCTTCTACGAGAATACATTTTGGATCATCACACTTTGCTCAGCTGCTTAACTCGTTCAATACTAAGCCCATGATAATTTGGGCTGGGGCTATGGAAAATGTACGTTATACCAAATCATATCACATTCAACGGGTTAAGAATATTCATCAGGACTTACAACTGATCAAAATATGAAGATCCTAATTCCTCTCTTGCCTCCGATACTAGGACCCACTCTGTCTTGCATTGCGGTGGTGTGTGCTGTGGGAGCGTCTCAGAGAACTTGAAGCGTAGGGATGAATAGTAATCATCTGAGATGCAGTAGTACAGATGTGGGAGGTAGGTGATGGTCTGAATCACCCACCAAGGGTCGGCCATCGAAATCTCATGGATGTGCAGGATGCCCCCTAGAGTTTAAGAAAGAAAAACAAGTTTGGGGGTTTAAATACAAGCACGATTTCTGTACAAAGACCACTCATAGTGTGTCTAATTGAGTTTCTACAGATGTACATCTGTCAGATATGATTATTCACATCTCGGAAGACTCCAATATCAAAATCCAAAAGAAGTGACTCAGTTTCAAACCTGGGTTTGATCAGAATCAGTTTGTATGCGAGGACAACAAGCTGACTGTTGATGTTACTGCTTGACAAACTCTAACTCCCTCCTAGCTCATGGGAGATAGAGAATTAGGCTTCATCAGAGTTAAGAGTATTATTGTGTTATGTTACCAACCACTTTAAAAAATATATTCACTTTTTAGATATTACGCGTTTATTGCCAAAATACAGTTATGGATACAGATTGAATTTGCGAGATATTGTAAAACGAGCTAATTCAGAGAAGTCATGTCAATTCTGAAATCATGGAAAGGAAGAAGAAATCAGATAGCTACAATTTTTTTCTCTGTTGAAAACCATTAATGCTCTCTCTGAAGTCTACATTTACCTCAAGCCACTCCTTAAGAATGTGAGGTTACAAATGATCTTGCTCAATTATAGGTTTGTAAGGAAACAGTCACCGACAAGAGGCAAATAAGGTTTCCGAACTCATCCTGATTGAGCTTCATATCAGTAAGATCATCAATGACAAAAATATGAAAATTTCACTTGATCAAGGTGATTGAGGTCCAATTAAAGGGATGGTATAGAAATAAGATATTCTATCATTATAAATTTAAAAAGCGAACCTTTTCTTTGAAATTTGCTGGTTACTGTGGTGATTCGTATTGTCCACAATACATGTAGAGGTCGACTGCTGCAGAATTTTACACAGCTCCCCTGTGTGACCTCAAAGCCATTTTTCTTCCTGCTTACTCTCCCTCTTGTCTTCTTCTTTCTACCTCATGGGCCTCTTTCTCGAATCCTAATATTTACTCTTCCTTTCTCATGATTCTTTTTCCTTCTTTTTTATTTTAAAGAAAACACATAAGTTTTACCTTTTGGCATCCTTTTGATGATATCAAAGACAGTACTCTTTTCTACAAGTGGTTTTCCTTCTAAGAAGTTCACTGTTGGAGGAAATGTCTCTGAAAAACCTTGCACAACCTCTTTTCCCTTGGCTGACAGCAAAATATCGTCCACTTTCTTCTCTTTCTCGTTCAGGACCAGATTAGCTCCGATGCCCTGCTGGATTTCAATTTCCAAGAACTGGTTTCTTTGGTCCAAATAAGTTGAAAAGGGTACACTCTGTACATGCAACAAGTAGGATATTCCTATCACACAGACTGGGAGGAGAATGCTCCACATCTGATAGAGAATCTGCACCATTTTCAGTCACTCCACTTTTAAATATCACCAGAAAACTACCAAGAATGAAAGAAAGATATAACATCAGACACATTATGCTAATTACATCCCTTTATTGTTTTAGACCAAATGCAACTAACTTTTGGTTTTCTTTCCCTAAATTTACTCATTTAAATGTATTTTGTAGTACTTCACAGGCCCATTCTCAGATAAAGTGTTCATTTTCAGTTGAGTAAAGGCAAAAAAATAAAGCATCAATTATTCTACAAACCAATGTGCTTTTATTAACTTGAAAACATGCCAGATATGAAACAAACAAATGGCACATTTTAAACGTTGTCCCATGAAGCATGTATTTTAGTAACAAAACAGATACATTACCAAAAGTTATCACTTTCTTATGGGCTACTACACTGGAAACATATTTATCATTTTGCTTCACTTTCTGTGAGGGAAAACATATCTCATTTCATTGAAGAAATTTGTCTTTAAAAAAAATGAAAAATACTTATCACCACATTTTAAAAAGATGTTCAAGGGTAGAAATAATTTGTGTTGCATTGCACTGAACTGTGTATTCTATCAGAAGCTGATGTAAGCTTTTGTTTCACTTATATACATGTAGTACAAACTGTAAGCAGTTAGGAGAATTAAACCCTTAAAATCATGCAAAAGGCCAATGCGATATGAAATTTGTCAAACGTACAAGGATTCCTTGCTTTTGTCAAAAATAACTACTCTAAACCTTAGAGTTGCCAATGTGACTTATCTGGTAAAGAATGGCATAAAAATTCTTTAACATGATTCAAGTATAAAAATAATCTGTTTGATAATCAAATCTATAATGAAGATATATGTACAATCTTAACATTTCCCAACTTATTTGAAACAAATGGTGATGTGTTTTTCACATTAAAACCAATAACATCTGCTTACTGAAAAGAAACTAACGAAGATCCTGTTTGCCAAATAATCCTCTTATTCAGATTTACCCCTCCTTCATTTTTCAACCATTACTTTCCTTGGCAATGCACTACTTTCTATAAAAATGTAAACAAGGTTAACTGAACATATTTTCACAGTTTCATGTGGAGGTATATCTTGTATGAACCCTGATTACAACATACAACCATTTTGATTGTGGTAACGTATATCTGGTAAGGGCTTTAACAACAAAAGACAAACTAAATTTCCCAGTCATGGAATCTAACACAATATTCACTTTGTTGAATGGTATCAAAAAAAAAAAAGATGAATAAATGTGTTTCCTCTCTTCATCTTTTTTGCTAAGCTTCTTTTTGTGTGTTTCTTCTCATGGTAACGTATCTGTTCCCTGCCAGAAACATTACCAAAAGGCAGCTCCAAGTTTTCTTGTAGTTATTTCTTGAGGAAGCAATAAAACTATGTACATGCGACAAATTTTACGTCAGATTGATCCTTTGAATTATTTCTTGGGTTCTAAACTCTAATTATTTGTGATCTCTATAACATATAGCAATTCTGTCACGCATCTGGCATAACGTACATGGTCAGTCATTTTATTCCAAGAGAAATAACTACTGAATATTCCTCACTTTTACTAAACTTTTATGCTGTAATATGTGCCGCCCAAAGGAGTATAACACAGCATACAATTTGTTTGATACAACATTAGCTGTTGGTGGCATAAAATATAGGTAAAAACATATCTGTCTGAATATGGAAATCTGGTTTTTTAAACACTGTTTCACTTTTTGAATTAAAAGCGAAAGTATGAAAAATAAAGGTAATTGAATATTATAAAATCCCAAAGTATATCTTTGGGATTTTATATATATGCATTTTTATTTCTTGGTTCAGCTATTTTCATGCTTGGATGTCGGTTAGAAAAGTGGTAACGTATCTGGCAGCAAAATTGGCAACAGATTAAAAAAATTATTGGAAAAAAAAATTATTGAAAAAGTTGATAATTTTTGCTTAATATGTTTCAAAGATATCACGCGCTATTGTATGCAAATGATATCTGATATCTAACTACATGTATGTGCAGAGAAAGAGGCAAGAAAAATAGAATTTTTCCCCCTCCATCGACATTGCGTTTTGGAGCTGTTGTCCACATTTGACAATCAATATCAAAAGCTAACAGACAACCACACCTGATTGTGTTTATTTTTAACTAAAAGAAGTCCTCAAAATGTATTAGAAGCATTTAAGTGATTTCTAGTATGCTTTGGAAGCCACAAATGACGTTGGGATGTTGCCAACACCAAATTTTTGTTTGGCAGTGTATACAGCCACATGGCACACGCTTGTGTCTTTACCTTACTTTTTACGGCCACATGCATGTGGTTGTATCCACAGCACTGACATGGGGATAAAGCCACACTCGTCATCATCACAAAGGTTTTATCTCTCCATTTCACTTATTGTACAAACAATATTTTCACTTCATTAATCTCACCTGATCAGCAAGCAGGTGAAAATAATGAAGTAAAAATATTGTTTGTATGTCATTGGATTTCAAGAGATAAAACCTTTGTGACGATCCAAGTTTTGGGGTTTTGCAACACACTGTTGCATGAACATAGGCTTGTTGTGCAATGCGTTGGCGATAGCGCCGCACCACAGAGTATACATGTAAGAGGGAATTTAGACGAGTGTGGCTGTATCCTCGTGTCACAGAGTATACATGTAAGAGGGAATTTAGACGAGTGTGGCTGTATCCTCGTGTCAATGCTGCGGATACAACCACACGCGTGTGGCTGTATACTCTGCCTTTTTGTTTTTGCACACTTTAGGCTAAACTTCTAGGGGAGAATGAACCTTCAGCTTATTTGACAATTTCATTGACATTGCATGTTGCAATCAGTGATATAGACTATTAGCCTATATCTTAATAATATTTAGCGGGGACTCTTATAAGTCCCTGCTCATTTATGAGGCAAATCTTCTTAAGTTAAGCCACTTAAGTTAGTTAAATTTGCACTAGATCTAGTGTACATGCGTACACACTGAATGAGATAAAGCCAAATGTTGAGAGGGGTCTTATTTAACGAATTTTCGAATTAGGCCAGCCCGGCAAAATTCACCTTTTAACGAATGAAAGTAAATTCGAACTAACAGTACGCCTAACACCAACTAAGTTCAGTGACAGTTAGTACTCACCGGGACTAACGTTCTCACAAGTTCAAACTTCATCAAATCAGCACAGTCACTTTGTATGCATTTCGACCAGCAGCCTTGCTGTTGACTGTTGTATACCATTACAATTTACAGAACAGAGCATATAAAGACCAAGTCCAGGCCAAGGCCATTCAAGTCACTCACAAAAAAACAGACACAGAAAAAACACTTTGTAAACAAAGCTCGGAACAGCTGATTTCAGAGCGCGCGCTTTAGCCATGGGTGACACCTCACCTGACCTGCCAGCGATGAAGATGACATCCGATAGGTCAAAAGTTTAAAAGAAACTCTTTTACCGTGCCAATCTAAATATGAGTTGTTCAATTTTATAGATTTAAAAAAAAAAGAAGAAATGTATATACAAAAAATAAGCATTAAATTTAATAAAATAAGAAACATAAATTAGAATGAAAACACATTTTTGGTGAAAGTAAAGTCTTAATGATAGATATAAGTATTTATGTAGAATGATGTATTCGCAATTCACCAACAGTGTAAAAATTGTCTTCAATCTTCATTCTGTTCATATATGCGTGCATGCAGCGTATACTGTGCATGTGAGCTCCAACCTATATATGGCTCGAACCGTGTGTGTGTACGTGTGTGTGTGTGTTTATGTGTTAATTATGCCCACGTCTTATTCGCAGGCGGAAGATCCGCGCGGTCGACCGGTCCCGACCGATGTACCCGGTGTACTTACAGTATAGTACAGACGAGGAGAGCCGTAGATTAATGATTCAGACGGCCTTCAGCACGATATATACCCAGCCATGTACCCAGCCAAAGCTAGCCGCCCAGGCCAGCCCCACCGCGCTCTGTCGATCGCTATAGCGCTACCGCAAGCTAGCTAGCTAGCTCGAGTACGTACGTGTGCATGTATACACGATGCGGCCGGTGTTGGTGTGGAAGTGGTGGACCAGTCCCTCCGATGGAACATCCCAAAATGATGGATTTTAGCCCTTCCTGGAGAGATATTCACACCACAGATTATAGTACCAAGGTTCTGTACGACTCGTAAACACAATCGCCATCAAATTCAGGGACAGAATAGGCTAAAACAAAGTAGAATACTAGAAACTGGAAACCTCGATCAGCTAGCAAGTAGCATGCCAAACAAACAAGATGAAGAATCGCTGCCAGGCGGTTCGGCTGCCGTTTCTATTGAAGACATACGAAGCTGGTGGAAGGTCCCAGCCATTGCGCATTTCTGTTCGCTGTTCAGGTCGACTTTCGATTTACCAGACTATGAAATTGAGGTAAGGTTAAGAGTTGATCTAAACTTCGATTAGTATGAATCTAGGCAAGGCAATCAGTGTAAGTTAATATCATGATAATGACATGAATGATAATTATTTATGCCATGATGTTACATTAACGTTAGAGTAGTAAGATCTAACTGTAGTGTTACTCATGTTACTGTTAGTCAAACAAAGATAAGGCGCTAAATTAAACGGATCTCATGAAATCTTGACCTTCTTGAACATGTTGAACATGTTCAATAACAGTCATGACAGTGTTAACATTTTCATGGCACATCTTACCCTGCCTTGCCTATTGACTGGGTGAGATTGTAAAGAATAGATCTAGCGATGCTGCTGCTGATGATGATTATGGAATTTTGAAATGCATGTAGATCTAAATAGGTTTAACGTTAGAGTACCGGCTCTGGTGTGCGGCCGCTTAAAGGGAATTTGCTGATTATATTTATTAATCAAAGACTCACACATAGTTCAATTCCATCAATGCAGAGTCCAAATACCTGCTAATTGAATAGAGGGCAAACTTAAAATTATTGACCAATTATGTGGTCAGTAATGTCCATTTTTCAAAACGATATTAGGGGTCCTGTGTGCGGCCGCCTATCATTTGGCGAGCATTTAGTGCCATATTTGTGACAAAGTAAACAAAATTGATATTGAATTTCATACTTTACACACCAATACTTAATGAAAAGTAATAATACTATGTAGAAACCCATAAAATCTGTCAAAAGTGATAATCTACCAAATGCCATGACAAAAAAATGAAAGCAGTGTACAATCTCCTACAAAAACCTGCATTTTGTACACGTTTTACATAGGGTGGCCGCTCACAGGACCCATCTTGAAAAATGGCTCTGGTGAGCGGCCACCCCCATGCAACTTTTTCTCTGGTGGTATAAATAAGAATTTCTGCAGCAAAATATGGACCATGAACTTCATTCTCTTAAATAAAAATCAAATCAGTTATCAAACTGAACAAATAAAGCTTAAGTATTGGCTTAAGTATGTCAAAGTTTCTTAACTTAAAAGTTAAGAAACTGCCATTTTTCAGTCAGTGACTGGTGGTGTCGACTTCTAATGATATTCAGTGAGACTCATTATGCCTACTGCTTTCACTGAGTATGTTTTTTTGGTGCACTAGAACCTACCTGGTAATTTTTGAAGGGATATCAAAAATATTTTTTTAATTTTTAGTTTTTATTCACCACTGGCCGCTCACAGGGGATGGCCGCCCACAGGAGCACATACTCTAGAGGAATAAAGTGAATTCAAGAAATGACAAAAATTTAGAAGTAAAACTAGATCTAGATCTATAGATTCTAGATCTAGTACAAACATGACAAAGCTGATAACAACAAATGCATGCCAAAGAAACACGTGAGCAACAGAGAAAGGATGAAATATAAATTTCTGAGGAAGGGTAATGAATCTTCTTGGTAATGCAGTGTACATGTACATGATATAGGAATAATTCCTTTTTAATCATTCATCTAATTTTTTTTCAATTATTCGTTCAGACTGCTGTTCTGTGTATCATGTGTATGGAAAGGTGTATCTTTATTCTTAATTTTTTGTCTTATTCCTCATATTTTGTTTTGATTTATAGAATGTATAATTTCTTTTTTATATTTGAATATACATGTATATATTTCTAGGCCTAGGTCTATATAGGCTACATATAAATCAATTTTGGTGATTGGTGCACTTAACATGTTAAGAAAGCTGGATGTTGCATTGAAGAGAAACTTGAGTTCTGCAAAGGTGAAAAATGATTTACTGTATGTGACCTTTACATTTATTCATTTTTTTGGTAGGTCACTTTGGAAAAATAGAAATATCCCTGGAAAAGGATTGCTTTTTCAAACCTCATAATTTTCATTAGAAATATGATAAGAAACAGCCCGAGTGCTTGGCCCCATCCAAACTCTTCAAAAAATTCTTTTAAAAAAAAATTGAGAGGGTGCACCTTCATGATTACGGCTCGTGGTCCAGAAGCATTGCATTATAACTGAACATGCTGAAAAATTAGTTTACCCCCAGAATTATAACTCAGTGGAATATGCTACCAGGTACCTAAGTACCAAAGTCAGCAGTGGAAGTACATGTTTCTACAGTCAGTAGTGTCAAGATTAAAGTCAATGGCATCTTCTCAGGAAGTGTAAATGTAATGTAAATTTTCATATATGGCTGACTCTCTGACCACGTACATGTACACTCAGTACTTCATACACACTGTAGGAAGTTGTACTTTAAGACAGTTGACATGCAGCAGAAGTAAATTTGAAGGTGGGAGGACATTCACAAGATTTTCATCTTTCAAGGGATCTGACAAGACAGGTGAATCAAGATTAGGTTCAATCAATACTCAAATCGATATCTCCACTTCTGTATGCAGTGCATTTGCTCTTCATTAAGATCAAATTCATTATGATACCTTGAGGTATACACCAATTTTATTTACTACTTAACCTGTTGAGCACGATTTGATTTCAGTATAACACACATTTTCCATAGGCCCCAGCCCAAGTTATCTCGGGCTTAGGGTTCAACGGTTTAATCAACCTTTCCCAACTGCTGTGAATTTTTTTTTCTTCAGTTGTATTCTCATGACCAGAACTCGAGTTTATACGACTTAATCAATCTGTTACGTTACTTTGAATGCAGGATCTAGAGGAGGCCCTTTTTCTTGATGCAGGTCAGGAAACAAGCCCATTTCTCCCAGACCTCTTAGTGGCGCTTCTGAGAGGATGCTTCTCCCGAAAAGACATTACGTGAGTTTTGTAATAATGGGATGAATCTTTGTGAAAAGCTTGAAGAGAATAACTTCAATTGTACAAAAAATAGTGAGGGGAAAAATACCCAGAAGAAAAATATTCTACTATTCTTGTTATTTGTTGTTGTTTTTTTTTTGATTTGTTGATTCTGCTGAATAATATAATAATAATAATTAATATTGTTTTTTTTTTTCCTGCAGAAAATGTATTTGAAAAAGTCCTGCGAAATACATATGGGGGGGGGGGGGGGGGGAGGTGTGGAGATCTTAACTATAATCATAACTATGATATCTCACATGCTTTTAAAATAAAACATAAATGTAATGTAAATACCCATAATGCTCAAGTTCTATTGACATAACATGGTCTTATTTTATAATTTCTTTCACACTTTCTTGTTTGCTTCTCACCTGCAGTGCGGCCAGCTATCATCAGTATCTGCGTGACTTCATGAAGCAGCACTGGGAGTTGGTAGAAGGAAGGGTGAATCCCCTGAATCTTGAAGATGCTACCTTTAAAGGATTGCCTACCCTGATCAAAGTAGAAATCCTCCATTCTTTGTGTGACTTCCGGTTGGATGCTGCAGATGTATCTCTGCTGAAGGTAACATTAAGAAGACGAAGAATGATATTGATGAGGATAATAATGATGATGAGGAGGAGGGCGATAATGATGATGGTGATAATGATGAAAGTGATGATTCTGCTGCTGCTGCTGATAATGACTATGATGATGATGTTGTTGTTAGTGTTGCTGTATGATGATGAAGATCAAGGTGCTACATGTACCTTAAGAGGATTGCCATCTCTGATCAAAATATAAATTCCTCATTGATTGTAAGACTTTAGTCTGGATGCCACTACTGTATCTCTGCTAGACGTTAAGGCAGCAGTTTTCACTCATTTTTTGTGAGGTGGAACAGCTTACTTGTGCTCCTTGTAAAAAAAAAGAAAGTGACGCATTGCATTGAAAGTGCACTGAATAAGACAAATTTGCACTTCTCACCTATAAGATACCTTGAAATCTGACAGCCTGCTCTATCATTACCTAAAATGTCATAATTAGAAAACTCATCATGACGTTTGCATTTTTTCACTTTGCCATTGTGTGCATAGGAGTATCATGGAGATCAACTGCGTGTGGACCCACTGGGGATGGATTCTAAAGGGGCCAAGTACTGGTACTTCTACAGTACAAGACTGTACAAGGAAGACCCTGCTCCAAGCGTTGAGGAAAAAGAAGCTAAGCGAAAGAAAAAGTAGGTTTTTATAAAGACATTAAGGTGTACCAGTCAGAAAGAAAATGTGTGTTTTGAGAAAGACATCAAAGAGTACAAATCACTTGAAAATATACAATTTTTATACAGTTAGTATGTGTGAAATATCCCCCTGAACCCCGCTCATAGGGTTAAATGTGTGTGGGACTGTAGCGAACATTCACTGTTGCAGCAGTCAAAAACAGACAACAAAATTCTACTAAGCAAGATTTGATTTTTTAATATTTGCTAGATTATCTGATTCAGGGACTCTTCAACTCTTAATATGCCACGAATTCGGGGATTCAGAGTTGAAAATGGAAATTTAAATAATTATTTTCCTCTCATGTATGATTTTCTACTAAAACCCAAATGCCTGGGAATACACACAAAAGCTATATAAGCTTTTCCCTCACAATGACTACTATGGGAGTACAAGCTTCATGTAAATAAGTACCCGAACCCCACTTTACCCAACATTTCAACATTTGAGGGGTTATTTAACCCTGAAAAGGAGGGGGGGGGGGGGGCGGGGCCTCGATGTTTCGCCCAATACGTCTGCAACGCGCAAAGCAGTGGATGCGGCATTTCATGGCTTTTTTTTTTCTTCAAATCTCATCTTTGGAGACCAAATTTGCCACGTCCAGGCATGTGGTTCCGAAGTTATGCAACATTTTGTACTTGCATGTCAGACCAAATCGCTCAGAAACATGATTTCAATACAAATTGTGTTTTCAGCTAGAATTCATAAATACATGATTATTTTTACTAATTAAAATTAATTTCATGCTGTTAAAGATCACAAAAGTGTTCGACAAATTACATAAAAAACAAAAACAAAAAGGTGAATGTAACAAAGAAATAGGGCAGGTCCAAGCTATTTGACCTGTGACGTACGGGACAGAGCAGAACATATGAAACACTCTAATTTCAAAATAAGATGCACAAATATTAAACTTTTAAAAGATTTCATAGATTGTTATGACCTTTTGCTGAAATGCATAGAAATGTTCAATGTAGGTCCTTCTATAAGGTTTTATCTTAACTGATAAGCAGTGTGACATATGGGACCAGAGAAAAGTTGATTTTTTCAGAAAAATAGTCTGCTTCAAAACTCTTCTGAATTTTTAGAGACTGGACTTTTTTTTCTATATATTTTAATCACTTAAAACAACAGATACAAAAATTCAACTACCTATCATTGTTATGTAATAGACGCAAATATGACAATTTTTCCCCATAGAAAATGTACATGAAATAGGTATTTCCTAAGACTAAACTGTTATACCACCCAATGGAAATTACATTGTGTTGGTTCTTTTGTGATTACCAAAAGTATAAATGTCTACTCATATGGCAAAACTAAAACTATTATTTTTTTTTTTCACTTTGGCAAAGCGCGGGGTCAAGAAGGGTTAAGAAGTGATAAACCCAATAGCCTTTGTACATGTCCATGGGTGTATCAAGAATGGAAATCTCATTTCTTGGTGTTTTTATCTAAAAATCACCTAAATAAAGCATTGAGAACGGTCTTTGTACTTTTGAAATCTAAGTTTCAACCAAACCCTCAAGATTCAGCATGGTTTGCCCTACATGTATCTGGAAGAATAAAATCATATTAAAAGGGTCATTCATTAATAACAATCACAAATTGTGCCCTATTTGCTATCTTAAAAATTGAGGGTATACTGCCATATTTAATCATTAAAATCTTATCATGGCATTGTAATGGTGCTGTAAATCCATGAATATGTTCTGATAATGTCCTTCCATGGTTACAAACTACTTTAAGAACTATAATGAATCATTATCTGATACCGATTTAGCCCCACATATTGATGCCTTAATAGGTTGCTACAGTTTTCAAGAAATTGTGTGCATTACTATGCAGACTTGTCCCGTACGTCACAAATGTCATGTACGTCACATAAGATTAATTTGATTATGTAATAACACTGGATGATAACTGGATTTACTTGACATGATCTTTTGTTGGGTACTACTATTGCCCTCCCCCCCAAATAATTTCTGAACTAAATCTGAGGTAACCATATTGCATTGTGATAATTATGATAATACTACTCTCGTATCAAGAAATATGTTATTTGTTATTTTGGGCTTGCTCGCTTCTCGTTTCACTCCCTCGCAAAATTTAAAAACCCTGGTGGTTCATAATCTAGCCAGCAAAAGCAATTTCCCCCAAATTGGAAATGCTTCGCGCTTATATACACGTGTCTATAAACATCTAACCAAGGGCATGGCTGTACGCAAAGAGAAGTAGAGAGGGGAGAGAGGGGAGCATTCTTGCCTTATTTCAAGAAATAAGAAGGCATCTGAAGAGTAGTCATTTTCAAAGTATATTTCTACTCTGATATTCTTCCACAGTTAATTAGAAAGCTCATAAAACTTTTGTTCACCTTGGCTACAACTCAAGCTTTTCTTTACTGTTCTATATTGAGCTTTACATTATATACAAACAAAAATCATCTTTAATTTTTTTCCTACAATAAAATGTCAATTGTGAAATTTCTTTTTTTTAAAGGTACCCTGGCTGTCTAAATTTTGTTTTAACCCATTGAGCATGATTTTATTATTATCATTTTTTGTTGTTGTATAACATGCATTATCCTGGACAGTGGACATTGAATTCATCAGATCAATAACAAGACAAGGAGGTGGATTAATCGGTCAATTTTTAAAAAGTTATTCTTTGCAATAGAGTGAAAACACATTATAAAGAGCTGCAGTATTCATGTAAAGAGATTTCTGATATAACAAGGTAATTTTGCTAGTCCCAGTTCTTTATATTCGTTTTTTTTTCACCCTGACACAGGATAATTTTGATGATCACAAGGTCCTTTTATGATAAGTTCCCAGTGTACAATGATCTTGTGAAATCCAATTCAAACAGATGATGTATGAGTCAGACTTGTAGACGTGAACATGTATGTGTACCTGCTTACTTTGTAATAATAAGATTTCAATTTTGTGTTTTGTTTTCAGAGAGAAGGAAAAGATAAAGAAGAAAAAAGAAAAAGAAGTTGCACGAAAAAAGAGATTACAAGAAACTATAAAGGCAAGGAAGGCTTTAGAGAAACGACTTGCTAAGAAGAAGCCGTCTAAAGCAAAGAAGCTTGTCAAACCACTTAAAAGTGATAAGTAAGTTCTGCAGCTCGATTTTCCCTATTTTGTCTTCTCTCTCTGTCTCGCCTATTTTGCTCAGACTCTCTCCCTTCCTCTTGGTTTCTCTCTTCATTATATCCAAACGAAGTTTGAAGGGGGTAAATAGGAATCAGCGTACGGTCGGGTGGGCGGTCGGGTGGGCGGTCGGGTAGTCAGTCAGTCTGTTGCAAATCTTGCTTTCTCATTTTCGTGAAATTTGGCACGCACATTGGTCTTGAGATGAAGGTGTGCAAGACATACATTTGAATGTGTTGTCGGAAACAACGTAGCCATGGTAACTGCATATTATGGCAATACGACCGTAATTTGGTAAAACCACGTATCTCATATTTTGGCTTTTTCATTATTTTTGACATTTTAGATATTATATTATATGTGTTTTTTTTAAAAAACACATGCGCACGTAGATAGCACATCACTTTATTTGATAGAAGATTAAACAGCATTGTAGATAAAATGCCCTCAAGGGCATAAGTGCTGTGCTGGGGATCGAATCCCGGACCTTCGCGTCTCCAGTCAAGCACCTTAAACCACTTGATTATGGCACTTCTACTAAATATGTAATATACAGTATATATATGTATATATATTCATACGTGCTCTTTCATTTGTGAAAATTTTGACTTGTAATCAGTTTTGTTATTAATTATTTTTACCTTAATTTTACCAATTTATGATTTTTGCTCAGAATAGATTGGTAAAACAACATATCTCTATTCTCAGAGATACATTTTTTTACCTCATCAGAGGTCTCTCGAGACATTGGGCAAATTCTTATCCGTGCAGTGCGGATGCTGTACTGCAGCAATTCCGTCACTGATTTGGTAAATCCACGTAACTCATCGACTTATGTTGTTTTACCAAATTAGCACGTGGATGCGAAGGATGCACTTATTGATTTACGTTGTTTTACCAAATTAGTGCGGATTAGTATGGTGGAGAGTTTGTTGGTAAAACAATGTATCTCAACAAAATGGATGATATTTTGGAAAAAAACTTTGTTCTATAAGTGTATTTTTGTTTGAATACTAGAAGAATTTTATTATCCATATGCAGCAAACGTTTTTAATAAAAAAAAATAAGTGACGAATTACAGGAATGATATAACTCTTGCAAAACCCTGAAATCTATTTCCTCGATTACATGTATCTGAAAAGTGCTGAAACACAGATACATGGTTTTACCAAATTATGGCCAAATAACTTCCTCATTTTTCAAGCAATGCACATGGAATTTGGCACACACATTGGTCTTGAGATGAGGATGTGCAAGTCATATATTTTGAAGGTGTCAGAAACTGCATTGCCATGGTAACAGCATATTATGGCAGTAAATCAGAAATATTACAGATCAAACAACTTCCTTATTTTTTGAGCAATGCTCATGGAATTTGGCAACAGCATAATATTATGGCAGTTAATCGGAAATATTGCAGATCAAACAACTTCCTCATTTTTTGAGCAATGCTCATGGAATTTGGCACACACCTTGAATCTGGGATGAAAATGTGCAAGTCATGATATATTTTTAATGTGTCAGAAACTGTGTTGCCATGGTAACAGTGCAGCAACTGCATATTATGGCAATAAATCAGCGAAATATTAAGGATCAAACTACTCCTTCATTTTTCGAGCAACACTAAGGAAATTTAGCATACACATTGGGGCAGGGGTATTAATCACCTTTAGTGATATTTCTCATTTTTTACTGCCAATAGCCAGCATTTTACTGTCAGATGATTTCTCGTGGGCCTGTTGAAGTACATGTAGGAAGTTCAAAATGATCTGTATCACAGTAAGATCGTTTGCAAAGATTTGGGAGTTAGTTGGATGAAAGGTAGAACATCACTGAGGATAAAAGCTTGTTCAGATATGAGGCAACAAATCCCTGCCACAAATCCCTGTAACATTTTTAATGTTCAGATATGGCACGACAAACCACCCCACTTATGTTCATGAACGTGCGTTAACGCGTCAACTCTCAAATAAAAGAGGGTTTTGTCAAAAGTTGTGTAGAGAAACTCATATTTTGCGCTAACTTTTTAAGAATTTGATTGGCTTATAGCTTTTTGCAGCCAGGCGACAAAAAATGTCTCCTGCCTCGGCAACATTTTTTTTTTGTCACCTCATATCCCATTGATTTACAACTGTGTACACTAAATATATTGCGGGGATTTGCCTCCTCATATCTGAACAAGCCTTACAAGAAAGTTGCAGGAAAGTCTCTATTAGTCTCAGTGTTTCTTCAACCTAACACTGCAATTTGCCTGCACTTCTCGAGGCTAACTGGAAACCAAAGCTGACTTCTCGTTCAACGCATAATACATACATGTAGTTTGATTTTGGTATGTCTTGCATTTCCATCCGTGCTCGGTTTTTAACCAGTTAAACCCTATTTGATGTGGCTTTTGATCATAAAATAATTTTGCAAGAAGGTGATAATCTTTTTAATGCATATGGACCTCTTTTTTTTTTTTTTTTCTTGCAGTGAAACATGCAGTGAGGATAACATCCCTCTGAGACAACTTTGCAAGAAGAAGGCGGATGGGATAAAAAAGGAAGAAAAACCACAAGGAAGAGGCAAAGGAAAGCGAAAGATAGAGGAAGAAAAAGAGATGACAGAAGGGCCAGAAGAGATCAACGAGAATGGCAAGCGGAAGAAGGAGATGCCAGTGAAGAAGAATGCAAAGAAGATGAAAAAAGAAGAAGTCGGGAAAGAGGAACAAGGAAGCGATGCAGATTCAGAGAGTGAGGAAGATGACAACCCAAAGAGCAAGAAGAAGAAGAAGGAGAAGAAGACAAGGAAAATGATCAAGAAAGAGGAGCTGGAGACAGAGACAGAGTGTGAAGAGGAGGAGAAGGAGAAAAAGAGGAGGAAGCCTGCAAGTCCTCGAGGGAAAGGGAAGAAGAAAGAAGAAGTCAGCATGGAGAGCCAGGAGGAGAGTGATGTTGGGAAGAAAGGAAAGAAAGGGAAAGGGAAGAAGGGAAAATCTCTTGCAAAGAAAAAGCTGAAGGAAGAAACGGCTACAAGTGCAGAGAGTGAAATGGAAGTATCCGAAGCTAAAGGCAAGAAGGGTAAAGAGGTTGGTAAGAAGAAAATGAAAAAGAAAGGGGAAGAGAGTCAGGAGGAAACTGACATCGAGCAAAAGAAGGGAAAGAAAATTAAGAAAAGGAAAGGCAAGAAAGGGAAAGACACAGCCACAGAGAGTGAGGCTTGTGAAGTTGATGAAGAGAAAGATGAACAGAAGGGCAAAGGAAAAAAGAAGAGCAAGCTGCAGAAGTTGAAGAAAGAATCTTCAGTGGATCTGCATAGTGGCAGTGAGATTGAGAACAAGAAAGGGAAGAAGTTAAAGGGGAAGAAAAAGAAAATGAAGACGGATGCCTCATCTCAAGATGAGAGCCAAGAAGATCAGCCTGAAAGCAAACTGAAAATTAAACAGGAGATTAAGAATACAACTGAAAATGAAGAACCAGGAGATGGTAAGGTCAAGAAGAGGAGAAGAAAAAAGAGAGTGATAAAGAGCAAAGAGATCATCACAGCAACAGAAAGTGATACTGAAGCTGAGCCAGATACTTCCAAACCTGGTCAAGGCAGCAAGAAAGACCAAAGGACATCAAGTCCAGGGCGGGTGACAAGAAGTGGAACACCTACTAAGGCTGAAAAAGAGCAACAGAAGGACATTAGTAAAGATAAAGGTGATGTGCTAAAAGGAAAGAAAACCACTAAGGGAAAGATTAGAAATATGAAGGATGCTAGCTCACAGAGTGAAGATGATAAGGGATTGAAATCTAAGAAGGGAAGCAAGGCTGGACAGGAAGCTGTCAAGGGGTCTCAGAAGAAGTCATCGAAGAAATCAGGTAAAGACATTGCTCAAGCGAGTCAGGAAGAAGGGTGTGAAGTTGAAGACAGCAGTGTCTTACTATCGAAAAAAGGTGCCAAAAGTGGCCAAGCACCAAAAGCAATAAAGAGCACCAAAACATCAAGGAAGTCATTCCAAGAAGACAAAAGTGGTTGTCCAGAAGGTTCGGTGTCCAAAGCCAGTTCAGTAAAGAAGGGTAAAACGGCTCCAGCAGGAAAGAAGCAGACCCCAGCAGAGAAGTCATCAAAGGCACCTGTTGAGAGCGACCTAGATGAAAGGGAGGCATTGAAGGAGCTCCAGTCCCTACTCCTGATGGAGAACATGCTGAAGGTGGCTTCTGACGACAGCTCCAGCGATAGCTCCAGTGAAGAAGAGCCAGAGACTGCACGATGGCATCTTATCTGCCACACCGAAGAGGATTGGGAGCGACTAACAGAGTCTTTCAAGCGAGCCAGGAACAAAGCTGAGAGGGCACTCTATCTTGTTCTTAAGGAAGACTTCTTGACTGAAATTCACAACATCTTTGCTGCAAAGGTAATGCATGATTTTTCTCTTTAGTCTTGCTAACGTTTTGGTTACATATGGTTCATAGTCTTCTTGCAAATGTATGGGGAAAGAAAGAAATATAAAAAAACCTGTCATAAATGATAAAGTTATTCATTAACGTCAGAAGTGCGAGTTAGATTCATAAGAAGTTTAAATATTTCAGTTGCTGTACAAGCCACTTATCTGCATACCAGCACTTGGCAACAATGTGCTGATGATAAGAGCTGAAGTGATTGCGTGGATATTTCCTTGGCTTAAATGCCATTGTGGCAATATATCCGCTTGAGCGCTAGGCCCAAGATAAGTCAGGCTTAGTCTATGGCGAATGCATGTTATACTGAAATCAAATTGTGCTGTATGGGGTAAATTATTTATTGACAGATTCGTGAAATTTGTGAAAATAAAATCCGCACAAAAATAACAGCTGATACGGTATTTTTCTCGAGGAGAGGTAATAAATTGGTACTGGATTGAAGTCATTGGTTGAAATACTTTGTTCAGCTGAAGCATGGTGGATAGCAAGGGAAAAGACTTAACCCATACTAATAATGAACGTCACTTACATAAGAAAGTCTCTATGCGCTTTATAAGAAAATGTATAAAGAGATGGATAGAAAACATGCCTGGTACATGGAGATACATGTATGATCAATAATTGGTTACAAAGAATAATTAATTACAAGGAAAGTGATATATATTTGCAAATGGATTAAAGATACAAGTACAAAAAAAAACCACACATTTGATGTGGATTAACAAATCATTATTCCATGAGCATATTTCAAATGAATAAGTTTACACAATCAAAATCATTAAAAAATAAAGTTGAACATGGAGGGGATTATGTACGTCACTGTAACTACCAGACAGCCATGAACCTTAAAGATTAACTATCAATTAATAAAGAGGTATGTTTTCAACAGTCTTGAATGATTCTGTTGAATTTGCCCGTTTTACAATATAGGGGAAGCTATTCCATAACTCTGCAGATGCCATTTTAAAAGAGCGAGTGCCATAAAATTGAGTCAGAATGTTTGGAGTTACCAGGAGGGACTTGTGTAATAACATAACTCTGGCTATGGTCTATGAAAAATATGTGTTATTTATTATAAAATGATAGAAAAATATGTCTTACTTGACACTACAGGAAGGAGCACTGAGAAGAAAGCTTATTATTCTGAAATCAATCATGCTAAACTGGTTAGTACCAAAGGGTGGTGTAAGAGCATAATATTGTCATATTCATCAATATTCTTGACTACATATCATGTACAGATGCAGTCAACATTCATTGACTACACTCTTACACTCTTCAGCCCAGAACAATGGGATCACTGGACCATATCTATTGTTCTGAGCTGAAAAGTATAAAAGCGTATTCAATGAATGCTGACTGCCACTGTACATGAGAAACATGTCTCGCTACAGGAACGAGCACTGAGAAGGAAGCTTCAAGAGATGATTCCTAGGAGAACATCAGGGAGGATAGCTGACATTAAGATCCGTCAGGAAGAAGAAGTAAGTCTAAGGCCTGTGGCTCAGAGTCAAGCCTGGTGGGTTTTTTTTTACCATGTGTCCTTTTCTTCACTCTTTCCTATTCCCTCCTCGCTTTCCCATTCTCTCTATCCTCTTTGTATTATTCCTACTCACCATTCATTCTTTTCCCCTATGTCTCTTTCCCCTTCTACAAAATAACTTTGTTTCACAAAAATTCTCATCAGTAAGCAAATAATCACCGTTGGTGAAGGTGATGGGACAAACTATCACTTTTGAGTCGATCTGGATGTAGCTATCTTTCCTCAACTTTGCTTCAGAAAGATAGCGTAAACATTCAGCTTGTCAAGGAAGTGATAGTTTGTTTCATCGCTTGAAACCTAAAGATGATTATTTGCTTTATATTTTACATCTGAAACCATTTAACTGTATAGAGAGAAGAGGATATTTCCTTCTTTACAAGAATAAGAAGTAATGTTTTTGGTAGACGTGGCTGGCTACATTAATACTTATGCAACATTAACGTAATGCAAATTTGTAATTGCTGCGCCATCGGCTGAGCGACTGATAGTCAATTGATAGTCCTGATTCATAGGATGCAACACACTTTCATTTTGGGCATACTAGAAAATATTGATAATGCATCTTGACTCTATGGACTGAAGGGATCAGCAAAGTACTACACCATCGAGTGCAACAAACTTTTCTTCTCTGGTGATTGTTATTGATGGCCAAGACTACGCTTTATCACACAATTAACTTCTGACCAATTCTGTGGTAAGATTCTTAGTATGTGGCATATAATACGAGATATTCTTTTCAATAGGAGAGGCTGAAATCTCTGCAGGCCTATGAAGAAGCTCAGAGGGAAGAAGCTGAGGAGGCAGTGCGCAAGATATCACTACGCAGGAGAAACAGGAGACAAGGAGAATATGCAGAAGATGTCGAAGAAGAAGAGGAAGAAGAGGAAGAAGAGGAGGAAGTGGAGGAAGAAGAAGAAGATGAAGAGGAAGAGGAAGAGGAAGGAGAGGAGGAGGAAGAGGAAGAAGAAGAGGAGAAGGAAAAGGAGAAAGAATTAGTGAAGAAGGTCCAGCATCAGAAGAGGGGTGAGTGTGTTTTGCCTATCCGCTAAAAGTCTTACAGACATGATCAGCTTTATCATCAAATTTTTATGACATTTTTAAAAGTACATTGTTAGCATTGCTTTATCTCATGACACTCATCAGATAATACATGTAGGTTTCCTTATCATTCAGTCTCCTGCAACATTTTGTTGCAACATTTCTTTTGAAAATTCATATTGGAGCTTTACCAAGTCTTACACACTGTGCAGAATCCTTTGGAAATAGGGTTTGACTGATGTATGAGCAGTACCATGGAAGAACAAATTATTGTAAGGGGACTCTCCATTCTGCTTCTGAAGCACTTCTCCATGGTGTTGTCAGGTAATCTAATGTACAGCACAAATAAGGCTCCAACATATGTTGGTCTTCTCAGATCTTGTAAGAGAACAAGCTGATATCAAATTGTATTTCTTTGTTTGTCATCAGAGCGAAGTATACGTGCCAGACTACGTGCCAAGAATGCCTCCCCTGAACCGAGCTCTGATGACCCGACCTCATCCAGCTCTGTGCCCTATGACTTGGGCTTTGGAAGGACCACTAGAAGCAGTAGAAGTCAGCTCCAGGCGGAACAGGAGAAGGAAAAACTCAAGAAAAGCTTTGCCAAAGGTGAAGAGATGGGAAGATACTGTGTAGATTTTCATGAAGGCCCTACACATGAATACCAAAATTTATTGGCATGGGGAGACTAGCAAGTGAAAGGGGTCAGCCAATTGGCTGTTGAAAGATCAGAGTCATGATTTCTTGGGCTGTGTATTAGATTCTTCTATCATTTTGGCCTAGATACTGCCATTATGATATCCGAAAACATGAACAAGATGTGTCCACTCAGAGAGCGCCCCTGGTTGTAAATCAAAGGATTAAGTTGAATTGTACCAATCACCAAAAGATCCTTTGCTCTTGATGTTTAGTAGGCATTTCATGTCATTAAAAATGCAGGTTTAACTATACTTTCTTTCTCTGTTTAATCTATCCAGTGTTAGAGACAACAAAAGCACACTATGAGGCTTGGCCATTCATTGATCCAGTGCAAGAGTCATATGCTCCAAACTATTACAGCATTATCAAAGTTCCTATGGACATTGCTACAATGGATCTCAAGGTGGAAGAACGGATGTATCACTCAGTCAATGATGTAAGATAATTTGTTATATAGCGTTTCATTCATTCGGCTCTCAGGCGATTGATTTAGCCTGGCACTAACTCCTTCAGCATGCTCCATATTTTGCCATGTGGCTATGACCAGGTTTTGATTGGCATGAGGGTCATGGCATGGCACACCGATTAAGTGCTGTACAAGAAATCACTGGACACTGGTAATCGGTTCTTTAGATTTAACTGATAAAGATTAGGAATTAATGTCAAAATTGATGGATGATTTATATCAAAGTCAGATTTGTTACCTGTACTGGTAGTCTAGATTCTTGAGGAAGTACATTGTAGAAGATGTGACATGCCCTCTACAAGAACATTATATTATAAACAATTATATCCCTCATTAATTAAATTCTGCTTTGGTCTAAATAGCATCACGTGACCAAACATAACGTTGCTATGATGTTGATGATGTTGAAAACAAAATGCTGATGAAGAAAATGTGCTATTACGTGACGTCCTTCATGGTATAGCGCACTATGCCATGAATGCTGTCACAGATATGCGATCGATCAGGGGTTTTTCATCAGTAGCGTGTGAAAAGTGCTATGGGTATCGGCCTCACAGACTACTGTGTAAATTTCATGTATTCTGCTAAATCAGTGCACTGTTTTTATTAAGATTCATGGCAGGACTATAAAACAAATATATCATGCACTGTTTCGAGCCTCTAGTGAAATTGTGGATTCCTCGGTGACAGAAAAAGCACTGTTTTCTTCAGGGCCACACCCCTCAGAAAATAGTGCTATTCCTGCACCTTGGAATCAATAATTTCAAGTAGAGCCTCTAAGTGCATCGTATGTTTGTTTAATGTACCATGCATTGAGAGGCTTTAGATGAAATAGCATTATTTTCTTAGGGGCTATGCCCCTCAGGCAATAGTGCTATTTTTGTCACCGAGGAATCCATAATTTCACTAGAGGCTCGAAACAGTGCATGATATATTTGTTTTGTATCCCTCCAACGAATCTTTAAAAAAAAATGTGAACCACCACCACAAAGTGACCAATAAGTCGGAAATTGGACATTTTTCATTTTAACACAGTTTGAAGACTTAGACTCTACTCTTGAATGATATATTTCTTGCCTTGTCAGGACCAGAGGCGGCAGAATGTTGGGCTCAGACAGTGCAGGTGGAGGGCCAGCTACATGTATTAGGGAGCATTCGCAAACACGATGCGGACGTCCTTTTAAGACGCAGGAGCAGTAGACTTGCGGCCACGTCATACAGTATCCCCCTCGCTTTCGCTTTTTTGTTGAATGCGGACGTATGACGTCACAATCAGGGAGGCAGCTCTCTCTCCCTCGTGCATCCAAGCAATGTGCCCATAGCGCGCCGACTTGCATATGCACTAATGTTGGCTGCCCAGCTACATGTAGCTAGCTGCGTCCTCCACCGAGAATGGACGTTAATTTTGATGAGAACCGTTTCGTTTTCAGCAGGGACAGGGAATTTTTGGGATTTGAGCATGCGCAGTACAAAATTTTGCACATGACACGTAAAATTAACGTCCGCGTCGTGTTTGGGAAAGCTCCCTATTGTTTGGGGGACAAAATATGCTCCTTGACTTCCTTAGTCCGAGCCCGTTGTTGGCCTCTGGTCAGAGCTTGTCGGACAGGATAATCACCAGAATAACAGAGAAAACAGGATGTAAAGAGGAGTGACCATTCAGAGGTTCCACACTGGTGTCCTATTTATTGTCTGTCTCACTAAAAGGTTGAATGAAAATTCCCTAGTATTGGCTCAAACTTCGAATAGTTTAAAGGAGATGTACTTCTCTCCTTGTATAGATTTTTTCAAAGCCATAGAGTGAATACCTTCTGAGTTATGTACACATGTTAACCCATAGCAGGACAGAGCTTTCTGGAGGTCTAAATTAATCATCTTCAATCCTCAAATTGGCAACAACATTTATTTTTTTCCATGCTTACATAGCTTGAAAAAAATAAATATGGATATAACATGAACCAAAATGAATTATAATTGTAAAATTTAATCAGAAATTGCCAATTTAAAGAATTTAATGATTAGTTACAATTAAACTGCTCTGATTTGAGAACGCCACACCATACAGCGTTGGGAATGGGCTCAAAATTTTCAATGGATTTTTCTCTTTCTGCTCATGTATGATATGTACTGCCCAGTATTCTGGACCAACAGATACTGCAAAAGTGTCTCCTAAAGGTGACACTGTACCTCTATGGGTTAATGCGAAGGTTGTATTCAACGTGCTGGCATACTTAATGTATATTTCAAAATTCACCCCAAATGGTAATTTCAAATCAAAGAAAAATGCATTTCTACTTTGTGGATGGCTCCCAAATTTAGTCAGATAGCAGATCAATAAATGAAATATCAGAAAAAAACAACAACTTAAATCTACATTTCAACCTCAAGCTCTCTGTTTTAGCTGTTTACTCTGAGACCATTACAACTTATTGGTCACTTTGTGGTGGAGGTCACGAGTAATAAAGATATTTTTTATGCAGTGGATGTAATTTACACAGTGGTCTATGAGGTAGATACTGATAGCACTTTTCACAGGCTATCGATGAAAACCCCCTGATCGATCGCATATAGTGGCATTCATGGTATAGTGCACTATACCATGAATGTCGTCACGGTATAGTACATTTTTCTCCATCGGCATTTTCAACATTATCAACATCATAGCAATGCCATGTTTGGTCACATGACATTATGTAGAACCAGTCACTGAACAGGATTTCATTAATGAGGGACAGAATAATTATTTTTACATACTTAGATGGAAATGAATTGAATGTGTCTTCATCAAAAAGACATAGACAAATCATAGTGGATAACCAGTCTGCCTTCATGCTTTCCTTGCAGTTTGTCAATGACATGGACCTAATCTTTCAGAACTGTGTTCAGTACAATGGCAGGAAAAGTGGTGAGTAGTACATCTAGGGGATGTTTCACAAAGCTGTGTGTAAAGTGTAAAGTTACGCATGAATTTACATTAAGATCGACTTGACCCTAAAAGAACCAGGCTATTTATGGTCTTGTTAGAACGGGGGATTATGGCCCGTCTTTTGATCGTCTGATTGCCATGAAAATTTGCATGAAGGTAGAGAACGATGTAATCTAGAAGGCTTTATGGCTAAATTGCACTAAACCTTTTCGTTGTATTTTATATTAATGAATTTATGCTAATTTATGCGCCAAATCATGGCTTTGGCTACTTTTCACTGAATAAAGCTTTAGCAATGATGATTTTTGGTGCAAATGTCTTTTATAGCATCCTCATCAATTCCTCAAAGAAAAAAAATGGTTGTCAAAATTTCTTGTGATGTATTTTATTGTTTTCAGAATTTCTTATGTATTTCTTTGTTTTTTACCCCTTTGTTTTTTATTGTTTTTACAATAAAATTTGTCTGCGACACAATTAGGATCATAAACAGCTTAAAATTGATTGATTTTAATTAGTAAAAGCAAAAATAATCATGCCCTTACAAATTTTAGCTGAAAACACAATTTGTATTGAAATTGTACATGAAATCACATTTTTGAGCAATTTTGGGCCTGACGTGCATGTATAAAATTCTGTGTAACTTCGGAACCCCATGCCTGGGCATCACGAATTTGGTCCCAAAACAATCGGGAAGGATCAGAGAAAAAGCTCATGGAGTCTCAGATTGAAATATTGAATCATTGTGAAGTCATCGTCAAAAATTCGACCGGGGGGGGGGGCCACAATTCCCCCTGGTTCTTTTAGGGTTAACTGTGAACAGGCGAATGGAATGCCCACTGTTTTCATCTTGTTTTACCAAAGTGTGACTGTTTCGTTATTTCCTATGATCTCAACTGAATTGTTGGCAAAAACTATACTTCACATTAGAAATATTTGTATATAATGATAATTTTAATCCAAATAGATATTTAAACTTTAACGTGTGCAATTGAATATGATTGAGAATCCCATTTTGCTTTCCATGTACCAGTCATTCTTCAAGTCATGCGTTACTTTGAGCTCAGCTGTGTGAACCCCCCATGCACTTTTTCAGACCAAGAGCTTCATGCAAACCAAGGCTATTTGTTTGTGGACAAAATACTGTACAAGGAGTGTAATATTTCTGTTACAGTTACTTCTAGGAGCAATTCGAACTTCCCAAATTTAAAAAGCAGCAGAGAGTTCAACTGTATAAGGTTTTTGTTTTTTTTCCCTCCTATTTCTGTTGGTTAACAATGTGTTCCTGATTTGATTATGATAGGGCCTGGTGAATCTGTTTTTTGATGTTGCCAACATGGCCAGACTGGTTTGACTGTATTTTTGTCAATTATTCCTTTTTGTGGTTTTCATTTTTTTTTTGTCATAGAGTATACTTTGATGGCACGCAAAGTGGAGGCTTGTTTCCGGCGAGCACTGAAAAAGCAGTTCCCGAACTTTCGCAAGAAGAACGCAAACTGCAAAAAACCATTGCCCAAGCCAGTCTTCACCGACTCTCAAGATGAAGGCGAGACAGATTCGCAGAGTTCCATGGACAACAGGAGAGCTGCCACTTCCAAGAAGAGGACAGATGTGAAGAAGACAAAGAGGGAGGAGGAGGAAGAGGTGGAGGAGGAGAAGGAGGAAGAGGAGGAGGAGGAAGAAGGTCATGAGGAAAGGGAAGAGACATCTTCAGACCCAAGTCCTTGCCCCAGCCCAGCATCTTACCATTCTGAGGACTACGCAGAGCTCAAGAGCTCAAAAGGATCAAACCTGAGAGCACCGAAAAAGTGGAAGGAGGATGATGATGATGGTGATGATGAGGAGGAAGATGATGATGATGATGACGTTCTTGAAATGGAGCAGCCATCCAAGAAAAGTTTTACAGAGAAACAAAGAGCTGAGGCAAGACAATCAACATCACCTCCCCCCAAGGGTGATTTAATTCCTAGTGATGATGACTCTAATAAGAAGAGCAATAAGACAGACTCCAGTAAATTAGGTTCTATGAGTGGTGCAATAAGTGGTTCTTGTATGCCTGAGAAATCAGCAGGGGTGGACGCGAGACCCGGTCCATCATACATGCCAATGTCTTTGACCCGTTATGTTGATAACGTTGATAAACCAAGAGCGCATGTCCCTCCTATGGTTGCAACGCCTCTAAGGCAGAGCAGTAGTGCCAATGCAAGCCATCAACCCAAACCACTGCAGGTCAGTGATAGTGGGGAAGATAGGAACAAGTTACAGAGTACTGTGTCCAATAATGAAAGGAGCTTGCAGTTTTCGCCTAGCTCAAAAACATCTGTAGAACCTGGAGCAGTGCAAGAGGTATCTGGACAATCAGTTGCTGATAGGGGTATGGGAAAGAATGTCTATTCTGGAGATCAGTTGCTACACAAGGGAGTAGTTCATCATGGAGTTGTACAGGGCCCTGAGCCATTGGCTATCCAGCCTATTGTGGAAAGGAACACTGCCATTCAGTCCAATCCTAACCATAGCTCTCACCAAGATATGATTGACCTGAATGCAAGGAGACCTCCACCCCCGCTGCAGTCTCCTTGGTACAAGGCACACTCGGAACAAAGCAATAAAACGTCTGGTGCAACGCAAGCCGTTCAACCTTTGATACAGGATGGAGCAGGCACTCAGGGAAGTACGCTGCAACAGCCACCACAGAGTGGAAATACTGATCAAAGAACCCATGAAATCATTCCAATGCACCGTTCAGGTGATATGCAACAGGGGCCAGTCCAGGCTCGCTCACAGAGTCATCTGCAAGGAACCTCTGAGAGTCACCCTCAAAGACATCCACAGAGTCATCCACAAGGTCATCCACAAAGTCATCCACATAGTCATCTTCATTCTTACCCCGTGGATCAGAGGATGGGAGGTTCTTTAGACACATCTGGAGCACCGTCGCAATGGGGCATGCCATCGAGAGAGACTGAACCTTCCCCTGCGAAACTCTGGCGACCTGTGGGAGTGGACTCCCCATCAGTCCCTAGGCAAGGACAAACCTCTCAGATGCACAAGGCTCAGAGTCCACCCCATTACACAGCAATCACCCAGAGTGTAACTCAGTCAAACACAGCACCACCTCAGTCTGCCCAAGCACAGGGTGCTCCCATTTCAGAAACAATGCAGCGATTAGCATCGCAAGGGAGCCCCAACGCACATCACGGTAGCAGTACTACGGCAACAGAACTCTTGCGCAGCATGGCATCTCCTGGTGTAACCAATTCTTCGAGACCATCTCAAGATGTCTCCAGTGCACCTAGTACCCAGTCAAATCCTGTCGCTGACAACACTTCAGGACCCAGCAGTTCTTTCAGGTTGCCTTCACACAGCCCGATGCCAAATCCTATTTCATCAAGTTACCCTGGTTATGTGTCCACGCAAAGAATCCCAACACCTGGTATGCCACCACCTCTTGGAACACCTTCTACTGGAATAGACCCAAATACTTACCCTGGCTTCAGTGGACAAATGGTTCCTGGCCGCAAGGATACCCTTTTTGACCCAATGAGGACAGGCCACACCTCTCCATTCCCGACAGCACCTGGCCCTAAGCCAGATATCTTCAACCCAAGTGGTCGGTTGACTCCCAGCCTTACTCCTGGGGCTGGTGGTATCCACTCTTCACTCTCATCTCACCGATCATCGGCCTTCAACCAGCCTCATTCATCCTCCCTGTATGCCAGCCAGCTTCACTCCATACCTGCCAGCCAGACCCTCCCATCATCCTACCCTGGTCTCAGCTCCCCGTCTCACCTTCGCAGCCTCCTCCAGGGGCGCCAGGGCCCCATCCCAGATCCCATGGCACGAGTGGGCCAATCAGATGTCAGCATGCTGCAAAGGAACCCATATCTTGATCAGCCGCCATATGGTTCTGCACCTGGCATCGATCCCAGATACACGCCTATGTATTCCCAGCAGTATAACCCGTCTATGACCCAGCAACCCGTGGGATCAAGTGTTCCCTATCAGGTGAGTATTCACTACAAAGTACTAAGGAGAATGGACCAGGACTGTCATTGTAAATAGCTGTTATCAAGTTAACTTACAATTTATAAAAAGCCATCAAAAAAAGGAAAAACATATACATGTGGTCCTTGAATTTTGAAATGGGGACAGAAAAACAGAAGTTTGTTGACAAATTAAAGCTCATAGTTGTCACACCCTACAGCCACATTCATACCACCCCTCTCTGACCCTTTTTTCTCTTTGATGACATTTAAAAGTTTTGATGTAAAACATAATAATGCAATGCTCTTTTAAGACAAAAAAAAGAGTCTTTTGCTCTGTGAGACATTTGGTTTTCTCTGATATAAAATTAATTATTTCATTCAAGTATGAAAATTACATGCTAAATGTACTATGTAGACAACTTGGATACTTGTTTCATTAGATGTCAGGGGATGGATTTTAAACTCAGAAACAGGTTTTCATCCCTCATATGTTGAGTACAAGTATTCTCGAATTATCTGCAATTAGCCTTTATGCTGATTTATGTCTGACAGGTTGGAAGCAGTAGCTCCTACTTTCCCGGCCAGGCACCTCACCCACAGAGTTACCACTCTCTCAACCCATCTCATGTACCACCTGGATACAGGCGATGATGCACACTTTGTCTGAGAAGTGGTAACAGTCTTGCATCAAGGTAGCAATTACTCCTATCCAGCCCTTTTTGCCTCTTCGAGCTACCACTCTTGAACCCATCTCATGCAACTCCTGGCTATAGACAATTGATACACACTATGTCTGAGAACTGGTGACAGTCTTGCATCAAGGTTATTCTTACTCATCCTTTGTCTAGGTCAGGCCCTTCACCTGCAGAGCCACCACTCTCTTAACTGATCTCATATACTGTCCGGACACTAGCCTGATTTAAGCTATGCGATAGAAGTGGTAAAAGTGTTGTATTGATGTAAGAGTAACTCTATTAGGGTCAGGCACTTCATTGATGATGATGGTGATGATGATTCACAGCATTGGCGTGGCACCATATATCTGTTTTAAGAACATTCAAAGACGCATTGACAGAGTTACAACTCTTAACCCATCTCATGGAACACCCACCAACAGATGATGTACATGCTATGTCTGAGAAATGGTCACGTCTACAGAAAGGAAGCAGTTGTTGGTTTGCCCTCTGCTAGGGGCGGGCGATGCTTCTCGCTACATTTCTGTCAGAATATGGTGAGCTTTTTTCAGGAAGGTAACTTCTGAGAATGGATTGTTCACTTGAGGTTACGCCATCATTATCATTTTGTTGCAAACCGTTGACTTTATGACAAAATGGAGCTGCAAGTGTTTGTGTTTAAGTACAGGAAGAATTTTGACTTTGATCAAGCTTTGTAAGAGAACTTGTAAAAGTCTGGCTCAAATATAATGAACAGTTGGTTACACTGATGATTAGCTGCAGCTACATTTGTTTTGAGCATATTGGAATCTGAGTCAACTGTTGGAAGATGAGCTACATGTGTTCATTTATAATTAATTCAGTTCTTGTATAGTGGATATCACATTTTGATGTAACATCTCTAAGCTATTTCCAAAATATTATTACCCTGGGTTTAGCCAGGCTCCCCTGAAGCTCAAGTTTTTCAAGGAAATTAATTCCTGACAGGTACCATTTACTTCACCTGGGTGAAGTATGGCAAATATAAAGTATGGCAAATATAGATTAACCCATTCATGACAGGAATTATTTAAAGCCTAATTTGATCAGCTTTTATTCATCAAATTGGCAACACCAACATTTTTCTTTTATTGCTAAATTTTTCTTATAAAACATCATGTATCTGAAATAAATATAAATTGACAGAATGTATGATGAGAAATCATAAAGTTGCCAATTTGCAGGGAAAAACAGTAATTTTATCATTTTCATCGCATTGCTAATTTAAGGATTTTAATGCTTATTTTCCTTTTTATAAATTTCAGCATCAAACAACAAATATTTATGCAACAAAAATGGGCACAGTAAGTGTAGAATCTTTTGCTCTTTCTGCTCATGTATTTGGTATGATTTTTAGAGCTTTGCATCAAAAGTTATTAGACCAAACCACATAATGTGGACCCTCTGTCACGAATGGGTTAATGTCTTACCGAAGGGCAATAGTGCTGTGTCAGGAATTTGAACCGTGTACCTTGTGGAACATAGTAGACAAAGTGAGAATTTTGACTTCAATCATGCCATATGACAGAAAATTTGAAATTTGGACTTTGATCATGCTATAAAGAAGGAAAATGTAACCATGAGTTTTCTACAAAATTTAGATAAATGTATTTCATTCATACTTTTACTGATTTCATTTTAGATGTGACTCAGTTGTACCATGTGCAGGTTTTATATTGTAATCTACAGTGATGCATAATATGTATGTTACATATATCTTGAAGATATACTATGTACTGGTCATGTGATCAGTGTGACAGAAACTATTCCAAAGCAATTGGGAAAGGTTGATTAATTAGCAAATAGAAATTGGTTTTACCCTGAGGTTTTGGAAAGAAATCAATTCACTCTTGTTGTAAAGCATATACAAAACACAGAGAAATGTGTATATGGGACTACACAAAATGTTCAGGCCAAAAAAAAAAAAAAAAAAAAAAAAAAATGGTTTCTTGTCATATATCACACATAAGAGCATTTGAGGAGAAATCTTTGTCAGCAGAATTTTTGCTGTTGTATTCTTCCAAATTTTTATCAAAAGACTGAGAAAACTCGTACATTAAATCTCACCTCCTCCCGGAACTGGGGTTTCTCTTTAACCCATTGAACACTAAACCAGCGCTTCGTCTTATAAAGAGTTGCAATCGATTCAGATCAATCGCAACTTTGAGAGTGATCTCAACTCCTATATCTTAAGTACACAGTTGAGATCAATCTCAAAGATGAGATTGATTTGAATCAATCGCAACTCTTTATAAGATGGGGCCTTAATATAACTCGAGTTATATTTAAATCAAATCATACTTAGCAGGTTAAGACTTCTCTTTAAGACTAGGGGTTATAGTGTTTGTACAGGTATGTTCTACATCATATTGAACACTTGAAGACCATTTTTATAAAATTAATCATAACATGTTATGGTTGACTGCATGATAGCTAAATGTATTTCCCTTATTATAGACCTGTGAGCAATATTCTCTTTTTACTGTTTTTCAACATCCACTGTGTACAGTGTATTTATAAATTGCATTTTTAGCTTTGATTAGCAACACATTGGTGTGTTGATTGGTTATTATGAAAGGAAGATTTCACGTTCAGGGATTTTGATGTCTTTGCTATTTATAACTGAATCTGTGTCTACACTGTATATTTATAGACACCAGAAGGAGCTCATGCTTTACTTGAAAACTTTTCATAGTAAGTAAGAGTCCTGAAATAAAAGAATGTTGTTAACTTGAGAGTTGTACTGTTGGTGTACCGATCAATAATAACATGTTATGTGCTGTTTAAACTTTCATGGTGTAGTTCTGCATTGTGCTGTTGCCATGCAAATTGAAGATTATTATGTTCTGAATCAGTTACTGACAGATACATATTTTCTGGGTATTTTAGAAATATTTTGCAAGAATTTGATATGATAATCAAAATATTAGTTTACACAAAACTTTTTCAAGAAATCCTGTTCATGTAGGGAATATACAGAGTTCAGATTATTTGCACATACTCTGTTGTCAGTTTTACTATGATAATTCACAAAATTATGCTAGGTTTCATTTTTTATTCTTGAATATAAAATAACTTTAATCTGAAGCTTTTACTGTATCTGATACACATTTAGAAATGTTCATGGCAAAAATGTTGTAGTCTTTCAGTGTTCTATTGTTAAAATCAATCTTTTGAAAAAAGTATTGACTTGCCATATTGTAAGCACTCTCATGAAGGAGTTTGATATTGAAACATATTAATCATTCATCATTTGTACAGCAGTTAAGTGTTTTTTCTCACTCTCTTTCATAAAAGTAGGAGATCTTTTTAGAATGTATAGTCATACAGTACTAAGGTGGATTGTAGTATTTATCATGCTTATGTTCCCTCTTTATGAAGTAAAATCCCAGTAGACCGACAGCCCCTGAGATCTACAACCCACAAGACCGAGAATGTTGCTTTAGTAAACCTTCAGAAAAGTCAGCAGAAGAGACATTGGACTGTCATGTCAGTTTTAGTGGGCTGTAATTCTTGCAGGCTTCTGTCGGTCTCATTGGCTGTCGGTTTTTTTGTTAGCTGTCAGTCTCATGGGCCTTGTTAACCTTTCGTAAGGTTTACTAGGCCAACATTTTTGGTCTCATGGGTTGTCACTTGTATTACTGAGGGCCATCGGTCTACTTGGCTGGAGCTGATAGCATTAGGATTTTTTATTTTTTTATTTATTTATTTTTTTAATAACTTTATAAAATTTCAAATTTTGAATCGGATTATTATAAGTATTATGCATGTCTACATTTGTAGAGGACATACATTTTTTGAAAGAATTGTATTTTAACTGAGAATGGAAAGATATATGCTTTTACAAGCATTATTTATACGTCTTTGAATGGGGAAAAAAATTAATGTGCAGATTTTGCTAAGGAAACCATGTGATCCTATCAGTGCATTGGACATATCTGTCATTGTTTACTGGAGCTCTTTGTATTTTACTGCCATAAAAAGCTGAGATGACCTTAATTCAGCCAATTCTATGCCCATTTGTTTTTATAGTCACGCCTCCTTTAGAGCTTACAAGAGCCGAACTGCTCATGTAGGTCCATTGTATTATTTTTGTGTCAGTCCCAAGTACAGTAGTTCATGTTGGGGAGATCTAGCCTGATCACCTTCATGCTGAAGAAAGAGTTCAATCTGTAAAGCTCTATTTGAATGTAAGGATCGTAAACATTCATCAGTGTTTACTAAGTCACTTAGATCCTCCTTTCATGTTGTATAGTGGTAGATGTTTGTAAAATGAAAACATTTTGAATTTTCAAATCTTGCCATACCATTTTATTTCTGTTAAAATAGATGTAAATAGCAATGCAAATCTGGCAGTAGGGAGGAAGACATTTGTTGAAAATTTATGAGATGCATCATTTCACCATTTAAGATAAACTGGAGTTCTGGTCATGTGGTTACAAAATGAAGTGAACTATATCAAAGCAAGAGTATCACAAATTATCCATCACCTCCTCCCAGAACTCAAGTTGAAGTGAGTACCAAAATGACAAGGGGCCTGTTGCATAAAACTTTTGCCAGACTTTTTTTCTGGCAAAAAAAAGTCTGGCAATTTTTATGTAATGAAAAACTATGGCAATTTTTTTTTTTGCCGTAGTTTCCTCAAATTTTGCCATAAAAAACTCCGGCAAAAGTTTTATGCAACGGGCCCCTGGGGAGCATTTCATGAAGAGTTTAGTCAACTGTTATAAGCTACTGAAAATCCTCGCATCCGATTGGCTGAGAGCAAATTAGTCAGTGAAAATCACCGACAAGACTCTTCATGAAACGCTCCCCAGATCATCTTCTTTGAGCCAAAAGCTCCTTTGCTCACATTCATGTGATGTTGTTGCTTAATGTGATCTTTTTTGTGAATAAAAGACCCTGAATTCCTGTAAGATAGGATGTAATGTTTGTGAAATAAACCCCTGTTATCTGTGAAGTGTTTCATTCGAGAAGGGAGTATTCGTAGATGAGGGGGGTGTATTTCACAAAAATTGCACCCCACTTTGCTGAATTTAGGGCCTACTGAATAATTCATAAAAGGTCATGTGAGCGATGACATGAGGTAAACGTGATTACCCAATGCTTAAAGTAAGCCGAGCCAAAAGGGTTCACTCTTATTATGTAACACAAGCTTAAAAGCTCACTTTCCTTCATTTAGTACACAGAAACCACCATGTTTGTTTGTTTTTCTTGCAGCTTACCATGGCAGTGTAAATGAGTCTTTTATTCCTTCTTGCATCGGGCGATATCTTACATTCGTTCTTTGATAGTAACTCTGACAAGCTCTCCTCGGTGCAAACGAGCCTTCTTACTAATGTCAGGCGATATATTGCTCGTTTGCATTCTTTGATATTAGCTCAGACACTTCTGAGTCAGCGCTTCTCAACCTGGGGCCTGTGGACCACTGGTAGGCCACGAGGTTGGCAAAAAACGTTGAATGAAATGAAAAATATGTCTGTTATATAGCACAAATGGAATTCAGCTGTTCTGTTTGTGCTGATAAATTTCTCAAATATTTCTTTCCTGGATGGAGGAAGGAAGCGTAGTGTTACAGATAATTACCATACAATTCATTGTCTATTTCTCTTGTCTTAAGTTTTACTGGTTTTTTTTCTTTCTTATTTAATTTTGTAAGGTAAGCCTCGTAAAACTTTCTGACAGCCAAAGTGGGCCCCCGAATCCAAAATAGTTGAGAAGTGCTGTTCTAAGGGGATATTGTGAAATAAAATGCAGCATTACTATGTAATTTGAATTCTTGTTAGTAATAACTTAAGGCACATAATAATAGAGATCTTCCAGTTAGATGCAATATAAGATTTTTATCTTCCATGCTTTTGTATTGTTTGGTAGATGATGTTGGGCTTCACAATATTGCAGTTTTGGTAATACATTTTTTAAAGTATGAATTTAATGATATTTGGTTGTTACCCTGGCAGGATCAGTTTCAGGAACTGTTACACTCTTCTTTGGGGCATTTTTATCAGGAGGTGTTGCCTGCATCATACAGAATAGACCAGTTCAGATTTAATGCTTTCCACAAATGACCCCAAATATACACACTCTCAGAAAAGTTGGTCAAGAATCATTAGGTTGTTTAAATATGAACTGCCCAACTGTTAGTTTAAAAAAGAAAAGAAAAAAAAGTTTTATGTAAATTTGTGTATGTGTGCACAGCGAGATCCATTTCTGTGCAGTTGAGATTAATCAGTGATAGAGGTGCCCCATGAATGGCCTTTGTTTCCCCTTGGGCCCTTCTGAAAAGAATACTTCCGCCTGGTAGAATGCACCAGCATGATGAAATGATGACAGAACGTTCATGAGTACTGTATTAGGTATATCTTGAGGAGTGGTGCAAACCTTTTTTGTTTGGCTTTTTTATTCACCACACATTAAAATTTGAAGAAAGGTGAAAAAAGACAACAAAGAAAATGGTCTGGATAATTACTGGAAAAGCTGCCCTTATAACTCTTCACATTTGTTTTTCTTGACCCAGTTGTTACCATACACATTATTTTTCAGAACATATTTTTTGTGATCAGTTTATTCTTACTTGTATATATTTCTATTATTTCATTAGCATGTCCTCAAACACATTAACGATGATGTGTTTTATAGCAATCATATTTGTCCTGGCATTGAGTAAGCCTCATGGGGAAGTTTCATGGTTGTTACAGTGTAATGTAAGGTTGTCACTATAGCCCTAACTATTCATTCAATACTGAACTGTTGATATGATGTCCCTCGTGATAAAGTACCACGGTAATTTGATGGTATAATTATGTTCAATTACTGTTTGATTAATAGCATAATGTATTTTCAAGTACCATGTTTGTATCGTGGGTACCATTGGGTACCATATATGGTACCCCCCCTTTTTTTTTACATGGAGTATGTCACTATGTCAAAGAATTGATAGTTGTATAATGCATGTTTTCAGACAATCTGTAAGTAACTGCCCATGACATATGTAGGCCAGGAGCCTGTCCCTAAATAGTCACCCATTTTCACATATCAGATTTGACCACTTAAAACTTTGTAGACCATCCAACCTTATTTACAAAAAGCTTGTAAGCCTGATAGCCACTTGGGGTAGTTCCCAGGACCTAGTGCCCCAAAGTTGGGGTGCAGTTTACTACTCCTGTTGAAGTCGTAACTCTTTTGAGTTTGTATCATTATTAGTTGTAATAAGTAGTAGCAACTTCTAACATATGATGTATGAAATATTTTGAAGGAGAATAGCTCTCAAACGAGTTCATCATTAATTTGTAGAATTATTCAATGAGGAAGAGATTTACAAACTGTCATTTTGTGACCTAGCTCACAAAATGTGTGACATAGTCTTCAGTTCAGTATAGAACCCTTTAATTTTAATGAGAAGTCTTGAGGGCGTGAAATCAGAATATGATTTTCATATTTTTGGTTTTGTAAGATAATTCCATGTTAACGGAAACCAAAGCCCACAAGTCGAGTAATTTTTAAATCAAAGCTGTGAAAGAATAAAACAGATCAGCGAAAAATTCAACAAAATCGGACACAGAGCAAGAGAGTTATGCCTATTTTAATTTTTCTGTTTTTTTTTTTTTACCACTAAACATAGCTATTTGTGATATACTTTGTAGACAGCTCTCAATCTGTTTTGTACACACAATCTCACTTATTCTTTAAGTTCTTGAAGAACTCATGTTTTCCTTGGGGGATAAAAACTTTTACATTATGAGTTGGGCTTAAGAAAATGTGCAAATCTTAAAGTTACTCGGACTTGGTGTAGATAGATGGCGCCTCACGCAGTGTTGCAAAAATCCCAGTCGGAAGCATCATGTCGGTTCTGTATGAGAAACACGTGTTTACCTGTGTGTTATTGAGATCGAACATCATCTACGAACCAGTCTAGTTGCGAATATGCGCACATATGCCGACAACGCGAAAAAACACTGCTGCACTGGCCAAACAGTGGCCTCACTACTCTATATGTGACCCGCCGGCTCAAAACCACCAATAAGTCGCATGCACCGCAACTGAGAAAACAGCCAAAAATGTCATTTTGGTTGGGTTAGTCAATTTTCTGTTTTGGATAGAAATGGATAGTTTCATTATCATTCTATCATGTTCCAAAGTTTGGGATCGTAATTCGCCCGAGAAATATGTTTTTTTTTTAGCAATTTTAAAATGATTCCTCATTTTCGCCCGATACAAATTGACCGCCTTATGGAGTGTTGGAGCGCTTTTACAACGCCTTCATTCATTCCCGTGTAAGTTAAAAATTCATCAAGGTATTGAACTGAACTTTAGCGAAAAGAAAGAATAAGTCCTAATCCTAAGTTGTGCCAAATCTTAGCCTAATCTGATAATCCCTTCATACCGTTTGCTATGGACTATTGAATACTGCACTGCGCTTCGGTCACATGAAGAGAGCTCCGGCTGAGCGCTCTTTTGTTCTGAACTTCAAAGCTGTTCAAAGGCTCTTTTCTCGGAATGGAGATTTTTGATTCCTGATTATCTAATGCATTTATGAGGGGGTTTTTGTAGAGCAATTTCAAAGAGTCATATACCATTGGAAAACTCAGGATCTCTACTTTTAGATGAGCTATAAAACTGAAAAATGAATTTTGGCGACTTATTGGTGGTTTTGAGGCGGCGGGTCACATATTCGATCCGACGCTGCATTCCGACAGCGACATCCCGAGTGGTGTATGTGTGGGTGTGCCACAGAGGTGTATATTGCCTTAATTCTGTCTTATCACAGTATACATCTCTATGGTGTGTGTGTTATGCATCGCTGCGCCTCATCCCATCACACACGAGAGTGAGTGGGAGCGAGCCTGTTTATTGTTAATGTACCCCTCCCCGCCCCCCCCCCCCAAGAAAACCATGTTGGATCAAACCAAAAAAAAAAACCAACCTTCGCTGAGGCTCAGAGACTGTCATGGCACTGCACAGTGGGATTTTTGCAAGCATTGCGTGAAGCGCCATCTATACACCAAGTCCGGGCAACTTTAAGCAAAAGGAAAATGCTCAGTGATGTATGGTAGTATCTAAAAAGGTCTTTCAGAAAATTTCATATAGCCACAATGTTCTTCCGTGACCGATTTGGTTCAGTTTTTCGCTTATGTGTTCTATTTCTTTTTACCTTTGATTAGAAAACGACTTGAGGGTTTTGGTTCCCGTAATGCAATTTTGGAAAGTATACCATTTCTTATCAAACTGAAATTTGTGCACAGTGAAGGGGGTATGTGAATTCATGTCCATACAAGGTGGTTATTTCCTTAGCCCCAAGAAGTTTATTGCATCAGTGTTCCTTTGTACCTTTCTTGAAGCTCTACAGTTAACCCTTTAACTGCCGAATGTTCTGATAGCGACACAAGAGCCACCCGGTCCCTGGACCCATTGGGTTCACTCAAATCTACTTGCCAAACGTAATTAGATGTATACTTATGATATTACAACAGAAACTGTGAAACACCCACACATTGGCCTAGATGCATAATAATGTGGGACTATGTGCAACATTAATTTTTATTGTTTTATCGTTTGAAAAGAAGAGAGAGGGGTAAAATTACTTCAGATTCAATGTATGCTTTGTTGAATTCCATTACATTTCGCGCATGAATTGATTCAGGGACCTAACTTGCTACAAATTTTGAGTTTCTAAGATAAAAATGAAATTTTGAAAATTTCCCTTTCCTTTTGTACATGTATAATCAATTCCTGCCTTTCTCGGAATAATGGTCGCAACACCTTTGCTAAGAAATATAACGGGAAAACTCTAAGTGATTACAAGTTTATCTTAGATCATAATTATAGACCATCAGATTTTGCGGGAAATGCCTGTAATTTCCTCTCTAAGATAATTTTACTATGTATATAGTGTATTGGTCGTATTTAAGATTGGAAAAGTGGATGATTTTGAACGATCTTGTAGAAATTATGGATGCCAATAAACAAGATATTGTTGACATCTTAAAAAAACAAACAAACAAACAAGAGTTTCTCATCTCATTTGTGTTTTCCATATCCTTACACTTTGGCATGATTACTTTTCTCTTTGTCAAGATTTCTTCTGTATTACGAACATCTGCATCCGCCTCTCAAATTCAAATTCGAATTCATTTATTTACACTAGAGTGAAAACAGTACATTCATGAACAGTAACAATAAATTAATTAACAACAACAAATTCATAAACAATAACAAGAAAATTTCAAAAGACATTGAAAATGTGGAAAATGAGGTGGTCTGTAAAAAACAAAGCTTGTTGAACACGGATCACCTTTGCGAAAAAATGTTGCGACTCTGCAAGAAGAATAAAGACAGATTAAAACATGAAGCAGAATAATGACAAAACAAGAAAATAAACTGTGCACAAAAAGGGGTCCCACTAAAACAAACTAATTATTTTCCAGCTAGGAGAAGTTATAAAAATCTAATATATCCGTGTAGGTAAACTTCCTAACAACCCTTAGTGTAAAAATTATGGAGGGTCGTCAGGTCATGCTTCAGTGAGCACGGTCAGAACACGAAATAGTCACATTTGAAAGTTTGCAAGATTCATAATATAACTTTAATTTACCGATGCTTGAATAAATTCCAGATTTGCGCTGCTTTAGGGAATGTGTTATGTTTTATGGTTGCTCCATATATATCATGTGACTTATACTCGTTATTTCACGGTTGACTAAGCACGCAAGCCAGAAAAACAACAACTGTATTTTTGCAGGATTTTCGGTGGAATTTTGAAATAAATTACTTTAGAAACGTGTTTGAAGAGGTGTTAATGACTTTTTGACATGGAATTCAATACTGCACGGTTGAGGGAGCACAGAATAAATCAGTAAATATTAAAGTTACATTATAAGCCTTGAACTTTCAAAAGTGGCCATTTTGTGTTCTGACTATGCTCACTGAAACATTACTCGAAGACTCTGCATAATTTTTACACAAAGGGTTGCCAGGAAGTTTAGCTACACGGACATATTATGATTAGATTCTTATAACTCCTAGTTACAGTTTGTTTTAGGGGGGCTTACTTTTTATGTACAGTTTAGAACAGAAAAGGGGAAGGTAAATAAATGTACAATACAGGGGGAAAATACTAATCCAGTTAGTATACCTATTATACTGATAGTAAATCAATATCAAAACTATCACTATTTTTTTTTTTTAAATGGAGCTATTATAAGTTAGAACGGAAATTTGACACATACCATGAATTGATTCGTATTTACAGAGGAAAAATTAAATGGATAGTCACGAACATACAGTGTATCAAACAATTATTTGAACACATATAAAATCATGTTTCAAATAAGGATGAAACAAAATGCTGGGGGTATACAATTCATTTTTTGAGGGGCGAAAAAAAAATCACTTTATTTTTGAAAAAAAAAAAATCAGAATATACCAAAAATCAAATTTGTTTTGGTTTTAGTTCAAAGAACACATGTAGATCTTACAATGCAAACAGGTGGAGGGGGGGGGGGTATTTTCAAAATGTTATATATGCCTTAAACTAGTCTTTTCATAGATGTACAAATAATTGTTTGATACGCTGTATATACATTTTGTATGCAGGAAATGTCAGCCTAATATGGCTCTGCTGATATGGCTAATGTTGACTCAAGTTTTTGCCATTTCGTAATTCCGAAAGTGAAAAGGGCTTCTTACTTTCGAAAGTGAAAAGCATTTCATAAACCAGCCTTCACTTAAAACGAGTTCATGTATCCTCGTTCTCGTTACTGTAGTGTGTAAGCGTAGTTCGATATAACACAGGTAAAAAATGGGAAAATTCTGATGACAGCAATCGACACTTTGGAAGATTAATCACCCCTTCTCAACATTATGATCAGTCGTGAATTTTACTGCAGATGCCAACTTTAACCTGTGAGTATCTTCTAGCCTACTATCAACTTTTTATTCTCGTTCACAATCTAATCTTTGTCCCACCCCAAACGTTCTGATTGATTTCAAATGTTAATGATAATAAAGAAAATAAAGATATACCTGTATTTGCTTTGCGTAGCATATCCACTTCAAAGGGAGCTCAAGGCGCTTAAAATTTGATCAAGCGGGGATACCTTAACCGAGAAAGAGAGAGGGGGATGAGGAAGAATGAAATAGAGAGAGAGAGAGAGAGGAGAGAGAGAGAGAGAGCGTGAGAAGGGGGGGGGGGGCGGCTGATAAGCAATGACAAGAGAAAGGAAGGAGATGAGATTGAGAAGCGAGGAAAGGAGGAGGATTTACAGGAGCATGGAGGGCGGCAGGGAGATAAGGAAAGAAAGAGAGAGAGAGAGAGAATGAATGAATGAATATACATGTACAACAGTTTTAGGCACGCGGAGACTAAAAAAAAAATTAAGCACACCGCACACTATGTCCGACTGCGACTCGATTTTCGAACAAAATGGCATTTAGGCTTAGCGTTGAATATGAAAGTTTAAATTAGTAAAATGATCTTATTTCTAGTTCAGAATAATTACAGAAATACTAAAATTCGATATTTTCGTTAACTGCAAGCCATGTGGTCGGAGTAATTAAGGGTCAAATCTTCAAATCGTAGCCGATCGCAAGATTGCTATGACGTCACTACGATTCGGAACTGAGTTCGCTTTTATTCCTAGAGGGAGGCTGGCAATAATGTTCATTCGACTATTCGAAACTCTGAGCATTAAGATTTTACATAATCATTTCAACGTTCATATCAAATGCTATAACAAAATTACTTTTTCCAAAATCGGATCGCAGAAGGATCGTTAATGTCATGTGAATGTGTGGCAGGCAAGAGGAAGGAACAGGGAGAGAAAGCGGGGGAGAAAAAGGTTTTACGAGAGATGATCAAATAATACAGATAATGTCAAGAGGTCAGACTAAAGAGGAAAGCAAGTAATAAGTCTCTTACTGATGACATTCTGATTCATGAGAGCAAATATTTTCACAACATTGCAGTTGTTATTTATTTGTTTTCGCAAATAATTATCAATCATGATTGTGATGACATCATGTCAATGTCACGCTTGTACATTCCGGCGACAGTAACTGCTCCAAGTCGATGTCGTGAACTAAAATAGAATTATATTGAAACCTTACATTAACAAACTTGTCCAAACGCCACCTCACCCTAACCTTAACCCTAAACTTAACCTGTGAACTACTGAATTTTGTCATTGCCATAGGTTTTGCACAGGACCATCCAGTTTCATTTCAATTTAACCTAAATCCAAATTGCAACCCTAAACCCGACCTCATACATGTAATATATATATATATATATATATATATATATATATATATATATATATATTTTTTTTTTTTCATTCAAGAGCATCTAATGCCTACTGTCTCCACACCGAAATAGAAAAATTATCATAAAACGAAAAGAAAACTGAAAGACAATGCTTTGTTTCGGGATCTTTTCATCATGAATTATATAGACTGTATCAAACTCGCTGGTGACAAAGATGCCCAATTGAGCTCTTCTTCATTATTGTCCCACACTTGTGTCAAAAGCTACATGCATGTGCAAGATGTTTTGATACCCAGCCCACGATTTCCTGTGATTTTCATTGTAAACATATGCAAACTCAATGTCTCCTGCCTGGTAGGAGGATAAATCAGGACTTGACAGCATCAGCACATGCCAGAAGTGCAAGCTATTCTTAACGCAGGCAGGCCCATGGCTTGCCCCACTGCCATCTCCAGTGACGGATCCGGGGGGGGGGGGGGGGGGCGAATCGGCCTCGGCCTCTAACTTTTGGCGTGGCTTCTTATTTTTTATCTATTTTTATATCAATTTTTATTTTTATTGATTCTATATTTGTTTATTCTTTGCTTGCTTGCTGGCTTGTCAATGAATTTGGGCTAAACAGGCACTTGTAAAAAAGCTGAGTACCTCCCCCCCCCCCCCCCCCCCCCCCCCCCCCTTGAAAAATCCTGGATCCGCTGCTGATCTCAGAAGTTTGTGCAGGCGAACCTCGTTATAACAAACTCATCCGGGCCAAGAAAATGTCCTCTTTGTGTCGAACCTAGTTGCACCAGGGCTAAAAAACAGTAAAACACAAAGAAGTGGAAAGCTACATTCTTATAACCATGTATAACGAGAGTAACTATATTTCACAACAGTGTTCTTTATAACGAGGTTCCAGTAAGGCCGTGCCCTTATAGCTCTCCACTTGTTCATGCTTGTCGCATATGAGAATTTTGTTGTTGTTGTTGTTGTTCTTAGTGAGAAACATGTACTCCCTGACTCCGGCGAAATTTGCCGCATACGGAGCTTCATAATCCTGAGCCAAGCAATGAACCTATAGACATTATAACCCTAAACATAAGCTAGCTAAACCCCTACTGCAACCATTACCCCCAATATTTTACAAAATTAAAGCCCCGAGCATTTTTGTCGGTCATGTCACCATCAGTTGTTTACCTCTCACTTATTGAAGATTCTACTTTTTTGCCGGGGGGTGGGGGGGGGGGGGGGGTCCTGTTAATGAATCATATTTATAGAACCCCTTTTCTTGAAGGATTTAAACGTCTGTGAGACCCAGGCAGCCCTAAAACTGGCCCTTTTGGAATAATCCAGATCAGAGGTGGCGGAACCTCGGACTCGGACAATATTATTCATGAGAGTGGAGACGCACCTTTTATTTGGCAAACATTTTCATTGCCACCTCTGATAGGGCCGCATTATCATTAATGCCTCGATATTAGTAATAAATCACAAGTTATTACTTTCTGCGATTAAAAAAATCTTATTTATTTATTCATTTATTTATTTATTCACGTTTCTTTATAAAAGCGGGGTGGTCCCACTCAGAGCCGCAGATGGCCTGCTTTACAAGGGAGCCATGCTATAGAACAAATACAACAAATACAAACGTAAATATAGAATGGTAAATGAAAACATATTTGCAAAAAAGAAAATGAAATGCAAATATAACATAGAGTTGTAATGTAATAATGATAACATAACATCAAGGGA
>CM057163.1:12488480-12520454 GCA_029962745.1 Echinometra lucunter
AGTTCGGCTGACAACAAACGGACTCAAAATGATATTGAAACTTTTTAATGCCGACCCGGTGCGAATGCTCCCCGCTCATCTCGAACTCTCCCCGACTAGTCCTCGACAGGTCCCCGAAAATGGTTGGTCTGAGATCTTTCGAACATGCTTGAAAGATCTCACCCCGACAACTTCTGCAATCAGACACTAAAAACATTTGGGATGATAAATTACAAAAAAACAAAACAAAAACAAAATGCAAGCAGGATGTAATCGCACTGGGTTCCAGAAGGAATCGGGGTTGTCGGTTTGATGTCGGGCATGCAACAGTGCCCGCCCATTCCAATTCAGGAAAATTTGAGTCGGTCTGGCTGGTGTGACTGCACCATTGGGTAAGAAAGATTGAATTTGTAATCGTATTTCAGAGGCCGCGGAACGTTTTCCCTTTTTTTTAGTGGGGGAGGGAGGGCTGACACCCAAAGAGGCCGAGTCCAGAGGCTGAAGGGTCCTGGCCGGGATGAAACCCTTCGGTTTGTATGGTTTTGAAAGCCTATGAAATGAACAATTAACCATCAAAATATAAGTTTTTAGATTAATAAGTTTTTAAAGACGAAATCGTGCAGGGTTGCGGCCCCCACCCCCCCCCCCCCCCAGGTTCCTAGGCCCGTGTATTCAATGAGCTTAACTAATCTTTCACGTTGTTGCGTGACTAGAACTCAACTTTATCTCTATATGTAGATTGGCAAAATATTATATTCATTGATAGGGTAGCATCGTGGTCTGGTGGTTCTGACTCTCGTCTTTCAATCAGAGGGTCGTGGGTTCGAATCCCGGCCACGGCGTTAATTTCCTTCAGCAAGAAATTCATCCACATTGTGCTGCACTCAACCCAGGTGAGGTGAATGGGTACCTGGCAGGAATTTATTCCTTGAAATGCTTGCGCGCTGAAAACGGCTGCCGGGCTAAAGCCAGGGTAATAATATCCAAGTCCTTTGGAAGCACATAGAGACGTTATATCATAATGTGATATGCGCTATACAAGAACTGTATATTATTATTATTATTAAATCATTTGATAGACCATAGGTGATTTACCCACAAATCTTGTTGATTCACAAATAAATTAATAACTCTGTTTGCTGTCGGCAAACGTTCACGCTCTGTTTTAGTTATAACTCATGTTTCGAAATCAAAGCATCAGTCTTGATGGACATTTTCGGCGTTGAGTAACGACTGATGACTGAGCTCATGGCATTCGGTGAAGCACAATAAAGCACAAGAACTTTACCAAGTCTGAATTTGTTTTCGAAATTAATATACAGGTAAGAATTAGTAGAAAAGAATGCGGTGATAAGGAAAGGGAGAGGGATAGAGTGGAACTGAGATATGGAAGTGAAAGAGAGAGAGAGAGAGAGAGCATGAGAGAATTATTCGTGAATTTGAATGCACAAGTAGGAAATACAATGCTCAGATTTGGAAATTGAACACACATGGCTTACGTGATTTTGGTTTTACGTAAGGGAAATCAGAGCGCCTATAAATGAAATTGACTGATCGGATTCTGAATTTGAAAGCCCGAATATTTTCGCAGGTGTGCATTATGTGAAAATAAGTGCACGTTAATGAATTAGAATGGAAAAAAAAGAAATTTACCGGGAAAAAACACTAATATTAGGGCTAAATTTTTTAAAAATATCAAAATTGTAAACATAATCTAATTTAGATAACTTTTAATACCTATCAGTTTAAAAATATGACATGCTAATATTACATTTTGAACATCAGAGATAAGCCACTCTGCAGGAATATTCTGTATTATGAAATCAAATTGTCTTCTATCTCATCGAGACTTCAGTCTTTTTCTCTTTCTCCATCCCCCTCCTCTCTCTCACACATTCTCTTAATTCACCCCTATAAACGAAAAACCAACGTGTGCGCGGTAAAGCGATTAAAGTATAAGATTTCCTAACGAATACACAAACATCACAAATATACGTATACATTTTTTTGTTTTTAATAAATACTATTTCAAACGAATAACCTTTCACCTACTTATACCAATTTTTCTCCACATTCATTGCACTTCAAGAGATAAACAAAATATTGATAAAAAAAATTATGGTGTTTCATGTCTGGTTAAACAATATTTAGGACCTAATCCTTACAATTTGAAAAAAAAGATAGTAACTTGACAGTTTGCGTTCAAACAGATTTGCACGTACGCCACCAATTCTAGGATATTGGTGATAAACATTTTTTTTTGTCAGTCTAATAAATTGCGTATAAGCGTAGTGTCAGCATAAGAACTGACAATTTTCAGGTCTTTAGACTTGTACATGAATTCAGCATTACATAATCTAACATTTTGTTGATTGATCGTTACCAGATATGCCAGATATTTCCTTTAGCAGTCACTCAGTTGACTTTTTTTTTTCTTAATTTGACAAGGGAAAATCTTAATTGTGCTTTAGCAGTAAAGTAGTTAATGGGTTCACTAGATAAAAACATTTAACAATCAGAACATAATGGAAAGGCGTTTTTGGAGTTTTACTGCAAAATTGACAATCGCTATAAAATATTAAAAAGAAAATGATTAAAAGCAATATATTTGTTGAAAACCTTTAGAAAGGATTTCAGTGTCAGAGCATTTAAAATTGATGATACGGATTTCCCCCAGGAAATATTGTAAGGGATTGTTAACAATACTGTTTCAATATTCATAACGTAGATTGGTGCTACATTTATCATGAGGTATCTAAGTTGTAGGCATAACTAGATAAATCTTAGTATCTATCAATTAAAAAAAAAGACATGCTGAACATTATATTTTGAACATCAGAGATAAGCCACTCTGCAAGACTAAAAATATACATATTCTGGATTATTGAATCAAATGGTCTTCTATGTTATAGACACTTCAGTATTTTCTTTTTTTTCCACATCCCCTTCCTCTCTCTCCCTTTCACTTAATTTACCCCTATAAACTAAAAAACCCAACGTGTACGTGGTAGAGCGATTAAGCTATAAGATTTCCTAACGAACAGACAACGTCACCAATATGCGTATAGTTTTCTTTTCCTTTTTAATGAATAATGTTTCCATCGAATATCCTTTCACCTACATCTACCAAGGTCTTTTTCACATTCATTGCACTCCAAGAGATAAACCAAAAATTGATAAACTTTTTTACGGTGTTTCATATCTAGTTAAACAGTATTTAGGATCTAATGCTTGCAATTTGAAAGGAAAGATAATAACTTGACAGTGTGCTTTCAAGCAGATTTGCAGGCACGCCACCAACTTTAGCATATTCGTGATAAACATATTCTTTGTTAATCTAAAAAATTGCGTATAAGCGTTGTGTCAGCATAACAACTGATAAATTTTCAGGTCTTCTGACTTGTACAGGTTTCAGCATTCCATAATCCAGCATTTTGTTGATTGATCGTATCCAGATATGCCAGATATTTCCTTTAGAAGTCACGCAGTTGACATTTTTTTCTTAATTTGACAAGGGAAAAATCTTAATTGTGCTTTAGCAGTAAAGTAGTTAATCGGTTCACTTGATAAAAATTTTTAACAATCAGAACTATGCCAACACTTGAGTAGAGAAAATATCTTACGATATTATAAATGATTGCTGAAAATGATGATGATGATGTTAATAACCTTCATGCAGAATCCTACAATCTAACCCCAGCTGAATTTGACAATATGTTTGTAGAGGAGTGTAAACAATCATTCACTGTATCTCATGTTAACATAAGATCCCTTAAAAAAAATATTGATCACCTCAGACTGCTTTATGAGCAGTGCCTTGAATCTAAAATTCAAGTAGTAGGAATTTCTGAAGTCTGGAATGTGTCATCCTTAGATGCTCTAGCTATGAATGGGTATGATTTAGAAGTGAGTTGCCGTGACTCCAATGTTAGAGGTGGTGGTGTTGGAGCTTACATTCATTCATCAATAAATTATAAGACTTTACATGGCAGTGTTGTACATGCAGAATCTATATGACTGGAAATATCTCTTAATAAACAGAGTACAGTTATTGGTATCGTATATCGAAGACCAAATACAGATGTATCTGAATTTCAGGAAAGCTTGATTCACACTTTAGAACAATTCAAAATTGACAAGAAAGCATGCATCCTTATGGGGGACTTTAATATTGATATTCATAATTCCTGTAATGCTACAAACTTGTTTGTAACCTCTCTTCGATGTATGGGATTACAACAAATGATAGAAGGTTTTACTAGAATTACAAGCCACTCCGCCTCACTGATTGATCATATTTATACAAATATTACTACAAATTCTGTGAAAGTGGGAACTATTATGACTGATATATCAGATCACTTTCCAACATTTGCCATCTTCATGAACAGCTCAAGTGATGCCCAACTACAAGATAAAGTAAAATACAGAAGTTACAAGCGTTTCAACAAAGAAAATTTTTGTGAAAGTCTCCTAACAGTCGCATGGGATAGAGTATTTGAATGTCGGGATGTTGATATGGCTTATGATGAATTTGTACAAATGTTTCAAGACGAATGTGATAAACATGCCCCCTTTATTGAAGTACATAGCAACAGGAGAAAGAACAAAAAACCTTGGATAACTAAAGCCATACGCAAGTCGATAAGGAACAAGCATAAGTTATTTTGTAAAGTGATAAAATCTAACCATGATGAAGTACATGTAGCAAAATATAAAAGATATCGTAATGTATTAACTACTGTTCTCAGAAATGCAAAGAGAAAGTACTATGCAGAGTTATTTGAGACCCATAGTGGTGACACAAGGCAGACATGGAAATCAATAAATGACCTCCTCCATAGCAAAAGTAGTAACACCAAGGCAACTCATGTAGAACATCTATGTATTGATGGGAATGGAGGCAAAAAGATTGTTAACTCAGATCCTGAAATAGCGGAAGCATTTAATTATTTTTTTGTGAATATAGGTCCAAGTCTTGCCAAGGATATTATATATGATCGTGTTCAAAATTCTTTTGATAAGTACATTCATAAACAGGTTAATAGTTCTTTGTTTTGGAAGCCTATTACATACTTTGAAGTTAGAGACCGTCTTGTTTCTCTCAGTGTAAATAAAGCATGTGGTTGTGATAACATTCCTGCACGGTTGTTAAAAGATGCTGCAGAAGTCATTGCAGAACCACTTTCTTACATCTTTAATCTATCACTTTTGTCAGGTAAATTTCCCAGTGGCATGAAGGTAGCTAAGGTGACAGCAATTTTTAAAAAAGGAAAGAAAAATGATCCTGGAAATTATCGTCCAATATCAGTATTGCCTCTTTTGGCAAAGGTCTTTGGGAAATTAGTGAATGAAAGAGTACTTGCTTACCTTGAGAAAAATGACATTTTGTGCAAGCACCAATATGGGTTTCGTAAGCAATACAGTACTAAGTTGTCCCTCACAAATCTAATAAATGATGTAATAAAATCGATTGATGAAGGCAGAATAACACTTGGTGTATTCTTAGACTTCAAAAAGGCATTTGATACAATAGATCATTCTATCTTGTGTAGGAAGCTTGAATGTTATGGAATTAGGGGATTTCCGCTAATGTGGTTTAGAAATTATCTTCGTGACAGAACTCAGTTTGTAAAATATGGTGGGATCAACTCATCAAGAAAGAAAACAACATGCGGTGTACCCCAAGGATCGGTATTAGGGCCAACCCTCTTCTTAATCTATATTAATGATTTACCAGATTGTACAGATTACTTCAGTTTTAGACTCTTTGCTGATAATTCAAACCTCTTTCACACGTTTCCTGTTGGTCAGTCTACTGTTGATATGGACGAAGTAAATACACATCTTGAAAAGGTATCAAGTTGGTGCAATGCAAATAAACTCACAATTAATCTATCAAAAACAAATTATATGCTTATCAGTGGAGGTCGAAAATCCATTGAAGTAAAAGAAAATTTGAGAATAGCAAATACCATTATAAATGAAGTGGATGTTGCATTGTTTGTAGGTTTAAACATAGACAAACACCTGACCTGGAAAACTCATATTGAGAAGGTAAATAAATGTATTAGGAGGAAAATTGGCATTATTTTTAGACTCAGAAATTTTGTGCCACAGAAAATTTTGATCTTACTGTACAAAACTCTGTTGCAGCCTCACATTACCTATGGAATTGAAGTATGGGGTAGTACTTATAAAGCAAATCTGAATTGTATACTGTTAAGTCAAAAAATGGCTCTACGTGCTATCACGTTTAGTTCAATCATGTCACATTTTAAACCATTATTTGAAAAGTTTAAACTGTTGAATGTGTATCAATTGCACAAACTCTGTATTTGTAGTTTTGTGTATGAACTTGTAAATGGAATGTTACCTCATACATTTGTTCAATATTGCTCTTTTCTTCAGCATAATTATCCGACAAGGCAGAAAGAAAATAATAACCTGTATATACCTAAGGTTAGGACAACCAAAGGAAAAATTTCACTTTCGTATGTCGGTAGTTCTTTGTGGAATGAACTACCCCTCACTGTGCGAACAAAGCCATCTGCATCATGTTTTAGAAAAACACTTGTAGAATACTTCTTAAGTTCAAGTCACACAATTTAGGAGGGTGTTTGAGACACCTCTTTATGCTCTGATTATTTTTGTAGGAATTTGTAGACAATCTCTTATATGAATAACTATTAACTAATATCAAACTGCAAGATATTTCATATTTGATTAAGCAGCTATAAGTATTTGATACTGACCTTTTATCCATTTATTTCTATCATAGTTTTGTTTAAAGTAATCTGCTTCATAAAAATTTCAAATCTATTTTGTGTAGCCATACAATGTATTCCAATGCTTTAAAGGTACCAGGTTCGATTAACATTCATGCTATATTCTGGTTCCTTTTATCCTTTGATTGTATTCTATACAGTATCTGTATGTATCTCATATGTTTATTATTGGATAATAAATTTCAAGTTCAAGTTCAAGTTCAAGTTCAATAATGGACAGGCGTTTCCTGAGTTTCGCTGCGAAAATCACAATTGCTATAAAATCCTTCCTTTTAATGTTAAAAAGAAAAATATTAAAAAACAATACATTTGTTGAAAACCTTTAGAAGGGATTTCATTGTCAGAGCATTTAAAATTGATCATGATGGCATGGGTTTTTCCCCCAGGAAACATTTTAAGGAATTGTTAACAATACTTTTTAATATTCATAACGTAGATTGGTGCTACATTTATCATAAAGTATCTAAGTTGTAGGCATAACTAAATATATCTTACTATCTATCAATCTGAAAAATAAAAAAAGACACCCTGAACACTCCATTTTAAAATCAGTGATAATCCATCTCTGGATTATGAAATCAAATGGTATTCTATGTTATCGACACTTTAGTATTTCCTTTTTTTCCCCATCCCTTTCCTCTCTCTCACTTTCATTTAATTTACCCCTATAAACGAAAAAACCCAACATGTACGTGGTAGAGCTATTAAGCTGTAGGAAAATTTAATGTCGATGATATTTTACGGTACTAGTAAAGTTTCCTACTCACCGAAAAGTCTGATGGCTGATGAATACACAATAACTGTATATTTCTCTTGCGGAATTAGGTCGACTGCTGCAACTTACATTCAGTCCAAGTTCGACAAAATATTTCCAGTTCATTAGCATACCAGTCAAAACAAACTAAACGATATGAAAACAATATAGGGGTCACTACAAAGCTATAAGATTTCTTAACGAACAGACAAACGTCACCAATATACGTATAAAGTTTTTTTTTCTTTCTTTTTAATGCATGTTTCAAACGAATATCCTTTCACCTACATCTACCAAGGTCTTTGTCACATTCATTACACTTTGAGAGGTAAACCAAATATAAATAAACTTTTTATGGTGTTTCTTATCTAGTTAAACAGTATTTAGGACCTAATGTTTACAATTTGAAAGAAAATATAATAACTTGACAGTTTGCGTTCAAGCAGATTTGTACGTAGGCCACCAACCTCAAGATATTGGTGATAAACATTTTCTTTGTTAATCTAATAAATGGCGTATAAGCGTTGTGTCAGCATAAAAACTGATAACTTTTCAGGTCTTCAGACTTGTACAAGGTTTCAGCATTCAATAATCTAACATTTTGTTGATTGATTTCCATTAGAAGTCACGCAGTTGACATTTTTTTTCTTAATTTGACAAGGGAAAATCTTACTTGTGCCTTTGCAGTAAAGTAGTTAATCGTTTCACTAGATAAAAACTTTTAACAATCAAAACATAATGGACATGCGTTTGTGGAGTTTAACTGCAAAAATCACAATTGTTGTATAATCCTTCTTTCTAATGTTAAAAAGAGAATTAACAAAAACAATACATTTGTGGAAAACTTTTGGAACAGAATTCAATGTCAGAACATCAGAGGAAATATTGTGAGGAATTGTTAACAATAATATTCCAATTCATAACGTAGATTGGTGCTACATTTATCATGAGGTATCTAAGTTGTGGGCATAACTAGATCAATCTTACTATCTATCAATTTTAAAAAAAACATGCTGAACATTATATTTTGAACATCAGAGATAAGTCAATCTGCAGGACTAAAAATATATACATATTCTGGATTATGAAATCAAATGGTATTCTATGTTATCGACACTTTAGTATTTCCTTTTTTTCCCCATCCCTTTCCTCTCTCTCACTTTCATTTAATTTACCCCTATAAACGAAAAAACCCAACATGTACGTGGTAGAGCTATTAAGCTATAAGATTTCCTTACGAAAAGACAAACGTCACCAATATACGTATAAAGTTTTTTTTTCTTTCTTTTTAATGCATGTTTCAAACGAATATCCTTTCACCTACATCTACCAAGGTCTTTGTCACATTCATTACACTTTGAGAGGTAAACCAAATATAAATAAACTTTTTATGGTGTTTCTTATCTAGTTAAACAGTATTTAGGACCTAATGTTTACAATTTGAAAGAAAATATAATAACTTGACAGTTTGCGTTCAAGCAGATTTGTACGTAGGCCACCAACCTCAAGATATTGGTGATAAACATTTTCTTTGTTAATCTAATAAATGGCGTATAAGCGTTGTGTCAGCATAAAAACTGATAACTTTTCAGGTCTTCAGACTTGTACAAGGTTTCAGCATTCAATAATCTAACATTTTGTTGATTGATTTCCATTAGAAGTCACGCAGTTGACATTTTTTTTTCTTAATTTGACAAGGGAAAATCTTACTTGTGCCTTTGCAGTAAAGTAGTTAATCGTTTCACTAGATAAAAACTTTTAACAATCAAAACATAATGGACATGCGTTTGTGGAGTTTAACTGCAAAAATCACAATTGTTGTATAATCCTTCTTTCTAATGTTAAAAAGAGAATTAACAAAAACAATACATTTGTGGAAAACTTTTGGAACAGAATTCAATGTCAGAACATCAGAGGAAATATTGTGAGGAATTGTTAACAATAATATTCCAATTCATAACGTAGATTGGTGCTACATTTATCATGAGGTATCTAAGTTGTGGGCATAACTAGATCAATCTTACTATCTATCAATTTTAAAAAAAACATGCTGAACATTATATTTTGAACATCAGAGATAAGTCAATCTGCAGGACTAAAAATATATACATATTCTGGATTATGAAATCAAATGGTATTCTATGTTATCGACACTTTAGTATTTCCTTTTTTTCCCCATCCCTTTCCTCTCTCTCACTTTCATTTAATTTACCCCTATAAACGAAAAAACCCAACATGTACGTGGTAGAGCTATTAAGCTATAAGATTTCCTTACGAAAAGACAAACGTCACCAATATACGTATAAAGTTTTTTTTTCTTTTTAATGAATGTTTCAAACGAATATCCTTTCACCTACATCTACCAAGGTCTTTGTCACATTCATTGCACTTTGAGAGGTAAACCAAATATAAATAAACTTTTTATGGTGTTTCTTATCTAGTTAAACAGTATTTAGGACCTAATGTTTACAATTTGAAAGAAAAGATAATAACTTGACAGTTTGCGTTCAAGCAGATTTGCACATACGCCACCAACCTCAGGATATGGGCGATAAACATATTCTTTGTTAATCTAATAAATGGCGTATAAGAGTTGAGTCCGCATAAAAACTGATAACTTTTCAGGTCTTCAGATTTGTACAGGTTTCAGCATTCCATAATCTAACATTTTGTTGATTGATGGTTAGCAGATCTTTCCTTTAGAAGTCACTCAGTTGACATTTTTTTTTCTTAATTTGACAAGGGAAAATCTTACTTGTGCTTCAGCGGTAAAGTAGTTAATCGTTTCACTAGGTAAACACTTTTAACAATCAAAACATATTGGACAGGCGTTTGCGGAGTTTTACTGCAAAAATCACAATTGATTTATAAAATCATTCCTTTCAATGTTAAAAAGAAAATTATTATAAGCAATTCATTTTTTGAAAACCTTTAGAAGGGATTTCAGTGTCAGAGCATTTCAAATTGATGATATGAATTTTTCCCGCAGGAAATATTGTGAGGAATTGTTAACAATACTATTTCAATATTTATAACGTAGATTGTGCTTATCATTTATCATAAAGTATCTAAGTTGTAGGCATAACTAGATAAATCGTAGTATCTATCAATTAAAAAAAAGTCATGTTGAACATTATATTTTGAACATCAGAGATAAGCCACTCTGCAGGACTAAAAAAAAGAGGAAAATTCTTAAAAACAATGCGTTTGTGGAAAACTTTAGTATGAGTAGAAGGGATTTCACGGTCAGAACGTGTATATTTGTGGATATGGATTCCCCCCCCCCCCAGAAATATTTTACGGAATTGTTAACAATACTATTTCTATATTATAGCTTTTCCTGGTCAATGTCATAATTTAAACATTTAAGGACGTTCCACAGTTATGTTTCTGCGCACCCCTACCGCGCAGGTTAAAACGTCATGCGCACAGCTGATTGATCAGCTGTGCGCGTCAGCTGATTGTTCACAGTGCATCACAGCCCAGATGCAACACCTATCCTGCCGAGCTGGCCGGCCTGGAGCGCAGCAGCTGGCTCTCGCTGGTTTTGGTTTTCAAAATTGACGTGATTTACATTCGTCACGATACATGTATATGGTGACAATTACCATTGATTGTAAAGCCTGTCTAAAGCTTTAGTAAATATTCACAGGGCTCTCACTTCACTTTTTTTTCCTTGGTTGCCAGCCAGGCAACCAATACAATAAGTTAGGTTGCCTAATGGCAAAATTAGGTGGTCACAGTGATTATGTTCAAATAGCAATAGCATTGTGTAATGAAATATAATGCGAATCGGCGAATACTGCTAGTGATTCGCAATTCGTGTGCTCTCTTTAGTTGGAAAACCCCTCTTTTGGAGGCCCTACTCTTAGAAAACTGAATACTGCATACCTGAGTGGATATTTTCACCTACTTCTGCAGGCATTATTCCTGTGTTTAACTGAGAAGTCCAATATAAGTTTTGATATAATCTCAGGAAAACCTGGACCGGACTCTGCACTATAGACTAAGGAGATATTCCTTAAACCTGTTAGTAATGAACAAACACTAGTACTTGCCTACTTGGGTAACATTACTAATCTTGTTGCTCTGTCTTGAAAGCCTTTGGCAAGCTTTCCGGTTATCAACAACCAGTGATTGAAAGGTATGCATAAAATTTGAATATGTTAGTAAACAGGTCTATTAACTACAAAAATAACTCGGAGTCAACGCTACTTGCTGCTATGTCAGTCAAGCATATGACAAGCATTCAGGGTGTCAAGAACAGCCATTGTTTTAAAAAGTATATATAAAATTTGAATATGCATGTGTGAAATTAGTTCCCATGACTGACAGCTTACCTCAGCACCACATCATGTTATCATTGACTAGCAAATGATTTAAATATTAATGAAAGACTAATACTGATTTCAGTGTAGGACTATTTACGGACCAATTCTTTCTCATGCTATACTAATTATTTCCAGGATTACTCAAATAAGACATAATTTGATTGACTAATTAATATTAGTCAGTTTAAAAACAAATGACTCATTTTTTCTTAGTCAAATAAGACATAGTGAATGACTAATCTTTTTTTTTTTTTTTTTTTTTTCATTTGACCAACTTTCGTTTTCAGTGTAGATTCTCAGCCTTTTGCATGTTTTTGGCGCGTTTCGTGGTTTTCAAGCCGATTCGTAACTATTAGGTTATGATAGTTCAAAAACAAGCACATGGACCCCACTTTTTAAATGTTTTAATCTCTTCAGTATACTCTCCTCTACAATTCTAGAGAGAAAGACGAACATGACATGGGTTTTGAATGTTTTGGGCCATAAAACTGAATCGGCCGTATTTTGGATTAGATGCTCAATATTTCCCATGTTTGGATTAGATCCTCAGCCTTTTGCATGTTTTTTGGCGCGTTTCTGTGGTATTCAAGGCAATTCGCAAATATTAGGGCGACGATAGTTCAAAAACAAGCACATGGACCCCACTTTTTAATGTTTTAATCTCTGCAGTATACTCTCCTCTACAAATCTAGAGAGAAAGACGAATATGACATGGGTTTTAAATGTTTTGGGCCATAAAATTAAAACGGCCGTATTTTAGATAAGATTCTCAGCCTTTTGCATGTATTTGGCGCGTTTTTTAGGTTTCCAAGCCAAATGCAAATATTAGTACGACGATAGTTTAAAAACAAGCACACTTTTTTAATGTTTTAATCTCTTCAGTACACTTTCTTCTACAATTCTAGAAAGACCAATATGACATGGTTTTTGAATGTTTTGGGCCATAAAATTGAATCGGCCGTATTTTTGATTAGATCCTCAATATTTTGCATGTTTTTGGCGCGTTTTTGTGGTTTCCAAGCCAAATGCAAATATTAGGGCGACAATAGTTAAAAAACAAGCAGACTTTTTTAATTTTTAATCTCTTCAGTACACTTTCCTCTACAATTCTAGAAAGACGAATATGACATGGGTTTTGAATGCTTGAGGCCATAAAATTGAATCGACCGTATTTTTTATTAGATCCTCAATATTTTGCATGTTTTTGGCGCGTTTTTGTGGTTTTCAAGCCGAATCGCAACTATTAGAGCGACGGATAGTTAAAAAACAAGCAGACTTTTTTAATGTTTTAATCTCTTCAGTACACTTTCCTCTACAATTCTAGAGAGAAAGACGAATATGACATGGGTTTTGAATGTTTGGGGCCATAAAATTGAATCGGCCGTATTTTTTATTACATCCTAAATATTTTGCATGTTTTTGCCGCGTTTTTGTGGTTTTCAAGCCGAATCGCAACTATTAGGGCCCCGATGTAAAAAAAAAAACAACAACAACAAGCACATGGACCCCACCTTTTAAATGTTTTTCAACTCTTCAGTATACTCTCCTCTACAATTCTAGTGAGAAAGACGAATACGACATGGGTTTTGAATCGGCCGTATTTTGGATTAGGTTCTCAGCCTTTTGCATGTGTGGATTAGATCCTTACCCTTTTGCATGTTTTTGGCGCGTTTTGTGGTTTTCAAGCCAATTTGCAAATATTAGGGCGACGATAATTCAAAAACAAGCACATGGGCCCCACTTTTTTTTTTAATGTTTTAATCTTTTCAGTATACTTTCCTCTACAATTCTAGAGAGAAAGACGAATATGGCATCGGTTTTGAATATTTGGGACCATAAAATTAAATCGGCCGTATTTCATATTAGATTCTCAGTATTTTTGGCGCGTTTTTGTGGTTTTCAAGCCGATTCGCAGCCATTAGGGCGCCGACAGCTTGAAAACGAGCACATGAACCCTCCTCTTTTTAATGTGTTTTCCCCTTAAGTAGGCATTCCTCTACAACTTTGCAAACTTTCATGGAAATGACATGGATTTTGAATAAAGTGAAGCTTAAACTGTCCGTTTTATTTTTTGTTAGATTCCAAGCCTCTAAGATATGTTTGTTTTTTTTTTTTGGTCCTTTTTGGCACCATTTTCGCCACATGAGGGCGCTGCTAATTTAAAGAGAAGTACAGATGAACAAGTTTAAAGAGTCTTTCCACCTTTGTCATACATTTTGCTACAAATCTGGAAGGTTTGATGAAGCTTAATAGGGTTTTGACAGAATAAAAGTGATTTATACTCGTTTGTCGAAATCGTGAGGTCTAATAGAGGCCTAAATATCTTGATTGGGTCATTTTATCTGCCATCCAATTAAGGCAGCTTCAAAGTCCCGAAAAAAAGCACATGAACCTATTTTATTTTTGGCATTTTTGGCCTACATAGGTACCAAAGTAACTCTATGCAAAATTTGGAGAAAATGACATGGATTTCATTTTAACTGTGGAACGTCCTTAGGTTCATATTCCGAGCACTCAGTTTCCCACATTTCACACTGGCAGCGCTGAATCGGCTTTCAAATTCAAAATCCAATTATTCAAATTCACTATCCGAGCAATCAATTGTTCATTTGCGTCATTCAACTTTGAAATAGGAGAATGCTTTTTGAGCATTGAGCATTTAAATTAATTTCAAGCCGGTAAAGGAATCTCGTTGGTCATCATGGTCATTCATATTCGTGAAAAGACAACCATGGTCGAGATAAGTGCATTCAATTTAATTCTATGTGGGTCTTTTTAGGTGGTCTGTCATCTATGACAGATCACCTATTGTTTTCGTCAGAATTGATTTTTTGTTGGTACCCTCCTTTTTGTGCAGTCGTAATGTCTAAACTGCCTCAGTAAACAAATCCATCTTTATAAACGCGCAAAATCTAAGAATGCTTGGAATCTTCTCAAATTTATTTTGCACACGTTTCAGGCCATCTTAAACATTTAAAAAAATTGCGCGCGTCCGGCGCACAGGTCGTAAATAACACAAAACGCCGTTTTCTAACTTAATTGGCATTCCTGACACTTTTGTTGACAATTTCCATCAATTTAGAACTGATTTCAACTAAACAAAAGGTCGCACGCGTGGACTAAAGTTCAAATCCGTGCACGCCTCTATGGGGCAAACAACGTAAAAATAGGCAAAAACATGCCCCTTTAAAGTCCCCCATAGCTCGTTAAAAGCATGGGGCCCCCAATTTTATTACATTTTCTGAAAGCCTATGAGCTGAAAATTTGAATTCATAAAAAATTGGGGGATCGAACATCGAAACGTCGCCATAATCTCATGTGAACTCAAAATTTCATTTTTTCAATTATGACTTTTTTACGTTTAATCGAGACTCGCTCACTTATTCTTGGTTGATTTTCACCAGAATTTCAATATGTTGTAGCTGAGAAAGTTCTCTATCATAAGTTTTCCTTCATTTTTTATTTTGAGAACAGCATCATGGTCTAATCTTACGATAAACGGAGGCATGTCATTTTTTCACATTGTGCGTGTATTGCGGCCTATGGGATATGACCTTTTCTCAATTCTTGATTCTACATTCCCGTCCTTTTTGAGCAACAGCTCCGTTATTTCTGCTTGATTTTCGTCCAAATGCCAGAATGTTGTAGCTGAAGTAATTTTCCACCAACTACTTTCTATCATTTTTCCATTTTAATGACCTAATGATACTTTAATAGCAGCTTAAAGGCTTTGATGCCAGAATTTTCCATATTTGCGTGTTATATATATGCAGCGTAATGCATTTAGCATAGACTGTAGCACATTGGATAACTCAAAGTCGCCATTGTCCTTTTCATTCAAATTTCGGTCACTTATCACTCACCATGAATGCAACAAGTGTCGACGTCGTTTTCTTGTCCATCTTTTCCTATATATCTCTATAATTATGCTATCCTTAGCAAAAACAACTGTTTATTTTGGAAGGTAATGGCTGTCCATTTAATCTACGACTCATTTTTTTTTTTAAATTGTAGCATCTTTTCTCCCAATTAGCAAATAAAATACACAATTTTTCAATAGTAACTTCCTTTAAAGACCAAACTTCCACTTTTTTTCTTTAATACTGAAAGTTTAATCTTAATGAAATTTTGACAATGATTATGCTTTAAGGTCATAACTTCATAACGGAAAGTCATTTCGAATTCATATTTGGCATGATGAATGTTCATATCAATCCGAACAAATCTATCTTTTTAGATACCAGCGTACACGTTCTTCAAATTGAAGAGGTTTCACTGTGGTATCTCATTTGCTAATACATATTCTAGCTTAGCTGTGAAACATGTGGACACCAAGCGTAACGAATGTTCCACTGTTGGAAAATCCGAAACTTGAAACCTTTAGGTATGATGTATCTGCACACTTCACTTGTTAGCAACGTAATTATAACAGACGTGATAGCAACTTATTTGAAATGTGTGAACAGGTTGCACCAAGATAATACACCTTGTTTGGGCATGTCACGTTGATGTCCACCAATAAAATTTTTACAAAAACAAACAAACAAACACAAACAAACCCCACAATCTTGTAACATAAAAACGACTTTAACTTTTGACCTAATTTTATCTACACTATCTCTTGAACAGGAGACAAGGCTCCCTTTAGAAAAATGAAAACATTTGAACTTAGAATATTGGAAATATTACATTTTAAAATTTCTGTTGGAAAATCTCTCCACAAAAATACACACATATTTTGTTTAATGAAAAAGTATTGAAGGACAAAATTGTAATGAGAGTGATATCATTATTATAAGGAATAGAAATACAGAACAATATAGACACTTTTAAAAGTGTAAACATACTATAGAAGCCTATGAAAATTAGATTTTTTTGTGAGTGTGTGTGTTGGGGGTGAAGGTAATTATTTATATGTGCTCTTTTCATCAAAACAACCAACGCTCGTCCCCCTCTCCCTCACATAACTCCCTTCTCTGAATGTCAATCTTATCTTCTTCACCCCAGCCAACATTTCCACCTGGGGGCCCATCTGGGTAAAATAAGGGTTGAAGTGGGCAAACTATGAGGGGCCCCATGATTATAATATGAGCAACTTTGTTGGCCCCATGTGGGGCCCACTCATGGTTTGTCCATGAGGCTTTCATTGGGCCCAAGTGGGCTTGCCCAATGGGTTGCTGATGGGCATTACATGGTACCATATCTGTACCGTCATAGGTTTATCACTTGTGGGGTTGTTCTAGGCTTGCCCAAGATATACCTATATTGGTCTTACGTGGGGCCTATGTGGGGCCCATGTACTGGGCTTTCATTGGCTCAAGATGGGCAGATTCAATTTGATTTCACTGCGGACCTGGATCTCTGGATGTGTAAGGGCTTAAATGGGCTGTACTTTGATGTAATTGTGAGAACTGTCAAGAAATAATAAAATGACTTTGATGATTCTCACAATTACCATTATTTAGTACAGCCCATTTTGGCCCTTATCATAAAAAAGGGTACTGGTTCAGGCCTTGGCTCGTGCACCTATATTCAGCATTATGTTCCAAAATGTTTTGTGTTACAATCATGCACTGTCGTTGTTTGTGCAAAGTAGCGTTAGTATGCTGAGTTTGTTAACCCAGCAATAGCTACATGTGTTCTAACATGCACTTTGCCAATGAATGTGGTAGGTTACCACAAAATTAAAGTAGAGAAATTACGGAGAATTTCCTTTCATAATTTTCATACGAATGGAATATCCAACCATAGAAATAAACAGGAGAAAAATTTTGCTTAATAAATCCACACCTTGAAAAGACTTCCTTAAATTGGCTCAATTAAGCTTGCTTTAATAATTAGCTGACACAGTATCATAACACAAAAGTATGTTTGATATGTTTACTTCCACCGCTTAAGGCATCTTGTCATTCCTGCTGGTCATGTTTATTGCAAGTGCTAACTGGGTGGTCAGTAGCTCCTTCATTGTTCACTTTACTGCATTTTCAACATTTCGTCCTCCAACAGCAGCCAGTGATGAAATCTGTGTATAAATATAATGAATATAAAATATGTTCAATAGCATGACACATCTCTAAATGTGAATGGTAACAAAAGAAATGACCTAAGATACCAATTTGGCTCACAATTGGTAAACAAGGCAATAGCCATAATGTGTCTTGCCAAGTTTGTGTACGATCGTTGTAACATTTGACCTATGACAAATACGTGACCTTTGACCACAAATAACATTGAGGTCCCTGTATGCCATCTACCATCTAAATTGGGTTACAAATGGGCTTATAATTAAAAAGTTACCACCCCAGCAGAAACTGGCAGGTAAATTACATTTGACTTATTTGACCTTTGACCTACATGCACGACCTTTGACCCCCAAATTACATTGAGGTCCCTATAGAATATCTAACACCAAAGTTTGGTTACAAACGGGTAAATAATCGCAAAGTTATTCAAGTTTCACAAGCATCATGGATGAACAGACGACGCTAAAGATCCCTTAGTTTTGCTCAACCTCGGTGGCTCGACAATTGAAATATTATGGTACAAGTGGCCTACTAGTACTTTACTTTCGAATAACTCTTATACTATTTCATTACTTTGTTTGACACTTCCATTAGAGCATATTGGGGGGGGGGGTCCAATTGGGACCAAAGCTAAGTACTAACAACTTGGTGGAATTTTGAGTTTTTAATATCATACAAATTGTTCTATCAAGCTTGCCAATTACCAAAAAGAAACAAATAGTGAACAAAATTCCTTTGTTAATGATTTAAAACAAATGTTAAGTCCCATCGAACCCCCTCCTTTTTGTGAAGTTAAGTGTTAAATCATGCAGCCTCGTGATCAACTCACCAATGCTTTTCTTGCAGTAATATCCGTTGAGATTTTTTTTTTAAATCTAGATCCACCATGTTTTGTTTGGTTTTCGAGGGTAGGCCGATGTCATCTGGCATATCATATTGGAAGTTGCGCTCTTCACCTGATCCAGCCTTCCTTAGCAATGTATTCAAATTGTTTGTATTGTTCTATACCGTCTCATTGATGTCTTCTAGAAGGGTAAGAAGTAAGGTACCTTAAACACAACTTGTGACTTGCTTATTCTGACCCTGGAATCTTACTTTTTTCATTAATTTGGAGTGGAACATAATATTCATATTGAGCAAGCAGGGGTGCTATTTGTCTCGGGTTTGCAAGAATCAAGTTTGCGATTTTTCATACTGTACAATTCAGATGGCGAAATTGATTCTCACAGATGGACCATTGTATTTTTAAGTAAATATTTTTATGAGAAGATATTTGTGTTATATAGTTGTTTTCAAATGCGTGAGAAAAATATAATTTTGCATTTTCTACATCAACAAAATACAACTCTATGCAACAGGTTTATTTTCGCAATTTCATGTCCATTTGCAAAAATAAAAACTTCACCCAAGAATAAAGTAGATGGGAGTTACATGAGACGGAGATTATGGGGATAGGGCTGATACTCTTGACAATTTCCAACAATAAATGTCAGCCTACCATATTGTTCACACCCACGAGCCAAATCCGTGCGTGCGTCTATGGGGCAAATAACGCAAAAACACACAAAAACATGTCTTTTCATAATCCGCTCTCCTTGGAATGCATGGGGACCCCTTAATCTTTTTTTTTCATATTCTCAAAGCTTATGACCTGTAGATATGAAACCATGACAAATTTTTGCTTCTCTGATGTTGTGACATCATATTGGCATCCAAACTCAGTAATTCGATTTTGAAATTGTGATGTCATATTTTCTGTATTCATTTGAGGCTACAGTAACTGACTTATTGCTGATTGATTTTCTCCTAGCTTTCAATATGTTGTAGCTGAGACAATTCTCTATTGTAAGTGTAGCCTCCATTTTTCATTTTGACGACGTCACATACTGAAATTTTCATTAAAGGCGACATCAGAATTTTCCATACCAGTGTGTTATGTCTATAAAAGGTGATTTATTTCTACTTGTGAATCTACATGGCAGTGTTCTGTGAGCAATATCTTGGTAATCTTTGGTCCATTTTTGCCCAGCTTAACATGTTATAGTTGAGACTATAGGCTATCTTCTGGTTTTCGAATGCCATTCCCTTACCATGGAATTAAACCGCACTTGCATGGTTAGCAAAAATTGCAATTCAAATTTGGCTATTGAGAATATGAGAACTTGCCTGTTTTAGCGACTTGATCACCCAAAGGTACTACTGCTGCATTTGTTCTGACCGATGATGGCACTGCTGCACCTGCCCTTACAAGTGACGATGATGGCACTGCTGTGACAAATTTAAACATTTTTTCCTTCATTGTTGTTCATCTTCTTTTATATTTTATTCACATCTTAGCTTCTAAACATGCAAACTCCTTACCGTTTGGCACAGACACATGTACACATGTACACCAACATAAATTGAAATCATCGGACTGATATTGATCTTGATCATGTCAAATCGAATGAGAAATGACCTTTCGTTATGAAGATATGAAGTTCATTTTTACAAAACGGCGCCTTGATGACCTCACAATCACCTGATACTGATGACCTTGAAAAAAATTCGTTCACTTGACCTTGTCCTTAATGGGCCCGATGACTGACCTAAATTTTGACAAAATTGACCAAGCTAATTTTGAAAATCATGCATGGTAACAAAAAAAGGGGAGAAAATGAAAATAGGGCCTAGTTCTAAATAATGAACAAAGAATAAAGAAATGTCTGATGAAATTAAATGGTGATCTGTTGATACCGACCACGATGAGTTTGAATGTCATTCAGTTACCATTGAATAAACCACACTTGCATGATTGGCAAAGGTTTGTTACAATGCAAGATTTGGTTATTGAGAGTATGAGAACTTGCTGTTTCAGCAACTTGATCACCCCAGTACTGCTGCACTGGCCCTGACCGATGATGGCACTCCTGCACCTGCCCTTAAAGATGACGATGGCGGCACTGCTGCATTTGCCCCGACAGATGACATGACAGCACTCCTGCACCTGTCCTGGCTGATGCGTTATTAGGAAGATCAAAGGGCAAGTTTGTCAATTTCAAGTGAAATGTTACTAGGTGCGCAGACTTGTAAGGTCTAAGGGGACCCCCATGGCCCATATCATACAGTGAACGCAGGCCTAGCTTAGGACTAAATGTTAGGTCTACATGTAAACCCACGGGGCTCCGCCGCGAAGCGAGGGTGAGGAGCCTCGTGGCGGTGGGGTTAACCTACACTACCTGACTACAAGCAGGTCGAGCTAGCTGCAGCTGCACTGCACTGCAGACCCTTCGGAACTTACACCGACTGATACATGCTAAAAAATCGCGGGATATTCATTTATTCTTCCGCTATAGGAAATACCACCAATAGTTAGCTTAAAGAAAATTCATTAATTAATCTCGACATCGGAATCGATGGAAAACGAAAAAAAAAATAAATACAAAATACACAAACCTGAATACCTGATCTTCGACTTCGATAGTCTCAACAAAGTCAAAGAAGTTTGCAGACGACGGATTGACTCGATTTCCTCTTTTTTTTCCGCGATTCACGATCGTGATCGACGATATATCGCGATATGGCGCGAAGGTGGGGGTGCCGTGGTCGAGTGGTCTAAAGCGCTTGACTGGAGACGCGAAAGTCGGGCGCACGGAACTTATGCCCTTGAGCAAGGCATTTCATCTACATTGCTCTCTTATCGTACATCAAATAAATGAAGATGCTACAGGCATTACTGATACCAACGTGTGTACGTGTTAAAAAAAAAGTGGAGGTGCCGTGGTCGAGTGGTCTAAGGCGCTTGTCTGGAGACGCAAAAGTTGGGGTTTCGATCCCCGCAGTACGGCACTTATGCCCTTGAGCAAGGTATTTTATCTACATTGCACTTTTATCGTACAACAAATAAATGAAAATAAGCGAAGGGCCAAAGTCAAATATCTATCTTAGTTTTTTAGTTCGTTCCACCATCTGTACAAACTAAGTAGACCATGCTTATTTTCAAGCTTAAAGTGATTACACAATGGCAATTTTTTTTTTGATATATGATCGAGAATAGAATTCTAAGAAAAATGACATTAAAAATTTGATGATTTTCAATCGAAATCAATGCATTTTGGCTAATTTTCTCATAAAAAGTCAAGAGTTGACCAAAAAATTTGAGTATGAGGTATGACGTAAAAGTGGGTACCCAGCTTCGCGCATTGCAGTTGAGCTGCGCGCTAGACTGTACAAAATGTATTATACCTTGCGCGCATTTTGCTAGAATTGCGCGACAAGGTACCCACTTTGACGTCATTTTGACGTCAAAGTGGGTACCCAGTTGAAACTGGGTCACAGCTGAGGGGTCAAAAATATCCTGAAATCTTCCCACATTTTGAGGGTTTCCTTGGCAACGCGACTTTTAAAAAAACTTTAGGAAGACGATTTTCTGCTAATAAAATCATACTCTTTTAAGTGAACTAACATTGTCTCAGCATTGGGTACCCCCTTTAAAGCATAACACACAATAGTCAAGAGATCTACCTCAAAAAAATAGTAGCGAAAGCTTCCAAATCCAAGATGGCGTCCAAAATGGCCGCCATTTTGACGGAATTTGAATTTTTCAAGATAAAATTCGATAGAAACATCCAATTGCAACAAAATTGGTCTCATCTGAAAGAGAATTAAATTCTCTAGAGTTTGATGCCATTTGTGAGTAATGTTAAAGTAATTCGGTCCAGATATTTAGTCAAAAACTGTGTTTTTTGACATTTTTTCCCCAAAACTGAAAATTTGCAAAATGCATGATTTAGCATAAATCAAGAAAAAAATTAAGAATTGTCTTGAAACCTTCCAGAAAACTTTCTTGATATTCAATAATCATCTGTAAAAAATAAAAAAGCCATACCATTCTCCGTTCTAAAGTTATAATGTCTCAAACTTGAAAACTCATATTTTCATAAATTTCTCTTCTTGCATATGCATGTGTTATATTCCCATAGACTATAATGCATTAACATGCATGTGCCCTGTACAAAAGTGCAGACATGGATTTTCGCTCCACAAACCAAGAAGGCCATGCTTTTATTTGTGCTTATTAACATGTTTGTAACTAAACTTGGATGATAGATGCCTTACACAAACTCCAGTGTTATTGGGGAGTCAAAGGTCAAATGAGGTCAAATGTTAACATTTTCCGTGCATATTTCTACTGGGGTTGGTAACTTTAGAACCATAAGTCCATTTGTAATCAAACTTGGATAGTAGATGCCTTTCAGGGACATAACAGGTATTTGAGGGTCAAAAGTCACATATGTAGGTCAAAGGTCAAATGAGGTCAAATGTTAACATTTTCCGTGCATATTTCTACTGGGGTTGGTAACTTTAGAACCATAAGTCCATTTGTAACCGAACTTGGATAGTAGATGCCTTTCAGGGACATAACAGGTATTTGAGGGTCAAATGTCATGTATGTAGGTCAAAGGTCAAATGGCAAAAAATTCATGCTTATTTCTACTGGAGTTGGTAAGTTTAGAACCATAAGTCCATTTAAAACAAAACTTGAATGGTAATTACCCTTTAAGGACCTCATTGTTATTTGGGGGTCAAAGGTCATGGGTGCAGGTCAAAGGTCAAAGGAGGTCAAATGTTAAAACTTTCCTGCAATTTTCTATTGGGGTTGATAGCTTTAGTATATTATTGCTTTCTAATTTTCCACAGATGATTATTGAATATCAAGAAAGTTCTCTGGAAGGTTTCAAGACAATTCTTAATTTTTTTTCTTGATTTATGCTAAATCATGCATTTTGCAAATTTTCAGTTTTTGGGGAAAAATGTCAAAAAACACAGTTTTTGACTAAATATCTGGACTGAATTACTTCAACATTACTCACAAATGGCATCAAACTGTAGGGAATTTAATTCTCTTTCAGATGAGACCAATTTTGTTGCAATTGGATGTTTCTATCAAATTTTATCTTGAAAAATCCAAATTCCGTCAAAATGGCGGCCATTTTGGACGCCATCTTGGATTTGGAAGCTTTCGCTACTAATTTTTTGAGGTAGACCTCTTGAATATTGTGTGTTATGCTTTAAGCTTGAAAATGAGCATGGTCTACTTAGTTTGTACAGACGTTGCAACGAAACCCCCCTTTTCTTCTTTTGGCCCTCCGCTTATATGGGTATTATTGATACAAACGTGTGCGGGTGTTTGAAAAAAGAAAGAAAAAGAACGTTCGCTGGCTCCCTGCAAACATGGTCATCACTCGCTGGAGTGGAGTCTTCCAAAACTTATGTATTTACTGCCCTCTATTACAACACTGCACCACAGAAATATTTCTGTGCACCCTCTGCACTGATTAAATCAAACTGAATTCAATCTAATAAAATTGAAATAAACTAAATCAAATTACATGAAATACAATAAATGAATGAAATAAAATAAAATAATATTAATAAAATGAAATTAAATTAAATTAAATGAAGTAAAGTAAAATAAAATGAAATAAGAGCAAATTCAATCAAATCAAGTTTTGAATAAATGAATACAAATGAATGCATAAACAAATATGTAAATAAGACAACTGAGATGTATATTTAAAAATTAGTAACTGAAATTAATAAAAGTAATAAATAAATCGAAGAAATAAATGAAAATAAGTAAAATAAGATGTAATAAAAATAGAATGAATAAATGAATTGATAAATAAATAAATAAATTACAATGAAAAAGTAATAATAAACCACGTGAGACCCAAGTGGCAAGCCCACGTGAAACCCACGTCAGTGTTGCCCTTCTTTTAAAGGAGAATGCAACCCAGGCATCAGTGTGCTCTTAGTGAATAAAGATGACCAAGAAGAGTAAACAGTGAAAGTTTGAGCAAAATCGGAAAATCTGTTCAAGAGTTATGAATTTTGAAAGTTTCAGTAAATCCCTATTTTGAGGATCCTTGGATTGACAACTTTGCCAATATCTGTGATGTCATCGTGGACAACTCTCAGTTCATTTTGTACATTATTTTTCCAGAAAATTGATTTATTTGAAATTTTAAGTCAGGAGTCAACATAATTCTTCCCAAAATGCTTGCAGAAATGATATAACCATGTCATACTCAAACAATGAATCAAAAGAATTTTTATTTTTCTTAAAAATAAAGAAAATGTTAAATTCTGTGTACAAAATGAATGGAGAGTTGTCCACGATGACATCACAGATACTGGTGGAGTTGCCAACTCAAGGATCCCCATAATAAGGATTTATTTAAACTTTCACAGTTCATAACTCTTGAACAGATTGGCCGATTTTCCTCAAACTTTCACTGTTTATTCTTCTTGTTTTTCTTCATTCACTGGAAGCACACTGATGTCTGGGTTGCATTCTCCTTTAACATCTAAACCCCATGTTTGCCCTTGGCTAGCCCACAGGGGTCCCAAGTAGGATGACCCGTAAGTAGCCCTTGCTCAACTCTAACCCGGCTTACCCACATTTTACCCATGTTTACCCATGTGGGCCCCACATGGGTTTGCTGGCTGGGACTAAATTGAGTGCACAATGTATAAAACTGATCACATGAAAGTAAAATTGAACGCCCTCAAACAGGCTAATCATGACTTCTTCGTCAATTTGGATGTACAAGTAGCAATTATTATGCTCGGAAAGGAAATAAGGGCGCCCATTGTGAAATTGATTGATCGGATTTTGAATTTGAAAGCCCGAATATTTTCGCGAGCATGCGTTGTGTGAAATTGAATGCACTTTGAGATTTGCACGTACGCCACCACCTTTAGAAGATTGGTGATCAACATTAAATTTTATTTTTTAATGTCATAAATTCCATATAGGCTTATTAAGCGTTGTGTCAGCATAACAACTGATAAGTTTTCAGGTTCTCCGATGCATCCACAAATGCATCATATCTGAACTGCGAGTATTATGATCATGTATTTCACTATTGACACAGAAATATAGTGATATAGTATTTGGAAGGAGTCCTTTAAAGTACAAAAATTCAATTAACGCAATGTGATACTTATAAAGTTCAAATACAGTCAATGTTTTTAACTTGTAATATAGAGGGGCTGTATGACAAAGATAATGACTCCCTGTGCAAATACGTTCACATTTCTTTTGTAACTTGTATAAAGAGTCTAATTTCATTTTACTACTATTTCCCCACACAGTGATGCAATAAGAAAGATATGGTAGTATAAGGGCATTGTACAGAGTAAATAATATAGATAATGGAAGATAATATTTTAATCTGTACATAATACCTGATCATTTAGAAACTTTGGATACAATATTGTCAATGTGTACATCCCAACGTAGAGTACTGTCGATATAAACTCCTAGAAAATTTACAACATCTACCTTATCAATATATGCTGAATCAAATTTTACTGCAAGATGTGTTAAATGTATGTCAAAAGCCTTGCTATGGAAAAGTATAAAATGGGTTTTGCTTAAATTAAAGTAATCTATTGGCCTCAAACCAGTTTGAAACATGGGATAATTCATTATTAACATTTTGTTCGAGGTCTACCACTACAGGCTGAGTATAAAATTATGTGGTGTCATCAGCATACGTGATATATTCAAACTTATCTGAGGAATATATAGTATATCGTTAATGTATATTAAAAGCAACGGCCCTAATATGGATCCTTGTGGTACTCCATTAGTCACTACGGAAAAGTCTGATGAGAGACAATCATAAACAGTATATTGAAGTCTATGAGATAAATAACTTTCAAACCATTGTAATGGAGGCCCACGAATACCATAGTAATTTAATTTAAAAAGGAGTATGTTGTGATCAACAATATCAAAGGCTTTTGAAAGGTCCATGAATATACCAATACCAAATTTATCATTTAACATTGCAGAAATAACTTTACTTTGTAGGTCAATAACAGCATGTGCAGTTGAGAAGTTACGCCTAAAACCATACTGAGTATCTGTCAGAATATGATTTTTTAAAAGAAAAGAATAAACACGACTATATACACATTTTTAAAAGCAATTTTGAAAGGCTAGGCAAGATTGATATTGGTCTATAATTTTGAAATAAGTTGATTTCACCTTTTTTATACACTGGGGTAATGTTTGCAATCTTAAATTTATCTGGGAATGTTCCAGTAGATAATGAAAAATTAAAAATGTGAACTAATGGTTTAACAATGGAATGAATAATTTTTTTAAGAACTGTACTACTTAAATTATGAAAACCACATGCCGTACTATTATTCAAAGACTTAGAAATTTCAATTATTTCATTTTCTGTAACAGGCATAAAAAGTACAGAATTGGGTTAAAAATCCTTAAGATAATCGGAATGGGTCTTGAGGTAACAAAAGACTCATTCATAATTGCTCTAGAACAACATGTAGAAAAATGTAAATTAAATGCATTTACTATTTGCTGAGAATTTTCAATCCTTTCTCCGTTGTCTAGAAAGTACTGTTGTAAAGAATTTTTGGGTTTATTCAAGACAGAATTTATTACAGACCATGTAGAAGTATTACACAAGTATTTTTTTTCTATATAATGTTTTTCCTTTTGATACAACGAAGTAAAGAAGGTGATATCCAGGGCTTACGAATTCCTGATTTACATTTTTTCTTTTTTTACCAGGGGAAAATGTTTATCATATAAACCCGTCACAATATGAATAAAGATATTATACAGAGAGTTTACTGGAATCAGAAAAATTGGTAGGTGGTCGGTAATATCAACATACATAGTCCCAGAAAAATATCTAACATCCAATACATTTGTGAAAATAATATCTATGAGTGTTGTATCTGTATCTGATGTAACACGAGTTGGAATTGAAATAAGGGGAGAAAAACCAAACGATGAGTTCAAACTTATAAAAGAACTTGCAGGACTAGGATGAGTTAATTTCAAAAGATCAATATTATAAACGCCAACTATAAAAACATTCCTTCTCTCTCTTTACTTACAATATTAAGCATATGATTATAAAACTGTAAATATTCTTCAAAGTCAGAATTTGGCCTTCGATAAATAACACCAACAGTATACTTCATCCGAGATTCGGAAACAAAATCAATAAAAAATATTCACATAGTCTGTCAGTATAGGTATCATATGAGATATCTTTTCTTAACTGAAATTGTATATTTTCTTTCACGAATAATGCCACACCATCACCACGACCATTTACCCTATTAGAATTAATAAATGTATACCCATCCAATTGAAGAGGGATAACTGGGGTGTTAAAAAGCCACGTCTCAGATATTGCTGTAACTGAAAAAGAATTTTTAAGTGTATATAACAAATCTGTAATACCACAAAAGTTTTTCTGAAGACTCCGTGCATTAAAATGAATGAGACTAAAACCCATATTGTTGCTGATAGTAGAATTAAACTCACAAGGTGTGTAACATTTACAACTAACAAAAGAATTTCCAGTATATAAGTCGGGATCAATATTTTCAAATGGATCAGCCATGGGGGAGGTGGACATATTTCAAAATGCACAAGGCGATACCTCTGCAGAACACACACGCACACTCACAACACAAGCAAACCAACATCCAATCACCCATACGTTAAGAAAGAAAGCAAAATCTAAAACAATAGTACAGTACAATATCAGTAAAAGTAAGCTGAATGTACAACAATAACAAAATCGGAAAGAGTCAAAGTAGACTAACTAATTGAAAAGAAAAAAAAATAGCTAAGTTCATAAAACTGTTTAAAGGTATGAGACAATAGAGAGTCCTTCCAGGAGACTATTTACTTCTTTTAGTTTTGTGCTTTCAAGTCTTCCTTACTGTGCATCACTTTCTTGACTTTAGTTTCCTTCATCAGGGCAATGATTCTCCCATCAAAGTTCCATGCAGCTTCTACCTTTTCATGCAATCTAGTTTGGTTAAGAAGTACTTGGTTCTTCAATGTTAAATCTTCGACAATTGCCTTTTTTGTGACCCCTCAGTTTACGTCTGCTCCTCATAACCTCATCACGTTTCCTGTCGGATTTAAATTTAACTATTATGCCCCTAGGTGGGTCCTTCTTGCTCGCGTTCTCCTTTCGTTGACCAACTCTGTGGCTACGTTTGATAGTCTGCCAGTGTAAGATCCACCTTCAGGACGTTCTTGGCAAGTTCCAGCATTATGTTGTCTGTGTTCTCTCCTTTCGTTTCAGGGCAACCAAAAAGTCGAATGCAGTTCCGTCGGTTATACTGCTCTTGCGCATTTATTTGAAAGTCGACAGAGCTTAGGCGATCCTGCTGATCTTTGACCAATTTTTGAAGTTCTGATATGCTTCTTGATTGACTTTCATTGTCGATTTGGAGTTCCAGTATTTTAGAAGCTTGAGTGTCGATTGTTTCTTGCATAGTTTGTATTTTCTTGTTGACAGATTTTTTTATTCAAGTCGCATTTTTTATTTCAATTCGCATTATTCATTTTGAAAATACTTTTTGATGGATGAATTTCTCACTACGGGTAACATTGTCTACATCATTGTGTACAGAGGTTGACAATTAGACCAATGGTCATATCCCTCATTCATGTCAAAATGAATACAAATCACCAACTGAAGCTACGAATTCCATATCATATCAATAGATATAGCAACTCATCTCTCAAAATAGGAACAAACAAGCCAAGAGCGTTGACGTGTTAGGAGAAACGAATAATAATCAAAATATATTCAAAAAGGATTTACAGCGCGTTATTGGTCATAACGATATATATAATTATATATATATACGTGTGTGTGTGAGAGATCAATTGAGAGAATAATAGCGTACCATGAGTAAAAGTTCCCCAGAGCTGTCGTACCATTTTGGAAATTTTGCAAAGGTTGAAAACTCATCTGCCACCAACAATGGAATTAATTAGTGAGCGTTGAAGAATTGTCAGTCTGTCGGTTGAGCGAATTTGGAGTCGCCGAAACCATTGGCCCGTCTCTGTGGTCTAGTGGTTAAGGCATTGGCGTTCATAGAAAAAGGCCCTGGTTCGATTCCCGGCGGAGACATTTTATCAAGCTTTGCAAAATTTCCAAAATGGCAGGACAGCTCTAGGGAACTTTGATTCATGCTACGCTATTCTCTCAATTGATCTCACATGTATTTATTTTCACGAGAGTTGCCAAAGCTGTTGTATGTGTTACCTGATTACAAATATAAATATATATATATATATATATATATATATATATATATATATATATGTGTGTGTGTGTGTGTGTATGTGTGTGTGTGTGTGTGTGTTTGAGTGTATATAGTTCTGACGAAAACAAGATTTCTACGAGCGCGTATCACAAACACACCTACCTGCGCCATGAAAGTTTCCATCCTAGACACTGCAAAAAAGCGGTCGTCTATAGTCAGTTTCTGAGATACAGGAGAATTATCTCCGAGGAAGAAGAGTTCGACAAACAAGCGACCACTCTAAGAGGTTTCTTCTTACAAAGAGGTTATCCAATACGTATGGTTAACAGCTGTCTAGAAAAAGCAAAATCAAACAATCGTGATGAGCTACTCAAAAACAAAGCCGAAAATGCTCAGTCATCTGACAGGATACCTCTAGTTACCACATACCATCCCTCTACCAGGACGTTGATTAAGGAAATCAACAAGGAGTGGAAACATCTTTCTCTCGACAAATCTTTGCCTACCACATTCTCAAAACATCCCATCAGTGCGCAGAAGCAACCTGGAAACCAACCGACTTTGGCAACGCAAGGGAAACAATAGTCGACCACGATGGCTGAGCCTAGCTCCCAAGATGAGCCTTCAGCTGCATCCAGGGTTGATGACGACGATGTGGACAAGTCGGGGACATCACAAGATAACGGTGAGTCTAGTAATGTAGCAGCCCCTTGGCCTAAAGCCTGCTCGATATCGGAGTATTTCCAGCCCATTAGCCTGTATACCTCTTCCTTCAAACTCCGCTTCCCCCTTCTACTACACACGCCAGCCGTTTCGAGTATCTATATTTATCCGGCTATATCCTTAGCTGCGTTTGCGATGATGAGCTGAACGGGGAGATGCGAACTGGTATTTAAAGACATTTAGTCGTGAGTCTTGATGGGGAGTGGATCATAATTTGCTGAAACCAGACTTTGTAAAAGGCATTGGAAATACCTGCAATAGAGCTACATTTATGGAGCACAGCAAAACCAGCTGTCCCACCATAAACATTCTTCGGCTTGCTTCGGGCATTGTCGGGCCAGGGAAAGTGAAATAATGACTTTGCCAAATGGGGAAAAGTGTGGAATATACAGAGCATTACATAGGGTCTGTTGGTCATAAAACTCATAGTGATGGACAACACCTGTTAATGGGTAAGCACCCATGGTGTCAAATTCCCCATTAAAGCCCACGACTGAGCGTCTTCAAAGGAGAATGCAACCCAGACATCATTGTGCTTTCAGTGAATGAAGGAGATCGAGAAAGATTAGAAAGTGAGAGTTTGAACAAAATCGGACAATCTGTTCAAGAGATGTGAATTTTTAAAGTTCAAGAAAGTCATTATTATGGGGATCCTTTTATAAGCGAGCAACTCCACCAGTATTTGTGATGCTGTCATGGACAACTCTCCATTCATTTTGTACGCATAATTTAACATTTTCTTCATTTTCAAGAAAAAAATATAAATGCTATTGATTTAATGTTTGAGTATGACATATGGCTAAGATTTTCAGTGCACATATTTTATAAGGCAATGATTACTAGATAACGTCAGCATGCATTTTGTCTTTTATTATGTATTCATTCAACCGTGAATTGATAGGTATCTATTGCTAAAGGTTCAAAGACCCTTCTAAAACATGTATTCCTCTGCATTAGATTAAATTCATCGCGCAAAAGATGTCAAAATGCAGTTTTTGCCATTTCAACTCTTGCTCATACACTAAAAGCACACTGATGCCTGGGGTCCATCCTCATTTTAGCTAATATTTGGAGGGGCGAATTTATAGAGCTGGGGCTCTATCTAAAAAGGGACGTTTGTCAAGACGATATAGAGAACATGAACTTCGTCCCTCCTTCACCCCCATCATTTCTCTTGTCCAATCACAAGAGTGGACCAAGATGATGTCACTTCTCCTACCTAGTAAGCCAACTTTAACCGTAAATTCTTACTGATAAGCATTGTGACG